>CM053409.1:4997018-5014872 GCA_028644305.1 Xerus rutilus | reverse complement strand
TGCCGGGCGCGGTGGCTCAAGCCTGTAATCCCAGCACTTAGGGAGGCTGAGACAGGAGAATCGCGAGTTCAAAGCCAGCCTCAGCAATGGCGAGGCGCTAAGCAACTCAGTGAGACCCTGTCTCTACATAAAACACAAAATAGGGCTGGGGATGTGGCTCAGTGGTCGAGTGCCCCTGAGTTCAATCCCCAGTACCAAACAAAACAAAACAAAACAAAACAAAGCGGCTTCGCATCCGCAGTCTAAGCGCGGGGCACAAAGACGGAGTGGGCCGAGTGCCCCTTTCCTTCCAATCCCGGCGGTGCGCTTCGGCGTGGCCGCCTTTCCTCCCACTGGAGGACTTCTCGAGACTCGCTTCTGCCGGCGGCGGAGGCCCGAGGCCACATTCCCTGCGCCGCGCTGGTCCTTGCGGGAGGCACCGGGCCGCCAGCCAAAGCTCTCAGGGCCGCGCGGGGCGGGGCGCAGGGACTAGCTGGCGCCGGCGCGCTGACGTCAGGCGGACGCGCACGCGGCGTGAGGCGGCCGGCGTCACGGAGCGCCGCGCCGGGCGCTGTTAGTCTCGCCGGGCCGCGGCTGCGTCGGGCGTGCGTGCAGCTCGCTGCGACCATGGCGTCCGGGCCTCACCCGACCACGGCCGCCGCCGCCGCCTCGGCCGCCCCCGGCGCGGGCGGCCCCGGCTCCGGCGCGACGGCCGCCACCACGGCGGCGACGGGCGGCATCCTGATCGGCGACAGGCTGTACTCGGAGGTGTCGCTCACCATCGACCACTCGCTGATCCCGGAGGAGAGGCTGTCGCCCACGCCGTCCATGCAGGACGGGCTGGACCTGCCCAGCGAGACGGACCTGCGCATCCTGGGCTGCGAGCTGATCCAGGCCGCCGGCATACTCCTGCGCCTGCCGCAGGTGAGTGGCCCGCTGGGCCGCGGGCAGGCGGGCGGCCTAAGATGGCGGCGCCGCCTGACCGCGCTCCTCTGTCTGCAGGTGGCGATGGCGACGGGGCAGGTGCTGTTCCACCGTTTCTTCTACTCCAAGTCCTTCGTCAAGCACAGCTTCGAGGTGAGCCGCGGGGGCCGGCGCCGCGGGCTGGGGCCGGAAGCGGGGGCGGGCGGGCGGGGCGGGCCTTTGTACCCCGCGGCGCCGGCTGCCCGGAAGCGGGCTGGCCCACGTGCGCGCCCGCTGGAGCGGGCCTTTGGCCCGGGTGGTCCCGGTGGTGCTTGAAGGTTTTGGATAAAAATAAGTTCTTCACCCTTTGAGCGGGGTGGCCTTTCTTAGCCCTACTCTGTAGCTCAGGGGGCTAAAATTGTTTTCGTTTGTCGTGGGTTCTTTCAGATTGTTGCTATGGCCTGTATTAATCTTGCTTCAAAGATCGAAGAAGCACCCCGAAGAATAAGAGATGTGATTAATGTGTTCCACCACCTCCGCCAGTTGAGAGGAAAAAGGTAAGATTGGCATTATTGAACTTAGCATCTCTTGCTATTGCTGTACCGTGCACCAATCATCAAATCAAAACATTTTTTCCCTCAGTCCGGATCAAAGGAAAACTGATTTAATTTAGGTGTTAAAATTAACATAGGAACACTGATACTTAAATTATCTTGAAGAAAAACTCAATTAACCAGCTATCTAAAGTTTGTAGAGGCAGTTGCATTTATGGACAATCCTAACAGTGCTGTGAAGCCAGTCCATTGGCTTAAGATTAAACAAGAAAGGGAATACGTTTGGCTCAAGTGTGAGTGTATTCTGTAAGTTTTTTCCCCCCTGCCCTCTCTGGAAGACTGAAGGCTGGATGTTTTAAACACTGTAGTTCAAGTTAATATTGTGGCTAAGTTCTGTGTAGATTGTTATTCTACTGAAGTCCCAGTTAATTTTTTATCAATTGAGGTTGGCTTTTGTTAGAGTACTTCTCAACATTGAACTACGATATATCGCATAATACCGGATCTGAAAGGACTGCAGGATGATAAAGTTTGAAGTTTGAAGTCAAAGGGATTAAACAGGTATTTTGTTTTGGTCAGCTACAGTCTCAGTGAGTGGGTTAGAAAAATAACTCATAAGATTGAGTTGCATTTAGATATGGCCCTTTTATTTGCTCTTGTAAGAAAATAGAATGAAACAGTATCTTTAGGTGTTGTGATAACCTGATAACTTATGTGGATCTATGTGTTTTGAGGCAGTACCGAAAAAAAGCAAGTTGTAGAGTTTCCTGTATCTACAGGTTTTTTCTTGTACATGCTGCAGAAGAATATTCAGGTGTAGGTTAGCTTTTGTGTTCACTTTTAAGGAATTGTGGTGCTGTGCTAAGTTTGAAAGGAAGGTAGTTAAAAGATTGTAAGTTGTTTTGGGGATTGGGTGTTAGTGCCAAATCAGTATCCTATGTAAGTAGTTCTTCTTGGCGGAAGTAGTTGGCTGTAATGGAACTGTCTAGACGAGCATATATTAAAGTAACTTTTAAAACAATTAGCCAAGTCAGAAAATCCAAAACGTTGCTATCAAGATACTTTTCATAGCAGTTTTAGTTTTCTTACATGCTTTTTCTTCCCAATCTTTTCTCAATCATTCTGTGTCTGGGATTGGAGTCATTTTTATTTCATTTAAAAATAACTTTGGTTCCTTGGTGAGGAATCCTTGGGAAATAAGAGGATTTCAAATTTGTATTTAGTATGGTCTGAACTTAAATCTCCATTTTGGGATGTGTCTGGTCTCTTCAGGGTGTTCTAAAACAAAATGACTAATATAAGGCTCTTTATTGTTAGTCAAAGGATTCTGTTTGCTTAAAGGAAGTAGTTTTCTAGTAGTATTTGAATCATTGAGCCAACTGTTACATAATCATATATGATTATCTTTTTTGAATTTTTCCTGTGATGTCTTCCTTGATGTCAGAACAGAGTCTTTTTACTATAAAAATCTTGGAATTTAAAATAATCTCTTCTGATTGTTGTGTCTGATGTAACTGTGTTTTTTGGCCAATATGAGAAATGGATTTTGTTTCAATCTTAGAAGTTTGATTATAGCATGAAATTTAAAAGGAGTTAATTGCATGGAAGCCCTTTTTTTAAAAAGCAGGATGTAAAGTGTTTCTATGCATATTACAAGTTTACTCAGACACGTAACTTGTATATGTTATTAACTTCAACTCTTTTTTCCCTTGCAACCGACTATACAGCGACCAGCTACATTTACCAAAGCCTGGGTGATGTGGAGTGGTACATAGAGATGAAGCTGTCGTCATGGCAACAGTGAGTGAAGTATCGAAAATCCCCAAGGAGAAGCCAGTGCTCTGAGAATAGGTCACTGGAATCGGGGACTAACAGGTTGGCCACTGGTGAACCATTTAGAAAAACTCCTGTTTCTTGTTATAAGCTTTTGTCTTTGCTGTCCAAGTTATTATTACAACTATAGCTTAGTTTTGTTTTTGCTTTTTTTGTTTTTCCTGCATAGGTTGATGAGTTGATAGGTTGTCATTTGAAAGTACTGTCACTATTAACAGTTAGGTAAGGTACAGCATACTAGTTTCTGCATACTTTATTTTGTGACATTCATAGTTACAGGGTTACTACATTGTGTAGCTTTTAAGTCATTGTTTTTCATTCTTGGATACACAGTAAAATCACGAGGCCTTTTTTTTTTTTTTTTTTTTTTAAGATTGACACCTAGTTTTTAACCTGGGTCATTTGACCTATTCCCCTGTAGTTTTTTCTTGTGTGAAAAATTGTCTTTTAAAGTTCAGAATACATGGCTGAATTTAAAGGGGAGATTGCTTTTTTACTTAAGTAGTTCCCAATTTGTACTTAATATTTAGTATAGTCGTATTAAATTAAGGATTTTTTTTTTTGTGGGGGCAAGTTCAGGAGCCTATGTTCATACTCTAAGGTTTGTGTACGACAAATTTTCAAAGACTAGTTTAACCATTTTTATTGGTGACTGTTGCGATATTTTTTAATAAGTCTATAGAGTCAGAAGGTCTTAGGTGTTATTGTCATGTTGTCCCAACAACCACCCGCATTTTATTTCTGCAGTTCTATGGGTGGCCTTCAGTTTGTTTAAATGCCTGTGAAGAATGTTGCTACTTTTTTGAAGTAGGCATTACAAATTTCTGTGTATTGAGTAGCAGTCTGCCCCCTCCAATACCACTCATCTGGTTTTAGTATAGTGTCTTGAAGAACTAGTTCCAAAGTCTCTGTCCTTGTAGTGCATGAGTGAGATTAACTATGTTTAGACCTTTTAAGACTTTTTGTTGTTGAGTTGTATTTAACTAGCTCAAAGAAAAGTAGCTTGTCAGATAACTTCTAATGGCCAAAGATTAGGGCTTCCTAAGATCTGAAAATTACTCCCACTTAAGTTAATCAGAAAGATCTGACAAAAACTTTAAGCAGAGAAGGGTAGAGTTCAGTAGTTTGCATGCTGATAATAAAATTATTCCTGAGTTTCTCTGGATAGACAAAGACTTAATTTTTCCTCTCTGAAGAGATTTTAAGTACTACCTCTTTAAGACCTTATTGGCACAGAAGGTTTTAGCTTATTGGGGAAGAAACTCCAGTAGACGTCAATCCAGTTTAATATGTTGCTACAGAAAGTACTAATTGATACCTAGTTGCATAAAAAAGGGCTTAGTTACTGCTGATTTATGAATGAGACATTTCTGTTTCTGATAAAAAAAAATGATCTCAAAAAATAGTTGTGAATTCTGTTTTTCCAGCCTGATTTGTGAGGCAAAACCATGTATCTACAATTAACTTAAAACTTCAGGTAATAGGACTAAAAGAAATTTGAGTATATAGTTGAATTACAGTAAAATAGTGGGTTGGTTTCTTCAGTCTTTTTTGAAGTCATTGAGATTTTGACTGGAAAGAAAATGGAACAAAAATAACAATGACAAATTTAGATGGAAAATAGCTTGTTAAAGCAGAGTTCCTTGGTAATGAAGTCTGACATAAGACCAGATAACAGCCATAATTCCAATAAGTGTTTTTAACTGTTTAACTGCAAGAACAAATTCTATCACCATTTGAAGGCAGCTCTTAAAGCAGATTTTGTTTTTTTTTATAAGAGGTGTAGATAAATTGGATCAACATAAATGGATAAAAATGAGAACTTTGCTTTCATAAGGTTATATTTTTGTAGGGATTTTAATGGTGTGGTTTACTGTCTGGATTGCAGGGAGTGAAGAATTAATTTGTGTGCTGTGTTAACACTAGAACTTTTCTATCTCCTAATGCCAGTTGAAGGAGTCATCAGATAACCAGTCATTATTTAAAAAGCCAAGTGGATTTGATTTTCCAAATTTTCTATACTAATGATCAAACCTGAAAACTAACCTAAAGGTCTTGGGAATGTTTTCACATATATGTTGGTAATTCTTGTTGCATTGTTTGATATTCTAATTTTTTCCCTTCAAATAGCAATTTGTAGCCTATTGCCCTAATAAAATGGCTTTGTCATGATATTAATATTGAGAGCAGACATCCCCCAGATTGTTGGCCTTACTCCTCACACTTTTGTAGCTGTAATGGCCATTTGAACTTAGTGACGGGCATTTTTCAGCATTAAATTAAATAACTGATTTTGCTCTTTCATCTGGTCAGCTTTGCCAACTCTTATTTAATGGAACTCAATAAAAAGTATATAGAATAATTAGAAGTAGTCTAGTAAAAATTTCAGTTTTAGAATAATGTCAAGTGAGAGAAAGTAAGGGAAGTATTTTTTTTACTGTTTTTTTAGTACTCTGATAATGTCATCAGAAGGAGTTAATGTAGCTCATGAGGTCAATTGTTACATTAGTTATACATTGAGATAAATATTTACAATGACAGTCTTAAAAACAGATGTGTTCTTCCTAGAGTAAAAAAACACTCATCTTTTGGCTGAAAATGAATTGGGTGTGGGGGAAAATAAAGACACATTACCCATATACTTAGATCTGATCATTGTCTTACTAAAAACATCCATTTTGTTGGTTAGAACTACAAAAGTATTGAAGAACATAGTAAATTTCATAGACTTTTTAAAAATGGAAAGTTCCATTCCTTAATATTGACTTAACTAAATGCCAGTTAAAATTATAAGACATGTGGGTCAGAATGGTACACACTTGTAATCCCAGAGGCTCAGGAAGCTGAGGCAGGAGGATCATGAGTTCAAAGCTAGCCTCAGCCACTAAGCAACTTTGTGAGACTCTGTCTAAATAAAATATAAAAATAATATAAAAAACACGGTGGATGTGGCTTAATGGTTAAGCATTCCTGGGTTCAGTCCCCGGGTACCTAATTATGGGAAATAAGATATTTTCATCTTTTTTCCCCTATATAAAAAATAAAACAGGGACTGGGGTTGTGGCGCAGTGGTAGCGTGCTCGCCTAGCACGCGTGAGGCACTGGGTTCGATCCTCAGCACCACATAAAAATAAAATAAAGATATTCTGTCCACCTACAACCAAAAAATAAATATTTTAAAAAAAAAAACATTTGGAACAGCATCATTTGTGAGTTAATTTTCAAAGCATTGAACCATTGACATGGATTGCCTTTTATATCATACAAACTTTTTTTTTTTTTGGTACTGGGGATTGAACTCAGGAGCACTTGACCACTGAGCCACATCCCCAGCCCTATTTTGTGTTTTATGTAGAGACAGGGTCTCACTGACTTGCTTAGCACCTCGCCATTGCTGAGGCTGGCTTTGAACTCGTGATTCTCCTGTCTCAGCCTGCCTAAGTGCTGGGATTACAGGTTTGCGCCACCCCGCCCTGCTATACAAACTTTTGAAGTTATCAAAACTTAGTGCAGCACAGAGACCTTGAATGTGTTTTTCTGGTAGCCTCACTATGGCCTTTTGTTTTTTTTGCATTTCATAGACATGTGTTGCCAGATTTGGGGCTGGATATCATAGATCACTTGAGTTTTGAACCCGTTTTGTTTTTTGTTTTTTGTTTTTTTTAGTTAGTTTTTTAAGATTTATTTCTTTGGAAATTGAGAAACCTTTAGTGTCCATAGGTTTTTTGGTTGGTTGGTTGGTTGGTAGAGATAAGTTCTTGAAGCAATTGGTTTAAATAAATTGTTCCCTAAGGGAAATCAGAATTAGCTATTGACTTTTTTTCCCCCCACTAGTTCTTATTTTGGTAATTAACTAGCCAAGAGTTGAGAATTAAAATGAATTTTAAAAGCATTGATTTTTATGAAGACTTTCTAATGTTATAAATCGAGCACACTAGTTTGTCATTGGGAAGTCTCTGTGGAGGCTAATGAGGTTTGTGATGATGGTGGTGTGAAGTTAAATAAATCTAAGATGAAAAATTGACAAGGATAAATTTGAGAGTATTGAAGTGATGTCTTTTTGTTAGAGTTGAGTTTGTTCTTTTAGGAACTTAAGTCTAGATGTATGTATTTAATTAGTATAACTTGGACAGCACAAGATTAATGCTTTAACTTGTTTGCAGGAGTTTAAAAAGCTGGTTTCTGTTGCCAATAGTTGGTTGGAAGGGAAAACGGAGATGCCACAAATAAAATTTTTTGGATGTGCAAAACAGTTTTGATTTTATTTCTTACAAACTATAGGACTCCAAGCCCCCTGATTCTTGATCAGAACTACATTAACACCAAAAATCAAGTTATCAAAGCAGAAAGGAGGGTGCTAAAGGAGTTGGGATTTTGTGTTCATGTCAAGCATCCCCATAAGGTGAGTTGTAGAGTACAGAAATTATATTTTGTAAGTATTAGGGCTTTTTGTAAAATTTTTAATTTACTTGGGTTTGTTATATATTTGAGAGTTAACTTTGGTTTTAAAAACATTCTTTTGGATGTTGAGATCTGTCAATAAAAAGGGAGTTAACAGGTTCAAATCATAGATAACATTGAAACTTATGGTTAGGTCTATTTTTCCTAAAAAATAGGCGATGGTGTACCTTATTCTTAGGAATGAATAATGCCACCTGCAAAAGTACCTGGCAGCTGGGTACAATGGTCCATGCCTATAATCCCAGCAATTGGGGAGGCTAAGTTAGGAAGACCATAAGTTCGAGGCCAGCCTGGGCAACTTTGCAAGATCCTGTCTCAAAAACAAAACAGGCATATGTATACACACAGACACACACATTTTTTTTTTCTTTGGTACCGAGGATTGAACTCCGGGGCACTCAACCACTAAGCCACATTCCCAGCCTTATGTTGTGTTTTATGTAGAGACAGGATCTTACTGAGTTGCTTAGCGCCTCACCGTTGCTGAGGCTGGCTTTGCACTCACGAATCTCCAGTTTTAGCCTCCCAAAGTGCTGGGATTATAAGTGTGTGCCACTGTTCTGAGCTAAGGATTTGTTATTTTTGAGGGCTGGGGATAGATAGTTCAGTGGTAGAGCACTTGCTTGGCATGTGCAAGGCCCTGGGTTCATTGCTCTGTACTGGGGGAGGAGTCCTAAAGAAGTGTTCAAAGTGTATTGTTCGCTCACTGTTACCATTACTGGAAGCTCATTAGTTTCTCCCATCACCTCTTGGCTTTCTCATCTATTTAGGCAGTAGTACAGTGGTTGCAGGAATGGGTGCTTGGGTCAGGACTTTATAAGACAGCAACTTGGCTTGGCTCTTTTGTTAACTGGGCCCATCAAGAGATATCTCAGTTTCTGCTTTTTAAGATTGTAAAATAGAGTGAAGGTAATAGGGATCTGGAAGCACTTGACATGAAAACAGCATCCAGGTTTCTTGTTTCTTGTTCTAAACATGTAAAATGTACCTTGAGGGATAAGATGAAATAATCTAGCACAGTGCCTATTACATAGTAAAGCATTTGTTAAAAATATAAACTGTTCTTAGCCGGGCGCTGTGGCTCAAGCCTGTAATCCCAGCACTTAGGGAGGCTGAGACAGGAGAATCACGAGTTCAAAGCCAGCCTCAGCAACAGCGAGGTGCTAAGCAACTCAGTGAGACCCTGTCTCTATATAAAATACAAAATAGGGCTGGGGATGTGGCTCAGTGGTCAAGTGCCCCTGGGTTCAATCCCCAGTACCAAAAAAAAAAAAATTTATAAACTATTCTTAACAGCAGAGCGCGGTGGCATAAGCCTGTAATCCCAGCATTTAGGAAGGCTGAGACAGGAGAATCGTGAGTTCAAAGCCAGCCTCAGCAATGGCGAGGCACTAAGCAACTCAGTGAGACCCTGTCTCTACATAAAACACAAAAAAATAGGTTGAGTGCCCCTGAGTTCAATCTCCAGTACCAAAAAAATATATATATATATGTAAACTATTCTTGTTAAATTTTTAACCGCCATTTTTCCTCCAATTTTGGAATGTATTTCTGATAACTCATATTGAATCTTAGGTATGTTATTAGGTCTGTTTTATCTGCATTTTAGAGAAATTAGAACTTGTATCTAATACTTGCAGTTACTTTATTCATTGAATTCTGTACTCTGAAAGGATTGTCAGTATGCTAAATTGAATTTTTTCTCCCTTGTCCTTCAGATCATTGTTATGTATTTACAAGTCTTAGAATGTGAACGTAATCAAACCCTGGTTCAAACTGCCTGGTAAGTTCCTTTATTACGTTTCTTTCCTAGCCAGGAAAACAGAAGCAGAAATAAAGTAAGTTTCATTTTCCCTTTCCAAAATGAGATAAGTTTGTTTTGGGGCTTTTTCTTTTTTTGTTTTATGACCAAAAGGTAAATAATGCTTATTTCTGCTTCCTGTTTTCTTGGCTTGACTAATTACTTTAAATGGAGAACTCAATTTAACTTTGTTCTTTTTTCTACTCTTTAATTAAAGGGTAGTCCATGATGGTAAGTCATAGAACTCTGCCCTCTGCACTTCAGCCCATGACCTCAGGATGGCCTGATTGGCTGCCCTGCTCTCCAGCCAATCCAGTGCAAGCTCTCATCCGAGATTCACTGAAGTGGTCCATATCCATCTGGCAGCATCTTCTAGTTCTGTCGGGGTGTCAAAAGGATTTGTATATTTGTTTCTAGAAGTAACTATTCAACATGCCTATGTATTTAATGTATACCTGTAACTATCAAAATGAATAGTTCATTTTTGATAGATTTTGTTGTCCAGCCATTATGAATTAAATGGTTTTTTAAATTAGGAGTTTGAGTAAATCTCTACTTATAGTGTGTGTAGCATGAATTCTGCCAAAGGAAGCTGTAACCTGTAGCTTTAAATGGACACCAGTGCCCATGTTGGGTTAATTTACAGCTGCTGAGCTATTGCAGACTAATGTTGAAAAGAAGTACTTCATATTTAAAAGAGAAGCTAATATTAAATGCTTTTGAACTTGCACCTTGGGAAGACTTGGAAGCTGACTAAGGTCAGGCAAGGAGATTGTGGTTCAACCACAACTCTGTTAATATTGTTGATATGCAAGAATTAAGTTTTATATTCTGGATTTTTTTACTGAGATGTTTTTTTAACTGCTATGCATCTTTTGGACTCAGTAAATATTAGTAATATTAGAAAAGTCTCACTGCTTTTATGAAATGCATGATTTTTTAATGTATTCTATAAATTTTTAAAAGTTTTTAATGGATAACAGGATTTTTTAAAGAAATAATCCATTTCATTTTAGCTTAAGCTTTTAAAGAATTTGTAAGATTTCTTTATCAGTTCAGGAATATTGTGGGGGACGGTTCACTAAAAATTTCAGCTGTTTATTTAATTAGTTTATTGCTTTTATATGCTAAGTTCCAAAAAAGGTATGTAAACAAGGCCATTATGTATATTTATTGCTCTTCATTTTCTACCTAGGTTTGTTGAAGTAGCTTAGTTTTCTTAATATAAGTGTAACTCGGTGAATTCTTACTAAAAATGCCTTTTTACCCCTGTCACAGCGTTTTGAGTTTTTGAAAGAACTTGGTTGACACTGCTTTTCATTGTGGATAAAGGAGAGATGGTCAATAATTAATGGCTTGAAGTATTATTGGAGTGGTTTATTGTTTCTGAAATTGATTAATCATGTCAGAATTAACTTTTAGAGCATTACTTTTTATAGAAACACATTAAAAGAATTTAGGGGTAAGTTCTGTAACCATAGTAATGCAGAATTATTTAAAAGGTCTTTGGTTTTATATAGGACAACTGAAGAATGGTCCTGGTATTCTGCTTCTGGTTCTTTTTGAGCTAAGAACTGTTATATGCTAGAATATGAGGATGTAAATACAAGAGAAGAAAAAAGAATAAAGTAGATTGAGTCTCCAATATAATGTAAGCTTCAGAAGAACCGGTTTGTTTATATACAAAGCTTATAGTTGAAATATTTTTCAGGAATTATATGAATGACAGTCTTCGAACCAATGTTTTTGTTCGCTTTCAACCAGAGACTATAGCATGTGCTTGCATCTACCTTGCAGCTAGAGCACTTCAGGTAGGTGTACACAGTCTGTTTTGTTCCATGTAACAAATCTCATGAGTTACACTGATTCTAGTAAAAAGCAACCAAAGTTTGAACCGTTCTCTCTTTATGGCTTAGATTCCATTGCCAACTCGCCCCCATTGGTTTCTTCTTTTTGGTACTACAGAAGAGGAGATCCAAGAGATTTGCATAGAGACGCTTAGGCTTTATACCAGAAAAAAGGTAATCCTGTTCACTCAAGTTGGTGCTAATTTGTCAGTCAAGAAGCTAAGTGACTGTAAAGGGGAAATACTAACTTCATTTTCCCCCAACAGCCTAATTATGAATTGTTGGAAAAAGAAGTAGAAAAAAGAAAAGTAGCCTTGCAGGAAGCCAAATTAAAAGCAAAGGGATTGAATCCTGATGGAACTCCAGCCCTTTCAACCCTTGGTGGATTTTCTCCAGCTTCTAAACCATGTAAGGCATTCAGGATTAAAATGGATTGTGGTGTCATTATTTTAAAGTGTCAGCATTTAATTGTTGACTAGAAACAAAGATATTAAGAAACTTAATGTTGCCTCTCATGACAAAATTAGATACAGGTGATAATTGAGATCATAGTGTTTACATTTTGGAACAGTTTTGGCCTCTTAAATCCAGTAGTTAATGTGTCACCATCATGTCTTCAAAGCATCACCAAGAGAAGTAAAAGCTGAAGAGAAGTCACCCATCTCCATTAATGTGAAGACTGTCAAAAAGGAACCTGAGGATAGACAACAGGCTTCCAAAAGTCCTTACAATGGGTGAGTGTGCTTGAATTGGAAACTGGTTTGAGGAATTGTGTTCTTGCTTTCTAACATGCTAAGTGTGTAACTAAAATGTGTTTTCTGAAGTGTAAGAAAAGACAGCAAGAGAAGTAGAAATAGCAGAAGTGCAAGTCGATCGAGGTCAAGAACACGATCACGTTCTAGATCACATACTCCAAGAAGACAGTAAGTACATGATACCGTAGGAAGGCATCTTATTTGGAGTCTTTAAAGGTGTTCACTTAAAATACTGAACATAGACTTTAGTTAGGTTAGGATAAGACTTTTTTTTTTTTTGGTACTGGAGATTGAACTCAGGGGTACTCGACCACTGAGCCACACCCCCAGCCCTGTTTTGTGTTTTATATGGAGACAGGGTCTCACTGAGTTGCTTAGCGCCTCGCCCTTGCTGAGGCTGGCTTTGAATTCACGATTCTCCTGTCTCAGCCTCCCTAAGTACTGGGATTACAGGCTTGCACCACCGCGCCCGACTAGGATAAGACTTTTAATGTGAGCCTGCATTATTAGAAATAAGCTTAGGGATGTGTTTGGTTTAGTGTCTTTTTGTTGTTGTACTGGTGACTGAACCCAGGGCCTTGTGCATGCCTGGTAAGTGCACTACCACTGAGTTGCATCCCCAGCCCTGTGGTGTATTTTGTTTTCTCCCATGATTTTTTGGAGAAATTACAGGAGCTGATGTCTTAACTCTAATAAAGTTAACCAAAGCTAAAGAATCCTTCCTAGTTATCTTGAATTAGATTATAAGATCCTTCTGGTTCTTGGAGCATGTGAAGTTAGTCCGTAAAAAAGCATAACTCAGTGCTGTAAAATGCCAGTTACTCACATTCTCCTTGGAGTGTAGACAGTATGCGTCCATCTCTGCCAGAGATTCAGGTGGGAGAGGAATGGGGGGGAGAGACTTACGAAACGTCAGTTCTGGCTTATCCTTGATATCACAGCCAGTTGTTTTGAGACTGTTAGTAAGCACCAATTGATACAATCTGTTCCCTGTAGAAACTGAAATCTAAACCTCAAATTTTCATTATCTAAGTTATAATAATAGGCGGAGTCGATCTGGAACATACAGCTCAAGATCAAGAAGCAGGTCCCGCAGTCACAGTGAAAGCCCTCGAAGACATCATAATCATGGTTCTCCTCACCTTAAAGCCAAGCACACCAGAGAGGATTTAAAAAGTTCAAATAGACATGGTCATAAAAGGAAAAAATCCCGTTCTCGTTCTCAGAGCAAGTCTCGGGATCACTCAGATGCTGCCAAGAAACACAGGCATGAAAGGGGACATCATAGGGACAGGCGTGAAAGATCGCGCTCCTTTGAGAGGTCCCATAAAGGGAAGCACCATGGTGGCAGTCGCTCAGGACACAGCAGGCACAGGCGCTGACTCTTCTGTGAGCTGGCGTCAGTTCCTGGCTTTCCCTATCTGCAGCGTGTTGGATGGACTCAATCACAATATGAAAAGCAAACTGATTAGGATTCGATTTCTTAAACCCTCTAGGTCTCTAGAAACACTGAGGACATTTTCTTTTGAAAAGAACTATGTTAAATTTTTTTGCACATTAAAATGCCCTAGCAGTATCTAATTGAAAACCATGGTCAGGTTCAATTGTACTTTATTATAGTTGTGTATTGTTTATTGCTATAAAAACTGGAGCGTGAATTCTGTAAAAATGTATCTTATTTTTATACAGATAAAAATTGCAGACATTGTTCTATTTAAGTGGATTATTTGTTTAAATGATGGTGAATACTTTCTTAACACTGGTTTGTCTGCATGTGTAAAGATTTTTACAAGGAAATAAAATACAAATCTTGTTTTTCTAAACTGCTTCAAATATCTTATTTAAATAAATTATTAAAAAACAAATTTTTAATAGTAAAGTGGCTGTACTGATTTTTCTGGCAGACCTGTTTTTTCCTCCAGTATGAGTAGTTTGGGGTTATTAAATTGTAATTCTTTGCATTGCAAGCTGTTTGTAAACAGTCTTTACTATTTATATAGGAAAAGCAAGTAAGAGTGGCCTAGTGATATTAATGTTACATTATGGCTCTAAGACTCAAAATGTGTTTTACACTCGAATGCTTCTAGGTTATTTTTAATAGTCTTTTAGTACTTACTATTTCTGAAGTGAACAACCCTCTTGAACAAACCAGAACTTTCAACATGACAGTTATTGACTCGGCTGTTGAAATTTAACATGGTAGACATGAATTTAGAGAGGTAAAATTTGATACCAGAGAAGACCCAGATTCCACCAGTGGGGGTAGCAGGGCTAGAAAAGGTAGACAACTTCATGAAGAAGTGCTTTGAAGGAGACAAGATTTATTGGCTAAAACGTTTCTGGTAAGGGATTGGGGTTGTGGCTCAGTGGTAGAGTGCTTGCTTAGCATGTTGTGAGGCACTGGGTTCCATCCTTAGCACTGCGTAAAAATAAACAGGCATGCTGTAACTCGAAACATTTTTTCTTAAAAGTTTCTGGTATGCTACTTAAAACAAGGACCAAAGACAACATGAACTCAGGCCAACTTCAAAGGGTAGAGTTCATTAAAACTTTGTACCTGTTTTTTTTTTAACATTAATACATTTTTGGGATACCATGTGATGTTTCTGTTCCATCTGATTTTATATATTGTGGAGCTACAAATTGGTACTTTTTAAAGTGTATGTCCTCTGTATATGTTTTCAGTTGTAGATGGATACAGTAGCTTAATGTCTATTTGTACTGAGGATCAAACCCAGTGCCTCACATGTGCTAGGCAAGCACTCTCCCACTGAGGTACAGCCCCAGCCCCTACAAATTGGTACTTCTAAAGAATGTCACTGCCTCCTAAAAATGTTTCCAAGACAGAGCCAGGCGTGGTGGTGCACTCCTGTAATCCCAGCACTTTGGGAGGCTGAGACAGGAGGATCCCGAGTTCAAAGCCAGCCTCAGCAACGGCGAGGCGCTAAGCAACTCAGTGAGACCCTGTCTCTACATAAAACACAAAATAGGGCTGAGGGTGTGGCTCAGTACCCCTGAATTCAATCCCTGGTACCAAAAAGAATTTCCAAGACAGGCTTGGAAGGAAGGCAAGGCAAATGGCAGTCAACAGAGGTCCTGTTAAATTAGTTTTGAGTCACTAAACAAATTACTTGTCATGTGCCTTTTCTTGCTTGAAAATGGAGAGTTGAGCAGATACACCTGCACGTGGTAGGTTTGTGTAAGAGGTGTTGGCTTTGTAGACAAGGATGTCTTTGTTACACTGCGCTTTTTGTGTGCCAGTTTTCTAGACTTAAAAGATTTGCCACCTTTTGCTTTTAAAACTTTTTAATGTGCTTTTTTTAATCCATTTTCTATGCATTTCAAACAGGAGTACAGACAGTCCTTCACTCCATAGATTGCAGTTGGCGGTCAGCCAGCCTGGTTTATATACACATTTGCCAGTCCACCTCCCTCCCTGGTACTTGGAAGAATACACACATGGTTTCACTCATAGTTTAGTCCAGAAGGTAAGGATGCCTCTTGTCAAGTTGACTAGTTGCTATGCACACGTCCTCCAAGTTCCCTCACCACCTCCAGTCCTCCGTGCTTGTTGGTTTGTTCAGACAAGGTTCATTTATGTTCTGTTGGATTTAGTACAGATTCTTTTCTGTGCATAATGTACTTGGAGAAATTGGGTCAGGTCCTAAGGAATTTTCCATATTCTGTGTTCCTCATGGTGTGGTGTCATTGAACATACTTTGGTGTTCTCTATATTTCTTACAAACTGACAGCTCTTAAGGTTTGGTCACATTCAGGTTGGATGATAACTTTTTTTTTTTTTTTCTTTTTGCAGTGGATCGAAGGCAAGGCCTTGAGCATGCTAGGCTGTCTCACTGTCTGTTTCCCCACTACAGCTGTAAATCATCTTAATGAGAAGAAGTGGTCCTAATCCTGGTTTTTAGTAGAAGTCCTATCTTTTTTTTTTTAAATATATTTTTAGTTGTTGATAGACCTTTATTTTATTCATTTATTTACATGCGGTGCTGAGAATTGAACCCAGGGCCTCACACATGCAAGGCAAGTGCTCTATCACTGAGCCACAACCCCAGCCCCTAGAAGTCCTATCTTGTTATGCAAAGTTACATTTGTGTTTTACAGTTTGCATCTTAATTCTGAAGACCAGTGACATTCCTAACTATCCATTTTAAAAAACAAAGTGAATGTGAAATGGCAATTGGTTAAGCTTCCGTGATCTAAAATCCAAAATGCTTCAGCATCTAGAACTGTTTGTCAAGATGACATAAAAGTGATGGTTCAATGTACATAAACTTTGCTTTAGGCCCAAAATTACTAAAAATACTGTGTGAAATTATTAACAGGCTGTATGTATAGGTGTATATGAAACATGCATGACCAGCAATTGGGAAATGGAAGTGGGAGGGCAGCAAGTTCAAGGCCAGCTTCAGAAACTTGGCAAGACCTTACCTCAAAATAGAAAGGCTGGCCAGGCGCAGTGGCCTACACCTATAATCCCAGCACTTTGGGAGGCTAAGACGAGAATCGCGACTTCAAAGCCAGCCTCAGCAATGGCGAGGCGCTAAGCAACTCAGTGAGACCCTGTCTACATAAAATAGGGCTGGGGATGTGGCTCAGTGGTGGAGTGCCCTGAGTTCAATCCTCAGTGCCAAAAAAAAAAAGCAGGGTGCTGGGGACATGGCCCAGTGGTCGAGTGTCTTTGGGCTTAGTGCCCAGGACCAAATAAATAAATGAAGTTTAGACTTGGATCCCAACCTCAAGAAATCTCATTAAATATACACATATATTCCAGAGTCTGAAAGTACCCCAAATGCTTCTGATTTCAAACATTTCATCTCTTCAGTGAAGTTCTAGGTTTTGCTTTAATAGCTTTATACAGCTGTCAGTTATTGTCCCCATCTACACCGTGATCTGCATCAAAAGTCTTTATTTCACTATTTAGTTTTCAACAAGATGATTTTATAATAATTATTTGTCTAAAGGCCATTTCTTTATATATTTTTTTTGGTACTGAGGATTGAACTTGGGTGCTTGACCATTGAGCCACATCCCCAGCCCTATTTTGTGTTTTATGTAGAGACAGGGTCTCACTGACTTGCTTAGTGCCTCGCCATTGCTGAAGCTGGCTTTGAACTTGCGATTCTCCTGTCTCAGCCTCCCAAAGTGCTGGGATTACAGGCGTGCACCACCGCACTGGCTTCTAAAAGCCATTTCTTAATTCAGCATGAGCTGTAGTGAATTAGTTATGTAGATAAGGGTTTTTTTCCCAAAGACCAGATTTTTAAAAAAGTAAAACACATAGGCACATGGAAGAGCTTGGGTATGTGACTCAGTGAGGAGGACTGCTTGTTCACAGTCTCAGGCCTCTGTCCCCTTCGTTCTGGAAGGCTGGAGCATCTTGACTTTGACCATCAATGAAATGGGGTGAATTCCACCCCTTCTCTTGACACTTAGGTCTCTCATTCATTCCATCAATTCACTTCTTGTCTTTCAAATTTGAGCATTTTTTAAAAATCCAACTACCCAGCCGGGCGCGGTGGCTCACGCTTGTAATCCCAGCACTTAGGGAGGCTGAGACAGGAGAATCGCGAGTTCAAAGCCAGCCTCAGCAATGGCGAGGCGCTAAGCAACTCAGTGAGACCCTGTCTCTACATAAAAAACACAAAATAGGGCTGGGGATGTGGCTCAGTGGTCGAGTGCCCCTGAGTTCAATCCCCAGTACCA
>CM053409.1:4954181-4996518 GCA_028644305.1 Xerus rutilus | reverse complement strand
ACGCTTGTAATCCCAGCACTTAGGGAGGCTGAGACAGGAGAATCGCGAGTTCAAAGCCAGCCTCAGCAATGGCGAGGCGCTAAGCAACTCAGTGAGACCCTGTCTCTACATAAAAAACACAAAATAGGGCTGGGGATGTGGCTCAGTGGTCGAGTGCCCCTGAGTTCAATCCCCAGTACCAAAAAAAAAAAAAAAAAAAAAAAAAAATCCAACTACCCTTCTATGAATGTTTATATTCCTTTTACAAAGATAAGACTAAAGCTAGGCATGGTGCCACCTACCTGTAATCCCAGCCACTTTGGAGGCTGAGGCACAAGGATCTCAAGTTCAGGGTCAGCCTGAGCAACTTAGCCAGATCCTGTCTTTAGAAATGGCTGGGGATGTAGCTTAGTAGAACATGCTTGGGTTCAGTTCCCAGTGCCGGGGAAGAAAGTGAGGAGAGCAGGTAGAGGAGCAACTCGGGTGGCAAGCTGGTGGGCCCTGAGCCAAATCTTGGCCTGGACGTGCCTCTTTTGTAATGTTTCGGTTTTGTTTTAAATGGTGCAGGAAAAACTAAGCTGTCTTGGAGCTTGTGTGGGATACAGAGCAGTCGGTGGAATCAGAGTGCCTAGGCTCCGTGCTTGGCACAGTCCTTATGAGCTGTGTAACCTCACAGCACTTGACACTCTCAGCTTCCATCTTCCTGTCTACAATCAAACATACTGTATTCAGATGTTGTGAAGATTAAAGGAAATAATGTATATAATGCGCTCCACACACAGTTGAGCTTGCGAGCCGGGCGCGGTGGCTCAAGCCTGTAATCCCAGCACTTAGGGAGGCTGAGACAGGAGAATTGCGAGTTCAAAGCCAGCCTCAGCAACGGTGAGGCACTAAGCAACTCAGTGAGACCCTGTCCCTACATAAAACACAAAATAGGGCTGGGGATGTGGCTCAGTGGTCGAGTGCCCCTGAGTTCAATCCCCAGTACCAAAACAAAAAACAAAAAACAAAAAATACCAGAGTTGAGCTTGCAGTAAATACTCCTGAGTATCAGGTTTGTGGATACAGGACTGTGGTGTCTTGTAGACCAGGAGCCATTGCTTAAAGCTGGTAGGTTGTATTGGTTTCGTAGGGCTGCTGTAACAAACTGCCACTAATTGGTGGCTTAGACAACAAAGAATTATTCTCTGACGGTTCTGGAGTCTAGAAATCTGAAATCAAGGTGATGACAAGCCATGCTTCTTGCTGGCTTCTGTGCATCCCAGAACACTTGGTGTTCTTTGGCTTGTGACCACATCACTCCAGATTCTGCCTGTCTTCAACTGTTGCTAATTTTTCTGCTAATGTCCTATTATCTGCTCTGGGGTCCAGTTTAGACCCACACATTTCTCTTAGTCATGTCTCTCATCATCTTCCATCTGGAATAGTTCCTATGTCTTTACTTTTTTAAAAAAAAAATTTTTTTTAAAGAAAAGGTAAATATTTTTCCCCAGGGACTGAGGATGGAAGCCAGGACCATGTGCACTGAGCTGTCATCCACCCTTTTTATATATTTTCTATTTGGTGACAGGGTCTGGCTAAGTTGCCCAGGCTGACATTACAGGCAGGCTCCACTCTGCTGGCACGTATGTCATCCCAGTGTGTGCTCATGCTATTGAATTATAACCCATTACTGGGATTATTTTGTTGCTCAGATTATCCCAAATAAGGCCAATGGGAACCCCTTTAAAAAAAAAACCAAACAATTCGATCAGGGCACAGTGGCACACGCCTGTAATCCCAGCACTTAGGGAGGCTGAGACAGGAGAATCGCGAGTTCAAAGCCAGCCTCAGCAACGGCGAGGCACTAAGCAACTCAGTGAGACCCTGTCTGTACATAAAACACAAAATAGGGCTGAGGATGTGGCTCAGTGGTCGAGTACCCTTGAGTTCAATCCCCGATACCAAAAAAAAAAAAGTTCTGAGGATTGAATTTAGGGGCACTCGAACACTGAGGCACATCCACAGCCCTATTTTGTGCTTTATGTTGAGACAGGGTCTCACTGATTTGCTTGGCACCTTGTTTTTGCTGAGGCTGGTTTTGAACTTGTGATCCTCCTGTCACCCTCCTAAGCTGCTGGGATTACAGGCGTGCGCCACCGTGCCTGGCTCCCATGAACATCTTTATTTATTTATTTGTTCTATTTAGGTTTAAATGATAGCAGAGTGCAATTCATTGTATACATGGAGTACAACTTTTCATTTCTCTGGTTGTATGTGATGTAGAATCACAACATACATGCAGTCATACATGAACATCTTAAAGACTTTTTTCCAGTCAGTGTGACTTGAGCTCCACCATCTGTGCTTTCTCTAGGTGTGTGTGTAACCAGAAACTTGGAGTCACCAGCTCTTGAGAACATTTAGCACTGGCTTTAGAGGAGATGAAGTGACTTTAAAGGTCACGCTAACTCCACAGCTGTCTCTAGACTGTGCTGTTGGTCCAGGGCAGTCCTCCCTGTGCATGACCAGTTCCTGCACTCCTGCTGTGTGTTCTTGGAGCTGTCTAGCTCTCAGTACCAATGATGAGTAACTGTGCCATTAGAGGTCACTCTTCGGTGATGTGTGCTGGAGCACCTCTCCAGGTTGCACATCAGCTGACCCATAAACCTATTCACACAGCAGGAACTGTTCCCTGGTGTCTCTGGGCAGGTTTATCTAAGCCCCAGCTAAGCCCTTCATCCTGATGCAGCATCTGGTAACTGAAGGCACACACCTTTGCTGAATCCAGAACAAACTTGGCAACGCCGTTTACATAAGCTGTGCGTGCCAGATGCCATTCCACTTCACATGATGTGACTTACTTAACATCTTTCAGAAACCCTGTGTTGGGGAGAAATCCAGGAGGACGTGATTTCACCCTGCTACTAAGTGGCTGAGCCAGGATGAAAGCCCAGCTTATTGCAGAATCCACGTACTTAGCCACTATATCACATGTCAACCCGCGTGACCTGCTTTAATCCAATCTCCCCACATCCCAAGCCTGTGCTCACTGGTCCCTTCATAAAGCATCCTATAACAAGATTCCATATCGTCAAGGCTGCTGCTTCTCAGTCGTGGCCACCGGGGGACTCATCCAGCAGTCACGCAGATGCCCACACCTTCGCCAGCCGCCCCCGTGGTTGTAAGCTGGCCAGGTCTTGAGGTCAGACTCAGTAACCCGAGGCTCCACTTCCCACCCTGCTTTGTATTGTGCTTGGAGAACTTAGGGCGCTACTCTTCCTGTTTGGCCAGGCCTCCTAGAAGCCGTGTGGTCCTGCTTGGGAAGCTGCTTCAATTTAAATCGCAAAGATACCCCATAAGATATGAGACCCTCTCAAGGCAGGACTGGTGGAAGGGGCGCGGGATATGGTGACAGACTGACTTGCATTGGAAGTCTGGCCTTAGGCACAATTGCTTAACTCCTCTGTCTGCCAGCTGAGACTGTTTCCGGTTTGTGGTTGTGAGACTGGGAATGTTCATACAGATGCCGGGACAGGGCAGGAGGCTGTCGCACATTTTGCCCTAATCACTTCCACAAAGGCACAGCCCAATCCCTGGCCATCAGAAAAAGCTGACCCTGGCATCGTGTCCCAGTGTCCCTTTCGGCCTGTGCTATTCCTTGAGCGATCAAAACACAATGCTCTCTGCTGCAAGTGTCATTTCCCGTGCCTGGCCCAACTGTCCAGCTAAACTCTGGGCAGAGCTGCACTCTTCGTATGCCTGGTCTTAACCAGGAACCCACAGCAGGAAGTGGATGCCTGAGGAGGGTGGACATCAGTGGGCCAGGCCCTGACAACACCAAGGTGGAGGAGACCCAGCCCTCTCTGAGGGAGCTCCCGTGTGGCCAAGCTTTGGGCAAAGGCCCGAGGTAGTTAATGCGTCTTCTAAGTATCCAAGTCCCAGGGACTCTCTGCTGAGGCAGTCTGGTTCACAATGTCCCTTGCAGGAGGAAATCACCAAGTGCACAGCCCAGAACCTTGTTGCTGGAGAGCACGTCACATGGCATTTGGTGCCAAGGGACCACACCCTCTGTTTCTATGCCTGCTTGAAGACCAGCCCTGCGGCCTGTTCCCAGGGGTGAGAGCTGGTGAGCTGGGAGGCAGCCGCTCCTCGCACCACGAGGGGTCAGTACAGGGCTAAGGCCAGGACGCTCAGTGATGGAATGGCCCCTGAGTCACTGTAGCAGTCCAGTATCTGAATGATTTGTTCTTGGGTGGGGCAGAGGAAGGGAGAAAACAGGTCAGAAGAAATGAAACCATCTGGTGAATTGACAAGTTGCTACAAGTCATGAGTTTCACCAGTGTTCCACCAAGTATTTTTAGCACAAAGAAATAAGGTAATTTGAGGGTTTCAGAAAACAAAAGCTGTCTGGAAACTAAAATGATAATTGAAGAAATACTCTGAATTAGCAAAAGTTTTACTCTTTTCATTTGCAAAAACAAAATGACTTTTTTTTTTTCCAGGCACAGGAAGGCTTTCAGAAGTTAAAAGAAACACAGTTTACTGACTAAACTGCCCTCTGCAATAGAATAAAGAACTTTCTCCCTTATCTGGGTTCAGAACTGGCAAGCACCCTCGGTGTGGCACTCCATAAATATTCATCAATGATGAAATGTCGGCAGGGCAAAGGAACAGTTTTGTCATTTCAAGAACCCTTTTGAAATGCCAGGGATTGAAGCAGGGTCTTGACTACCCTTTGCAAATCTTGAACAAGAAAGGCCCAGTTCAGCTGGTCACATGGAACGAGGACACCGGATTAATCTCTCCTGGAGTCTGGGGCTGTGACTGTACTCACAAAGAGCAAAGCACACTGAAGCAGCGGGTAGGATTTTTAAACAGCCACTCCCAAAATATCCAAGCGATTGAGATTCAGCAACTCCACTTTGTGGGAAAACCAGGCTCATTTCATGTTGTGCTGGGCATGGTGGCCACTGTGCCTATAAACAGAAACGGTTCAGCTGGGACAGGGTGTGGTGAGTTTCAGCCCTTCGAAACCATCCCAGGCAGACAGTCAGCCGAGCAGCAGGACACTCGGAGAGAACGTGGTGCACGTACCCCCTGGTACAGAGCTGGTCAAGGTCTGCTTGCTTTGGCCCAGGTGCACCTGGCCTTGGCCCTCCTAATCCTGATAAACAGAGACGAGCGCTCCCTCAGGCACTGTCCCTGTACAGCCTGTGTCGGTGAAGCAGGGTCATGGCTGAACTGTGCCAGTGTGGCTTGGAGATCTTCCAGCAGGGACCTGGGCTCTGTGTGGCCTGACAGAGACCTTCCTCTGGGTTCCAAGAAACATTTCGCATTTGCCAGGGGTTGACTTGGGCTGGGGCAGGGGTGGGACAGCCACTGCTTGGGTGTGGGCCTGGGCTATCTTAGGCTGCAAGGAGCATCCCTATTTCCTCGTGCCAGCCCCCTGCACCCCACCCCTCCCCTGCAGCAGCTCCACCTTGGTGTCCTGGATCTTAGCACTGGAGAGCCTTGTTGGGTAGTGCCTTCTCACCAGGGGCCTCCCGGCCCCCTGTGCTGCTTCTAGTGACCACTCTGATGTGCCTAATGCTGGTTCTGGGCTCCCAGGAGTGGGGAAACCCCAGGGGAGCACCAGGGTGTAAGGGGCAGGGGAGATGAAGCCTGTCCATGGGCTCAGACCTCCCAGGCTTGGCCTCGGCACTTGCAACAACACTCAGGGAAGCCGCTGTCCTGGCTGCAGCCTGGCCTACTGTCCTCAGCCTCCTATGCACACCCCTTCTGGTGCCCACCCCAGCAATAGATGTCCTTCGCTCCTTCCTCAGATGCTGGCCAAGCACTCAGTGTGCAGGACAGGGCTGCACTGAGAGAGGAAGCTGGTTTCTGTCTCCTCACAAGTGGAAAAGCTAGGAAGGAGAGCCCTCGCTTGGTGGAAGCTCGAGACTCGTGATCTCTCTTAATCCTGCCCTGGGACAATGGAGGAAGGCCTGCTGACCCCCAGGGCTGAGCCCTCAGTCCAGCTTTGCCACTCGCTCTGTGACCCTGGACCTGCCCACCACACCCCAAAAGGGCCTGAGCTGTGGTGAGTGCCGAAGGAGCTCGCGCGTGGGGCCCCTGTCATGTCAGCCACGCTGGAGAGGAGAGCGGGCTCCGCCCCTGTGTGGGCGGCTTCTCCCAGGGCCAGCGCTCCCTTCCTCCCACGCGCTCTGAAGGGGCCTCTCCTCCCAGAGAGGGTCGCATTCCACTCCGCCAGAGCCTTAGGAGTTTGGGAGAGAATTGAGGGAATGACTTGAGTCTTCTTTGCACTCTGAATTGTGTCCCCTGAAGGGAGGGCTGCCAGCCTCCAGCAGAGGCCCCGAGTCTGGAGGGGCTGGTGGCCCCGGGCAATGGCTCTGCACCCAGCCCTCCTCCACGTGCTGGGGAGGTGGGAACAGCGGGAACAGGCCCCCCAGGCTTTCCCTCCCAGCCTGCAGAACAGGCCGGCCTGCAGGGGGAGGGATGCTGCCAGGCAATTTAACAAGCTGTCCCCTTCCACCTGAGACGGTTGACAGCCTCTGGTCATGGTGATCTGGGCTACAAGCCCGTGCCTTTTTTTTTTTTTTTTTTTTGGTACTGGGGATTGAACTCAGGGGCACTCGACCACTGAGCCACATCCCCAGCCCTATTTTGTGTTTTATGTAGAGACAGGGTCTCACTGAGTTGCTTAGTGCCTCGCCATTGCTGAGGCTGGCTTTGAACTCGCGATTCTCCTGTCTCAGCCTCCCTAAGTGCTGGGATTACAGGTGGGTGCCACCGCGCCCGGCTAAGCCCATGCCTTTTGACCTGGCGGGCACTCCCTCCCCAGCAGGTCCCCTGGAGCATTCTTGTCCTCACACCGCAAACGACCAACGACCCCCTGCTTCCCCAGGGCTCCCTTCCCACCCAGGCCTTGGATGGCATGGACACCCTGTGCCCTGAGTCCTAAGCAGGTAGGACCGTGCATGTGTTCTGGAGACAGACCTGAGAAGAACTCTGTCCACTGGGTGCCCAGCTGTCCGGCTCTGAGGAAGCCAGTGAGCGCACCACTTGGAAAGCTTGAGCGGTCCAGGCGGGAGGCGGGAGGAGGGGCAGAGGCCAGGCCGGGAGCAGTGGGGCAAGCTACGTGGGCTGTTCTAGGACTGGGTTCCCGAGAAGAGCTCTGATATGTGGCCCAAGAAAGGACAAGCGGGTCCACTTCTTGGCCAGTGTGAGGCCTGAGGACCCTGGCAGGTGTGCAGGTGGTCCTTCTGTATATCCTCCATCTCTAGGGCACTAAGTGAGATCATACCTGGGTCTCACACCATCTTGGAAAACCCTCATTTCAAAAACACTTCTTGTGTGACGGTCCCTGGTCTTTGTGCACATCATCTCATAACCATCAGGAAACCCTTGTGAAGTTAGGATTATTTGCCCTGTTTTACATGTTAGTAAATGGAGGTTCAGAGAGGTTAAGAGACTTGCCCAAGGTCACAAAGCTAATTAGGAAAGTATCGATTCAGGACATGATGTAAACTCCAGAAAATGTTCCACCCTTAAAATGATAGTTTGCTTGACACCTCTGGACATTTTTCTGCTTTGGGGCCAAAGGAAGTCCCTTGTGGCATGTTAGGTAAGTGCTTGTGATCTTTGCCCTGATTGGATTTGCACACTGAGTGATCAGATAAGGTAGCTGAGCATAGATGTGACTGTGCCCAGGGTTGCCCGATGTCCCAGTTTCCTGTCTCCTCCTCCCCCTGCACACAGAGGCCAGGTCGTGACTGGCCAACCCCTGTGGCCTCATTTGCCTGCCGCTTACGTCCAGGCAGATTTGGGTTTCAGTTCCACCTCTGACAGGCGTTCAGGAAAAACTAGGCAGAGTGCAGCGGGCCGGGTGTGGGGCAGGCGGGAGGAGGTCAGAGGGCTCTGGCGGTGAGCCCAGCCACCCTGGGGGCAGTGGTCAGGGTGAGCTCCGGGAGCACGTGGGCCCCACTCTCGGGAACATGCAGAGGCTCTAACCCTCCAGCCCAGCTCTTGCTGTCCCACCAGTAAAGAACAAGACAGCTTGTCAACGTGCTTTGTCACCTCAGAGATTCAAGAGGCTCTGCGGGGCGTAGGGGCGGCAGTCCTGAGCCCTGGTCTCTCTCCTCGGTGTCCCACGATCTTGGCGGAGCTCAGGGCCCCTGCGGGGAAGCGCCGCCAGGTCCAGGCGCAGGGCGGGCTCCCGGGGGGCAGCAGGCAGCGAGGGGAAGCGCGCTCCCCGAGGGCCAGCTGCACGTGGCGCCCTCTGCGCTCTGGGCCACCTCCCCGTCGAGCAGCATGGAGCATCACGTCTTCTGCCTGCACTGGCAAGGCAATGAGCAGAACCCGGACGAGGCTCGTCACTCTCTGTCCATTGGTTTTAATCACTTTATTATGAAGCTAAATTCTCCTGTGATTTAGAATTTAAATGCAAATGGACCCCGGGGATTGCGAGGAGCGGGCTGGCCACGCGGGGGCAGCACGAGCCACGGGCGCTGCGGGGCCGGTGGAGGGGGGCGGGCAGGCGGCTCGGCCGACGCGCGGAGGCTCCTGCGCTCGGTCTCCTGGGAGCGCGGGGTGGCCGCCCGGCAGTCCCGGGGAGCGCGGGCGGGGCCGCAGTCGTTGCCCGACTCCGGGGCCAGGGAGGGAGGCTCCGGGTCAGTGTCCCGCAGGGTCACAGAGTGGCAGAGGCGGAGCCCCGCAGCATCCCGGCCCTCCTGCCACTGCCCCCAGCCGGCTGGCCAGGGCCCGGAGCCGGACCACAGCGCTGCCGCCCAGCCCCGAGGCCCACCCGGAACCGCGCGGGGGCCGCAGCCCCGGCCCGTCGCCCTCGGGGCCACGCGAACCTTTGTTCCTCCCAGTGCCACCACAGCAGGGCCTGTCGGTGGGAGAGGCGCCGGTCACCCTCTCTGGGGGACCGAGCAACCACACAGAAGCACACAAATGGCAATTCATGTGCAAAGGGCTCTGGGTGCTGGTCACGGAGATGCATATCAAAGAAGGGAGGCCAGACACGCAGGAAACAGCGTGCCATGACCTCATCCGGGAACGCCCGTCCCTCCCTGGCAGAGTGGACAGGGCACGCGAGCAACAGGCTTTGCTCAGCCCCTGAGCGCAGTCTCCGGGAAGGCCAGCCCAGGAGAGGGAGAGGCCGGCTCAGGGAAGATAGCTGCCCTCAATTTCCTTTAAAAAGGCGGAGGAGGTGCGAAAACCCATGTGAAAAACTTACATGCAAAATGTCCATCTGGATGAGAATAAAAGACTGTTCATTTTTTTCAGGGGAAATGACTGGAATGGATGTGAAAAGAGGCAATGTGGGGTGGGCCCGCCCGGGGCCCCGGCGGGAGGGGGAGGAGAGGGCCTACTCAGGGTCACTGAGTAGGAGGAATCCCAGGTCTGGCCGGGCAGATCCAGCTGGGGAGGAATGACAAGACTAGGTCTGACCTCAGTCCTGACCGCAGTGCTGTTTCTGGTCTCCACAGTCCCACTCCAGGCTGTGAGTGAAGGTGACAGCCTAGGTTGGGAGGGGAAGGGCTGAGAGTCCCCCAGAGCTCCATGAAGGGAGGGAGCGTTGGCAGAAGGTGGGGCCCTCCTGAGGCTCCCAGGAGGGAGCTGTGGCAGACAGGTGGCTCAGAGAGTATGGCTGCCCTGGGAACACAACACCTAGGACCCGCTGCTCTAGTACCCTGGTCCTGGTTATGGAAGGGACCCTGGAAAAAATAGAGTCAGACCCCCATGAGGCCCAGAGAGGGTGTGACTTGCTGAATGTCACACAGCTGGCGGGAGGGCAGAAACAGGAAATGCTGGCTTCCTCATCCATGGCCCAGAGCTCTTGGTGGCAGAAGATACTGCCTCAACATGGAAGAGAAGGGCTGGGGCATGGCTCAGTGGCAGCGCTTGCCTAGCATGTGCCAGGCCCTGGGCTCCATCCCCAGCAAGGTACTAGACCAAGGTACTAGAGGAAGCCCGAGGGACCTGGGTGTCTTCCAGGGGTCCAGGGGGTTGAAGACGCAAAGTGAACCTTAACTTTAAGGCCAGGCCAGGGATAGAACTGTGCTGTCCCAACAGTGAGACTCATCAGAGTACTTGAAAAAACAAAAATAGAGCCAGCCTGAGAGAGCTGGTGAGGGGCAGCAGGTGGGCAGCACAGCTCAGACATGATGCCCAAGGATCTCTTTTCTCCAATGTTCTGGAGACCCTCTAGAAGCTTCTAAGGGTCTGGGGCTCCAAGGACATCAGAGACAAGGATTTGAGACAAGCAGGCCTGGGAGGGCCTGGGCTGACTCACCCTCAGGGGCTAACCTGGGCCCCTCAGGCAGCTCTGAGTCAGCAGCATGTGCCATCCAGCTGCCACCAGGCCTGGGTGCTGACTCAGCAGGATGGACAGCCCACTCCCTGCTGGGGAGGGCCCTCACCTCTGCCCTCCCCAGCTCTCCTCTGCCTTTGGGAAGGCAGAGGGCTGCCTGCCTTCCGGAGGCTTCCTCGTGGGAATGTCAGTCTCCTCAGCTGGGGGTGGACCTGGACCAGAGCAGTTAGATCTCTTGAGTTCAACGGTCAGATTTCTTTGAATACTCATTTTTCCAAAATAGAGAAGGAAAGTGGGGTTTAGATCTGGCAGGGACTTGCGAGAGCCAGCTAGTTGTATGATTCCCCCCAAGATCACACAAGGTGTCTTTCCTTTCTGTCTCCATTATTCCTGGTCGGCCAGCATGCAAGGGTGAGGGTGTCACTGAGGGGTGAGCCACCTGATGTTAGCCCAGGGAAACTCAGCTTGGACTTCTGGCCTGCAGAGATGCAATGTAATTTTGGGTTGTTTCTGTTAGGGTATCGGCCAGCCATACACGACACACCTCATGCAGGACGTGGGGCATGGAATTTATAGGGCCCACTACAAAACATGTGGCAAGCTATGGATTGGTCACTTCAAAACTGGCGCCATAGATAAGAGAGGCTGTGGTCTTCTTTGATGTAGTAACCTGAGCGGCCAGGCTTTGTTCTCCCGGGTGGAAGATTCGAGAGAGGAACGGCCTGGGGCAGGGGCTGCTTTAGGCTTTTAGGGAAGGGAGGCTAAAACTGAGTACAAAAGGGCTGTTCTTTACCTTACATTCCCCCATTTTTGGTTTTATAAATTTGGGAACATGGACGAAGTTGGCTCTTCTGGCTACTTCAAGTGGAATTGGGGTGATGTCTGCGGAAGAAAGGGGGAGGGGGAAGGAGGTAAAGGACCCAGGCTCCGAAGGTTAGGATTTCCCGAGGGGAGAAGTCCTGGAAGGTGCCTTCTGGTCTTAGCATCGCCAGCTGGTGGAGCCAGAGTGTAGGTGTGGAGGCAGGAGCCAGGAATGCTGGAGTAGAGTCTCAGGAAACAGTTGTAGGTGAGTCATTGTCCTCCCTGAGAATCGGAAGATCCCTGAGGAGAAGCTGATTAAATATCTGATTAGAAACCTGCTGGATTTGAGATTGAGTAAATTTGAACAGACATGGTGGGGCGGGGGGCAAATCAGGAAAAGTATACTATACAAGGGAATTTTGAAAAGAAAACCCATGAGCTTATCTCTTTGGGGTTATTGACATCTGATCAGTTCTTTCAGGAATAGGCCTGTTCCTTTCCTCCTTTGTCTGCTGCTAGGAGGGGTATGGCTTGATGGTCCTACAACGGAACTTGGGCAATAGATGTTATCTGCCATTGCAGGGAGGCAAAAGAGGTGGCCAGTGCCTCTATGGCCTTTTGAAGTTGTTGTTTAAGCCTTTGAATAGTGGTTGCTGCATAACCAAGTCCTTCTGCCTTCAGCCTGAAGGCAGCAAGTGAGGAGGCCAGAGTGAGTCCAACTACTAGTGGTTGGAACACAGTTCGTCTTGCCCTGAAAGGGAGGTGGTGACAAACCATATTAATTCAGCCTGGCTGTATAGAGTTATTTGAGGAACCAAAGTGGAGGGAACACAAAAGATGAAGGGCAAATTGAGGCTTAGATTTTGTTAGGACATCATTGTACTAGAAAAGGAACCTTGGCAGAGCAAAGGTTGGGGGAAGAGACTTTAATGATCTGGTCACAGGGACCTGGACCAGAGGAAGTGTATGAAAAGAGGTGCTTCCTCAAAGGCTGGAGGGAGGGGCCCTTGGGGTCAGTTTGAGGTATTGAGAGAAACACCAATGGGAATCAGTTATGATCCAAACCTGCACAGAGGGAGCAGTCTGAAATGTTATTAACTTTGGATAAATTGAGAAGCTGAACTGAAGGCCCTGACATATTAGGACCATCCATGAAGAGGTCTGTTTTAGGAGGGGCAATTGCATCTTAGGATGGGCGATTGCATCTAGCTGGTGTTGGAGTTCTTTCTCTTACTCCTGGATGGTTATGTGAGTGAGGGAACACTTGTATATAAGTTCCCTAGATTCTTTTTTTTTTTTTTTTTTTTTTTTTTTTGTACTGGAGATTGAACTCAGGAGTACTCGACCACTGAGCCACATCCCCAGTCCTATTTTGTGTTTTATGTAGAGACAGGGTCTCACTGAGTTGCTTAGCGCCTCGCCATTGCTGAGGCTGGCTTTGAACTCGCGATTCTCCTGTCTCAGCCTCCCTAAGTGCTGGGATTACAAGCGTGAGCCACCGCACCCGGCTAAGTTCCCTAGATTCTGATCAATAAATAATCTCTCATTAGGAAGTATAAGGGCTGAGAATTTGTCCCCATAATAAGGCTGAAGAGGATGAGGCATGTAAACATAGTATTTAATTTTTTAATGTCATAGATGTCTATCTTTAATATGTAGTTAAGCTAGTTTAATATCATCTGACTTTGTAAAATATTCCTTTTGTTGGTATGATTTCTGTTTAGTAGAGAGCCCTTTATTTTATTACTTAGGGCTAGAAAATTATATTAGCTAACATTAAGCCTACCTGTATAGGTTAGGAAGATCAGTAGGCCACAAACTGACTAAAAACCTTTGACTTTGGCAGTTTCTCTTGATAGTTATTACATTCCTGCCTAAGAATCTTTCCTTTGTAGCCTCAAGTTGTATGTATTTTGGAGGGCTAATGTATGTATATTACATTAAATTATATATATATATTTTATTTTTAATGCCCAGGAATGGGTATGTTTTGGTTTTGCTAAGTGTTTAGGATGAAGCGGGTCCAATTGACTCTTGTTGTTACCAATGTTAAGAGCCACCTGAGTTCACTCTTGGGGAACTTGGGAACAGCTTTCAGCTCTGTTAGTGCCATTTGTGCTAGGATAGGTTGAGGTCTGGCGCTGACCATGTGGCTTCCCCGGGAAGCATGAGGGACAGTTCTCTTTTTCAGTGACCTTCCTCTTCATAGTATGGCACTTGGTTGGCTTTTTAATTCTCCAATGGTCTCAGCAATCTCCCTGATTGGGAGGTCCTGCAGCCTAGAGGTACAGAGCCTTTTAGAGAAGTTCCCTCATTTCTTGGATTCAGGCTGACTCAGAGGGCAAGAGCCAAATACTGGTTTTCTTGGCCCTTTAATTTTAATTTGAGTTTTTAAGTCTTGATCTTAGACACTCAGCAAGGCAATTTTATCAGTCTTAAAGTAAGGGTGCTGGGCTTTAATTTTAATGTCTATCCAATAGGTGGTGGCTGATTTATCTTAAAATAATCTGGGTTGGTTGTTCTTGAATTAGTACCTCTGTAAAATGTTAACAGGCAATAGCCATAGAGTTTAAGGAAAATACAAAATAAAATTAATAAGTTTAGTTTGTGTAGTAGCTATCCTAAATTTTGGCTGATTTACATATTATATTTTCTGATTGAGATCCTAGTAATCTTTATAACAAAATTAATCCCTTGAATATAACTTTAAATGAACTAGAATATGGCTTGCTTTGAAGCCATTGTAATAAGCTGGGAGACAGAACTTTATCTCAGGTAAGGCAGGGCTCCTTACAAAATCCAAAGTGTCTTAGTTCTGAAGTTGATCTTTGTTTCTTAAATATCATTTTAGAAAGTTTACATACATTGTTTTCTGACTTCACATGAATGTTAGTTAACATAATATGATATTACATTTAAAACATGAATTAAGAAAGGCTGAGAGGGATTTAACCTTTTTTGGTGTGGAAAAGTAGTAAAGATCATGTCTTACAATATTAGACTTTAAATAGATAAGGCTCTCATTTACTTGAAGAAACATATTTAAATTTTATCCCAGTGTAAAAGTAACATAAAACTCTATCTTATGGATAACAGGTTCAGTTATAGAAATAAACCCTCACTAAAATTTGCTATCCTTAGAAGTCTAAAATTACCATACAACTTTAGTTTGGAGAATATTGGCTTGATATAACATTCTTTTAAACCTTCTATTTTAAAGACTTGTATACCTGGAAGATATGAACACATTTAATATGAAAATATGACTGGTAGCACCATAATTGCATTGATGTTGTTTAACCACAGTTACATAAACCTTAATTTTTTTTTTTTTTTTTTTTTTTTGGTACTGGGGATTGAACTCAGGGGCACTCGACCACTGAGCCACATCCCCAGCCCTATTTTGTGTTTTTTGTAGAGACAGAGTCTCACTGAGTTGCTTAGCGCCTCGCCATTGCTGAGGCTGGCTTTGAACTTGCGATTCTCCTGTCTCAGCCTCCCTAAGTGCTGGGATTACAAGCGTGAGCCACCGCGCCTGGCTATAAACCTTAATTTTTTGAAAGTTAGTTTTTACAAAAACCTGATAAATGTAAGAAAGTTATCTTATTAAGAGTAGAACAAGCTGGGTGCAGTGGCTCAACCTGTAATCCCAGCACTTAGGGGGGCTGAGACAGGAGAATCGCGAGTTCAAAGCCAACCTCAGCAATGGCGAGGCGCTAAGCAACTCAGTGAGACCCTGTCTCTACATAAAACACAAAATAGGGCTGGGGGTGTGGCTCAGTGGTTGAGTGCCCCTGAGTTCAATCCCTAGTACCAAAAACAAAAACAAAAAAAGAGTAGAACAATGTTTTAGATTTTATATCAGTACCTTAAAGTTTAAATTGAATAAGCTTGTATTAATTATAGTCAAATGAGTCATAAACATAAACCTTAGAAATTTACCCTTCATTTAGACTTTCATTATTTCAATCCTTTTATCACTTACTCTAAACTTTCTTTAACACTTACTTTAAACCCTCTTTTTTCTTTTACCACACAAAGACTTTCTTACTTAGAAACACTTCCTTTTTCCTTCCACTAAGTACCATATCTAGAATCCTTCTGTTCATATCCAAAACAATCCTTGTAAATTTCTGAAGTTAGGCAAATTACTGCATTTCAATGATAAAAAATGCTTTATGTTATTTGTAGTACTTTAAATGAAACAGTAAAAACCTTTAGAAATTTATAAACCTTTGTGTTGAAAGAAAGGACAATTGACTTTAACCTTTAAGTTTAAATTAAGTAAGCTTATATTTAGCCATGTGGTGGCTGTCCTCTGAGAGCAGCAGCTCCAGTCCAGGAGCAGGGAAGTTTCTGTAACACAGAGAATTATTAAGGTAAGTATCTTAGGAATTCACAACTGATAGGGTAATACAGAGGCAGATGGCAAACCAATGATTTACATAGTTTAGCCTCCTAGATAAGGGGGAAACTCAGGTTTCAGCACTGAGGGCACTGCTTAGATTTTCAGAAGCAAATCAAAGCTTAGATTTTCAGAAGCAAATCAAAGCTTTACCTAATTAGGTAAAGCCAATTAGGCTTTACCTAATCAAAGCCAAACATCGTCCAAGCAAGTAAAACAAAAATAAACCTTTATGACCTCTTGTCGAATTGGCTTTCAATCTTAAGATAGAATTAGGCTGGGTTAGAGAATTATATTTGTTTACCATTTATGAAAACACAATGTTTAAGTATATAGAATGATACCTGTTGGGCTTTAAATTAAGTAATTTTGTTTCTAATGATGACAAAGGAATTTTAAATTTTCTTAAAATTTACCATTTATGAAAACATTAAAAATGTTACCCTATGGAATTTAAAGGAATTAAAAATATTTGGTATTGGATTTAACAGTTAACATTTTATTTAAAACACATTTGAGTACTCAATATCAGATCTGATTTTCTTTTCTTCATTATACAAAACCAAGACATTAGACAAGCATACTTAACAGTAACATTTTTCCTTGAAGAAATTTCTGACAATGAGATATATTAGACATTTTCTTTGACCACCTAGAAAGACTTGTGAGTTGAGTAATTTTAAAGACATCTTTATCTTTATCTGTTTACCCAATTTAAATTGAACCTTTTAAATCATGTGAATTAAAGGTATTTGGATCCATTTTTAATTTTAGTTTATGAGTGCTCTGTATATTGGGTTTACATAAACACATGTAGATGGAGACAGACAATACATAAAAACAGAGCATGCAGAAGGCCTCTTGAATTAAAGGTAGGTATACCTTGTCTCAGTAGAGTAAAAAAAACTTTTATAGTTGGATAAGATACATCTGATCAGAAGTTTTAACTTTAGCTTGCAGAATTAAAGTTGTAAGTTTAAAAATGTAAGAGTGAAGAGTCCTAGAAAGAAAAAAATGAGAGCCGTGAACTATTTCAGTAAAGCAACATGAGAAAAAAAGGGGAGAGGAGTGGAGGGGGAGAAGCCTTAAGTTGATTTAAAGATTTCTTTTTTCGTTTTTTTCCTTTGGGTTCAAGCCCCCTATAGGGCTTTTCCTTTGCATTAGAATGTAAACTCCAATTCAGTCTGGCCTAAGGAATTGCTGCCCAGGGCTTTTAACCCTTTTGTCCCCAGTTGGCGTTTAGGCCAGGTTTGGGTATAGAAGTTTATAAAATATTATCTCCCATGACTTTTGAGGAATGAGGCTAGCCAGATAAAAGACAATTTTCCTTTTTTCTTGGGTTGCAGACTAGTATTAGAGTTGTGGCTTTGTGGCTTTGGAGCTGCTTGAGAGTTGGCGGGGGAGGGGTCATCACAAGGGAATAGGTGGGCTTAATTGCTGTGGCCAATTATTGTGTGTTTTATTTAAGAAAAAAGAGCTAAAGTTTGTCAAGATTTTTTTAGAAGACAGCTTGTAAGGGGAAGGGGAAGTTGGAGGTGGAGGGGAGGTGTAAAAGGGTTGGAGGTGGAAGGGGGCAGACGGCTGAGAAACTTGCGATTGGAGTCTGTTGCATCTAGGGAAGAAAGCGATGGGGGGCTACGAGTGGAGGCGGGGGGCTACGAGTGGAGGCGGGTGGCTGCGATGTGGGTGTGGGAGGGGTAGGCTGTGGGGTGCGAGGTGGAGTGTCAGGAGATTGAGGGGATGGGTGGCCGTGACGGTATAGGGGAGGTTCGTCTTCTGGGTCAAATTCCAGAGTCGACAGAAACTTGGATGAATCTGGTTTGCAAGCTAGGAGGACATGGTGGGGCTTACAAAGGGTGCAAAGGGAGGGGTTGGCTCGGAGAAGGGAGAAGGCCTGAATAAAAGGGATCTCCGCCCATTTTTTCCATTGCTGGCAATAGTTATGTAGATCTCTAAGGAGATTGGGATCTAAGGAACCAGTAGGTAGCCAAGAGTGAGAGTTATCCAATTGGTAGGTGGGCCAATTCTGAGTACAAAGTTTTATAAGTTTCTTTAGTTTAATATCGGGAAGAAGACCAAGAGTGGAAAGATTTTTAAGAAGGCAATGCAATGGAGAGTCTGCGGGAGGGAAGAGTTTGACCCCATCTTGTTACCTGAAAGTGTCTGTTAGCACACCTTCTAGGCGTCCCTAGGAAGCTATGAACAGACAGGGATAAGACCAAAACAGGCAAGACAGTCCTGGGTCTAACCTCTCCCGGAGAGGTGGGGCCCTGATCAACCTAGCGCCAGGATTTTCGGAGACCCCTCCCGGAGGAGTTGGAAAATTTGATCTGGGCGGATGGAGGTGAAATTTGAGCTAAAAGGAAAGGAGGGACGGAGAGGAGGGTAAAAGGGCCTGAGGGATGGAGAATCTAAGAAAGTGGGGTGGAGATTTTGGAAGTCCACTGTAACCATGAAAGTAGTGGTGGGATGTGGTCTTCTCTTTGAGACAGTCAGAGGGCCACCGGACGGTCACGGCTGGTTACCTCTGAGACTCTGCCTGCAAAGTTGCAATCTCCTTGAAAGGGAAACTCACCGAATGAAGTTCATGGTGGGCGCAGAGAGGTGGCCTTTGAAAGAATGGGCTGAGGCTGTGAGGGTGAGGTTGGCGGTTCAGGATGAAGGGTCTTAATAGAGAGCTGCCCCCATCCGAGTCAGGCACCAATGTTAGGGTATTGGCCAGCCATACACGACACACCTCATGCAGCCAGGAGATCTTTATTCATGGGGTGGGCGCCCAGGAGGAGGAAGGAGGAAAAAGGGCAGAAGGGACATGGGGCATGGAATTTATAGGGCCCACTACAAAACATGTGGCAAGCTATGGATTGGTCACTTCAAAACTGGCGCCATAGATAAGTGGCAGTGGTCTTCTTTGATGTAGTAACCTGAGCGGCCAGACTTTGTTCTCCCCGGTGGAAGATTCGAGAGAGGAACCGCCTGGGGCAGGGGCTGCTTTAGGCTTTTAGGGAAGGGAGGCTAAAACTGAGTACAAAAGGGCTGTTCTTTACCTTACAGTTTCAAGCCACTAAGTTGGATTGTTTTAAGCCACTCATTTATTACAGCAGTAACAGGAAATTCCTAAGTGTGTCTACACGGCTGCACCCACCACTCTTCCGTTTGTGGGGTTTTGTTCTTGTTTTGGCACTAGGGATTGAACCCAGGGGCACTCCACCCCAGAGCTACATCCTCAACCCTTTTATTTTATTTTGGGACAGAGTCCTACTAAATTGCTCAGGCTGGTCTAGAACTTTCAATCCTACCTCATCCTCCCAAGTAGCCAGGATTATGGGCCTATGTCACCACATCCAGCAAGTTTGTGCTTTTAAAGAATGTTCTTGAAAACAAAGTCACCACCCAATAATAAGTAAAATTATTATTCTACTTAATAAGGTATAAGAAGTAGTTTGGAAATTTTTACAGTACAAATACCAAGTCACCTTCATTCAGGAGTGGAAATCAAGTGGATTCAGCTGATCAAGTGGATTCGGCTGGACATAACATGAGCAAACTAATTTTCCCTCATTGCTAACCTTTAAGCCCACTGTGGGGAATTATTCTTCTACTTTCCTGGGTGGAAGGCCAGGCATATCACACTTAGGTATTAATAAATATCTCCACTCTAGGTGGAGACTCTGCAGTCCTACATCACATCTTCCACCTCATCTCACAGAGAGCTTCCTCCTGCCCAACTTTGGGCCTCCGCAGTCAAGTGCGGAGCTGGGAGACGGTGGCTAGCTCTCCACCAGCTCCCCACCTCCTTGTTCCACTCCTGCCCTGACCTGCTGCCTTGGTCTCCTCCAGGTGGCCAGGGAAGGGCGGCAGGTGAGGGCAGGGGCAGGTGGCAGGTGTCCAGCGATGGTTCCTGAGGAGGAGCTTGGAAGCATCCACCCACACAGTTTTCTGGCAAAGCCACCCAATCCTGCTTGTTCCCAGCAACTGACCCTCCAGTCCCACACCAACAGTTCACCCCATAAGAACCCAACTCCATCAGGGTCACCTCACTCCAGCAGCCAGGCTTCCTGGGCAGGGCGTCTTCACCGTGACCTGTGGCGTCCACCTGGTGGCCTTGGTCTGCACTGGAGGGCTCACTTCCCTCTCTGCTGCCCTGCTTCACTCCTCTGTCCTGAAGTTTCCCCCTTAGGTTTCCCAGGGTGAGCTCAGTGTCTGGAACCAGCTGAGGCCCATGGGACCCTGGGCCTGTGTGGTGGGTCATTTCAGCCACCAGAGGCAAGGGCCTCTCTTCCTCGGGGGCTCTGCCTTTGCAGGGCTGGTTCATTTATGAGGGGACAAAAGAAGCCAGCTTCAGGTGACTGCAGCATCAGCATCCAATGGATTCCTTCAAACCAAGGGCTGGCTGCAGGCCCCCATAGGACCCGGGTCGCGTGCCTTTGAAGGGACCATCTCCGGCTCCCTAAACCTATGCCTTGCCCGTCTGAGGAGTCTCGAACGTTTTGGCCAATCCATGTAAGTGAGGTGCTGCCAATTTCATATGCTACACCCCAACGCAAGCTTTCATGGTGCTGATTAGCAGAGCCTCTGGTACTGCTCAGAGATAAACTGTGTTTATCGTCATGGTTGCTGCCTCTGGAGTGTGGGCCAGACTGGCGAGCGTGGGCAACGGTGGGCATGCAGGAATCTGTGTGGTGCTTACCTGTGGCTCTGCACACACAGCGTCACGTCGCCCCTGGGGGGGAATTCATGGCAGGCTTCACTCTTGATTTTCCCGAAACTCCAGGGACGCGGGTCAGTCCTCCTAAGTGTCCTCTCCCTGTGCTCTGGCTCAGCCCCGTGACGGCATGAGGCCAGCTTCCAGCCTCTGTACAACGCTCAGGAAGGTCAGGTGCCAGGACCTCTGAGTGGTTCCCTTCACTTGGATTGAGGGGCATGGTTGGTATCCCCTGCACGATGACTCTCCTGAAAGAATTCTCCCACTCTGGACCCCCTCCCCTCCTCCCCTCTTCTACATGCCCCACGGTGAGTGACAGGCTTGGGAACATTGGGCTGGGTTTCGTGGTCACTGCTTGGCAAGTTCTGTGTGGATGGCCAAGCTCCCTGGAGAGAATATTTAGGGGGCACCTGACACCCTTTGTTAGCTTTGGCTGGTGGCTACAATTCTAAGGCCACAAGAAAAGACCCTCCTAACATGAACTATAGCCTGGAGTCCTTTATTCCCGATTATCCCATGTGAGGCTCTTCATACTCCTCAGGAGCTTCCCACCTGCCCGGAGGTCCAGCTGGGCTGACTGTCCCTCTGCCTCCTCATCTTTCTCACCCACCTGCCTCTTTTTTTTTTTTTTTTTTTTTGTACTGGGAATTGAACTCAGGGGCACATGACAACTGAGCCACATCCCCAGCCCTATTTTGTATTTTATTTAGAGACAGGGTCTCACTGAATGGCTTAGCGCCTCGCTTTTGCTGAGGCTGGCTTTGAACTTGTGATCCTCCTGCCTCAGCCTCCCGAGCTCCTGGGATGACAGGCATGCGCCACTGTGCCGGGCTCGCACCTGCCTCTTCTGCTTTCTCCCTCTCTGCTGCTGTTCTTCTCTCCTCATTTTGAAGACTTTGGCTTGTTCACTTGCTTAAATCTGATGCTAAATTATTTACAATCAAATACATTGCTAAAAAAATCCTGGTCTGGGAACATAGCTCAGTGGTAGCGTGCTTGCCTGGCATATGTGAGGCCCTGAGTTCAGTCCCCAGTACTGCAAAGAAGGAAAAAAAGAGTTTCAGTGAAAATTTCCTAAGGGGTAGTTATATACAGCTTAATGAGGAAAACATGGATATTTCCCTGTGAGCAGCTAAAACGGCTTCTATTTCAATATGGAGGTGAAAGGCCTCTGTACCAATTCCAAATTAATTTTGAAATGTGGGAAAACAAAATCCCCAATTGTGGATTAAGTTCTACTTTGGGAAAAACAACAACAACAACAAAAACAGCTGAGAGAGTTTGCTTTGTTTCGTGAAGTTTAAGAAATCCTGTTTAGAAGCCAGGCCTCCATGCAGCTCGGGGCAGAGATAGGTAGTGGTCAGGGCACCTGTCCTGCCACCTTGGACACTGAAGCCTGGGCCTGCACCTGCACAACCCCAAGGCCATCCACTCACAAGGCGCTGGCTTCCTGAGGCTGCCCATCTTCTGCCCTGAGGCCTTGGTCTCCACCCAGGAGCATCATCTGAAGGTGCTCTGGAAGGGCCACTCTGGTCCTCCAACTTGGTCCATCTGTGCCCCACTACTTACCGAATCTTTATAGGTGGACGTGGAGTCCCCGGGCCTGGGGCTTGTGTAGTGACAGCGCCCTGATCTAGGCTGTATTTCGATCCTGCCTCTGCATCTCTCTCCTAAAGCCTGGCTTCACATGGTTCAGAGCATCTGCACCGCTGTCAGAGTGCTCCGCATCTGGAGGCCGATCCAGATGTTCTCTGGATATGGCTTGTGTTCTGGTCTTGCAACACTTAGAATTGGGCAGGTGGGGAGACCTTTGGGTATTTAAACCTCTGTGTAATATTATCTTACTTCTTTTCTCTATGTATTATAAAAATAGCTGGGCGCGGTGGCTCAAGCCTGTAATCTCAGCACTTAGGGAGGCTGAGACAGGAGAATCGCGAGTTCAAAGCCAGCCTCAGCAATGGCGAGGCACTAAGCAACTCAGTGAGACCCTGTCTCTACATAAAACACAAAACAGGGCTGGGGATGTGGCTCAGTGGTCAAGTACCCCTGAGTTCAATCCCCAGTACCAAAAAAAAAAAAAAAACACACAGTTGCAATGACTCAATGTTATGTAACCTAACTCATAGATTAATTTTGTAACCTACATTTTCCACTCAGTATTTTGTTAACAGTTTTCATGCCATTTAAAAGTCTGTAATCCCAGTGACTGGGGAATCTGAGGCAGGAAGATTGCAAGCTCAAAGCCAGCCTTAGCAACTTGGTGAGATCCTGTCTCAAGTAAAAATAAAAAATAAAAAGAGCTGGGGATGGGCTTGGGTAGAGCTCAGTTGGTACAGTGCTTGCCTTGCATGCACAAGGGCCTGGGTTCTAATTCCCAGCACCACAATAAATAAATAAATAAATAAAACAGAGGCTGAGGGTATGACTCAGTGGTCAATCGCGCCTGGGTTCAATCCCTACCCCCGCAAAAGGTCTGTATATAAATACTTACAAGGGCCATTTTTCCACTTAGTAGGCTATGTATGCTATGTTAGACATTTATTTTCAATTTTCCACTATAGTAAATAATACTGCAATGGACTTCTTCCTTTCTAAAGCTTTTCTAGCTTTTGCTTTACCTCCTTCGGACATTCTAGGTGATGAATTCTGGGTCAAATCCTTTGAGATTATAAACATTTTCAAAACACTTCTTGCTGTGGTGATAGCAGAGGAGTAGCACTAAACCAATTGGGATCATTACGGATTTCACCAAATAGCTGTGGTCAATACCTGGAAAGGAAAGCAGAAGGGTGGTGTGGGAGTCTTTCTAGAACTCAGGGCCTTGTTCTGATTATTTTTTTAAAGACATAGTATAAAGTGTAATGATTAGTAACTTACAAGAACTATTGCACTATGTGGCCTGTGACATAATTTCATATTCTCATCTGACGCCTGCATGTCCACTTCCCTCAGAGCCTGCCCTTAGAGGGCTAGAAGAGTGTTCCTGTGAGTGACAACTGCCTATTCCAGGTGCACTTGGGACTTCTCAAGCAGGACCCTGGGGTCCCCAAGGTTCTAGTGACTACAGAATGGGAAAGAGTCTTCGTCTTTCAGCAGAAAGGACTGGGGTCAGCCCAACTAGAACAGTTGTTCTTAACCTTGGCTGCACATTATAATTACTTCAAGAGTTTTAAAAATCCAGACTCTGTCCTCAGCTAGAGTGATGGAAATAGCCTGGGGTCAGACCCAGGCATCAGTGTCATATAAATCTCCTTGGATGATGTTAATATGAATTGTAGTCAAGAAGCTCTAGCACAGCAGGGAAAACATGGGTCTTACCATCATTAATATCTGGTTCGAATCCCAGCCTTGCCATTTATTAGCTGGGTGATTTTGAGTTAACAAATGATCTCCCTCCTCCGTCCTCACTACTGAATCATTTGGTTGACATGAGGGTTAATTGTAATGACACTGTGGTGTGACTCTCAAGGTTCTTAGAATGTGGTTGGCTTCAAGATGTCAGGTCCTGTAGTGTGCACTTAAGGTTCCCTGGCTAGTGGGTGGCAGAACTGGAAAGCCAGCCAGAGCCATGCTATGTATCCAGTGGGCACTCAATGGGTGCTTGCTGATGTTCCTCGTAGTATTATCTTGGAATGCAAAAATGCATGCTGCTGAGAAAGCTCAAACTTGACATCGACTTGCTATAAGGACAATCGGGCCTTCCTCATACAAATTTATTTCATTTGTGGGGAATTAATTCGCCTCCTACTTTTAGTTCTTTAGCTAAAAAAAGAATCTATTTTTGTTCTGAAAAACCAATTGATTTCAATGGCACTGCTAGATATATAAAAAAAAGTTAGATTTTTACAATTATATAAAGGTAGGAAAATGTTTGTGTAAATCATATAATTAGGGTCTATCAAAATGCCCATTACAGCTGGGCGCGGTGGCGCAAACCTGTAAACCTAGCACTTTGAGAGGCTGAGGCAGGAGGATCGCGAGTTCAAAGCCATCCTCAGTGATGGCAAGGCACTAAGCAACTCAGTGAGACCCACAAAATAGGGCTGGGGATGTGGCTCAGTGGTCGAGTGCCCCTGAGTTCAATCCCAGGTATCAAAACAAAAAATAAAAAACAAACAACAACAACAACAACAAAAAACCCAAATGCCCATTAAAAATTCTAAGCTCTCCAAAGGAACTAATATTGCTTTAGTTTTTGCTGCCTTTAACCTAAAACTCTTTAGTGTAGTATTTATTTTCTGTCTTGTCTGGTGGAAGAATTGGTGGAGGCTGGACTGAGTCTCAGGAGGCCTGGCACAAGGCCTGGCTGTCACTCACAGGGTGTGAACTGGGGTGGTCATTTCTACCTTTTGCCTTCTTATGAATACCTCAAGGCCTGTACAGCCTGACCTGACACTGGCCCAAAATGAGTTTGGAATCATGACGCTGACCCTGCAGGACATGGTTATTAAACATTTATTAAGCACCTGCTGTTTGTTTATCCCTTACTGGAAGAGATAAATCCCACATGTGAGGAATAGCTAGGGATCAATTTCTACCTAGGAGCTGTGAGAAGTTCTGGGCAAATGACTCATGCAAGAAGAAAACAGGAACATTCAAAAGATGACAATCACAGAGAAATGGAAAAGAGCAGAAATTCCATTTCCTATCTTACTGCTTTATTCCTCTTCAGTCTCCGACACGAAGTCTTGGATAGTAATAACCTGAAACAAAACTGTTTTAAGCTACATGGGGCCAGGCATTTTCCTGCCAGCATGTTCCAGTCCTTGGACAGGCCACACTCTAAGTCCCTATTCCTTTCCCCAGTTTCCAGTAGCCTTTTGCAAGTCTCCAGCTTTCCTCCACCCCTCTTTACAGCTTTTGTGCCTCGGACATCTCTGGACAGAGCCTGTACTGTATGGAGGACCACAAAGGGGAAATAGTGTGGTCCTCAGTGTGCAAACAAGGTGTAGGAAATGTGTCTGCAGGAATGTTCTAGCTGAGCATCTCACAGACGGCTCCCTGGGAGGTGAGTCCTGAGCTGAGTCGAGGCCCTTGGCAGCGGAGAGCAGCCCATGAGACTAGTAGGCATTGCTGTGTGACCCCATCCTAAGAGCACCCCCTAAGTGCTTCAATTACCCCTTGTAGCATTGTCTCCCAGCTGCAGGGGACGCAGCCACAGTTGCGTCCATACATCGACCGTCGTCAAATGTAAGGCTGTCTGTGTCGTGGAGATAAGAGAGGAAGTCTGGGACACTTAGCGACAGGATTTAAAAGGAGCTAGCTGCCTGTGGAAGTGTTGATTCAGAAACTCTTGGAGGTTTGGAAATTGTTTCCTTAACAACGGAAGGAAAATTGATAGGGGCGTGAGTGTTTCATTCGTTTTTTAGATGATTTCAGCAGCGTTGCCAAGAGGAGAAAGATGTCTGTTCCAGTGCAGGGTTCCAGCCTCAACCAGCAGCCAGCTGCTGGTGCTCTTCTGCAAACTGCTCATCTCCTGGGTCTCACTTCATCCAGCTGTGAAATAAGGGTCGGTCCAGGTAAATTGCAAGGCCTTCCTGGCTGGAACGTCCGACTCTAAGCAGGCCAACGTGAGTGTTGCTAAGTCATGCATTGCTCCACCCAGAGAGAGAGACTTTGTGCCAGAGATGAATAAAGCGGCCTCATTGACTTTCTGATGAGCTCAGTACCTCGAGTCCTGTGCTGCGCAAGGATGACGAGTCTGCCCCGGGGAAGACGGCTATTTCGAGGCAGGGCTGATTGGAGATAAGGTTCTTTACTGGGACCCGGCCCTGACTCACCCCAAGTTCTTGGGCTTAAGGTTAACCCTTGATGGATAGACTAAGCCAACCCCGCTGCTAAAGTGGGGCCCAGCACGCCCTTCTGTGCCTCAGCTCTCCCAGCCTTAGAACATTCTCTGACCTTCCCTGTTAGGGAGCAAGAGCAGCCATGACGTCTCTTGCTTGTTCTTTCTTATTCTTCAGTCTTCTGAGTTCTACAGGGGGATGGTCTCAGCAATCCTCTTAACAGCAAAGAACTCCAGCCACCCCCTTAGGGAGGGGACGAAAGTATCCCAGGCATGGGACAAGGGCTGCCGAGTGCGCCTGCATGGAAAAGCCCAGAGCATGAACCACCGTGGTTACACTGCTTTGAAAGGCTACACAATCCAACTACAGGCCATGCTTACCCTAACATTTTAACTTAAAACTTTATTAACTTGTGTTTTATAAAATGCAGTGTTATAAAATGCTCGGGGTTTTTTTCTTCTTCTGTTTATTTGCAGTCTTGATGTGTTATCCTGATTGATTTATTTTCTGGCTCAGCACTGCTGAAAGCACCCTGTGACCCCTGACGTGTCGGGACTGTGGCTGTGGCTCCGTCAGTGCCTGATTTTATACACTTGCTTTGGTCCTAACAAGCTGGATGCAGAGGAAGTTTAAAAATTGACTTTTATTTCAAAGACATAACATGCACCGAAGTGCTTTCTAATGAGAACGATCAGAACTCTGTTTGTTTTGGAAATTAAGGTTTTCTCAAAGTAAGGAACAAATCCTAATATGGGAAACACCATTCTTGAGGAAGCTGAAGAGGCGAGATAACCCCAGACCTTGGGAAAATGACATCTGCTTCTCTGAAGTTCTCTTTCTTTACCTGTGAAAGTGGAATCACAAGCATGTGTTGGATTAACAGCTGCGGAGCTTCCTGGCACCATAAATATCACCCAGAGTGGGATCAAGGTGGCTAAATTCTAAATTCTAGTTTGGAGTCTGTCCCTATTAGCTGTGTGACCTTGAGCAGGTCACTTACTTCTCTGGACCTTAGTTTCTTCATCTAAAGGATAAGAAGTTTGTACAAAGTGATTTTTAAGTCATTTTCCTTCCAATATTTCAGGATTGAAGTGACTTATTGTTTGGAAGAAACTACAGAAAGAAAAAGTGGTGATGTTGATTTCAATTTACATTAGGAAGCAGTTTGGGCTCCTGCGACATCTTGGTGCAATGTTAGGCTTTGTGTAGGACCAGGATTTCGTTCGCTCAGCAAACACTTCGGAGCACCTGCTATGTGCCAAACGCATGCTGAGTACCAGGGATGCAGACGTGAACGAAACCAGCACCTGCAAGGAGCTCTGAACTTGCTGAAGGAAGCACCTGAAAACTCACTGTTAAAAGTAGATGAGGGGCTGGGCTGTGGCTCAGCGGTAGAGCGCTTGCCTCGCATGCGTGAGGCCCTGGGTTCGATTCTCAGCACCACATATAAATAAATGAATAAAATAAAGGTCCATTGACAACTAAAAAATATTAAAAAAAAAAAAAAAAAAAAAGCCGGACGCGGTGGCTCAAGCCTGTAATCCCAGCACTTAGGGAGGCTGAGATAGGAAAATCGCGAGTTCAAAGCCAGCCTCAGCAACGGCGAGGCGCTAAGCAACTCAGTGAGACCCTGTCTCTACATAAAACACAAAATAGGGCTGGGGATGTGGCTCAGTGGTCGAGTGCCCCTGAGTTCAATCCCTGGTACCAAAAAAAGAAAACATAAAAGAAAGCATACCACAATACTAATATCACATCTAAATGCCCAAGAGTAGTTCTCTATTGCTGAGTTTCTGGTTAGTGATAAACGACTTTAAATAGCGTGGAGACAGACACGGGACACAGTGAGAGGGAGGGTCACCTAACCTGGCCTGGAGTGGGGCTAGGGAACACAGACAAATCCCTGACCCTGTCATGTCTTTCCCTCATGGAGCTGTCCACTTCACAGCTCCAGGCATACCTGCAAGTGCACACACGAGCACTCACAGGGACACACCGAGAAGACCAACCTTCCAAAGGGCCTGGGCGTGATCCCAGAGACTGCAGCCTGGGTGAAACTCCCAGTAGACATTGGAACAGAGGAAGGGCCTACTCAGGGCTGGCAGGGGGCCATGGCTGGGGGGAGATAGGGAAGCCCCTTGGGGTGCTCAGCATCCTCAGAGCTTCTCCAAGAGCAGCCCCTCAGGCCCTGGCCTGGTCATGTGGGTGGCTCGAGGCTGGCCGTGGCCACATAGCTGGCCATCCTGAGTAGGGATGGGAGGAGGCAAGGACGCGGACCTGTTTCCCCCTGAGCTGCTTGCTGCAGCTGTGCTCCTGGGCCCCCTCATTTGTCGAGAACCCATGGCCATGGCCCTTCTCTCTCCAGCCTTGTGGCTCTGCCTGTGCTGACACCATTAAGTATTTTGCACCTTCTCTGCCACCACCGGCACCAGCGAGCCCTGGACGGTACAGGCCACTCCGAAGTCTCCTCTTCCCTGCTCTCTCTCAAGGCCATGTGCGCCCGCTCTGCACTGACCCTGGAGACAGAAGGCCGAAGAGTCCCGACCTGGGCAAGACCCGAGGGGGCACCTTGGGCAGTGCCCTCCCCATGCCAGGAAGCCGTGGCAGGCAAGCATTTGTGATGAGTGCTTTTTATTTTATCACTTTGATTTTCTTCCGTTGCAGGAAATTTGGAGAGCCACACAGGAGGAGACATCGCCAGCTCTCACATGCCCACCACCCAGCTTCCTCGGCCACCAGCTCGCGGCAGCCTTTGGCCTCCGCACCGTCCACCTCCCCTTTCCCACACCTCTCCTCCAACGGCTGAATTATTTTGAAGCAGATCTCAGGGAACCTATTTTAATTTTTAGTTATTTTCTAATAGGTAAGAGGGACATGACCCAAATTTTAAATGTACAGAAGGTTCGGAAGAGAAATGCCAGTCCCTGCCTCCCTACTATCCCTTGCCATGTGGCGGGTGCAACCAGAGGCCACCGTGTTTATTTATTTATGGTCTGAGGGTTGAACCCAGGGGTGTGCAACCATTGAGCCACATCCCCAGCCATTTTTGATATTTTATTTAGAGACTGGGTCTCACTAAGTTGCTCAGGCCCTCGCTAAGTTGCTGAGGCTGGCTTTGAACGCACGATCCTCCTGCCGCAGCCTCCCCAGTTGCTGGGAGTACAGGCGTGCATCACTGCACCAAGCAGTGGTCACAGTGTTTTGTGGCTCCTCATCAAGCAGGGACTCCAGATCTTTAAACTTGGGCTTGGTCACATGAACTTGCACCAGAGGGACTTGAGCAAACTCAGGCCGCGTGCTCTGGGCTGCTCCCTTGCCTCCGCGCAGACTCTGCTGCAGGGGACACAGACTGTCCTCCTGAGGACATCAGGAGCAACTCTGATAGAGGCATGAGCCTTAAGACGAAGGGGCCAATGGAATGAATTCAAATCAAATTCTCCCCCGACCAGGACCCCCCCCCCAGAGCCCAGCGGACACCCTGAACAATCCCGAGGTGCAGTGTGAATGAAGCCCCCTGTCAAGGCATGAGTTAGTGGTGGACATGGAGGCCCTGGTACCCAGGAGAGGAAGGCCTGTGTCTGCCTCCCTGGCTCCTGAGGGCTCTCTGTTTCTGTTTCAGTCACCCCAAGACCCACTTCTCTAAAACCTGGGCCCTGCTGGCTCTCCATGCTCCCTGGGAGGAAACACGTTACAGAGGATGCTAAGTCCCCATGATGACCTGCTGCCAGCGTCCCCTGGGGATCTGGGCTGGGACACCTACCCACTCTCCGGCTGGCTGGCGGAGCTCAGCGTCTGCTCTGTTCCTTGTCAACACTTACAGGAATCTCACCCCCCCCCCCCATTCTGGGTCACACAGCATCACACTCAGACCACTGTGGACACTCCTGATCTGGCAGATGACTACCCTGTTAGGTTCCAGAGGGGCCTGGCCCTCTGCTGCCATAGAGGAAGGGGCCTTGGCTGGGGACAACCCGGGCTCACAGCTCCCAGAGCAGGGCAGACGATTCTGTCCACACCTGATAAGGCTGACGCCAGAGGTGAGGTCAGAACCCGGCCAGGAGCCAGCCAGGCAGCGGGAGGGATAACCTGAGGATGCTCTGGAGGACCGGCAGGAAGGAGTGCCTGCATGAACTAGAAAGCAAACTCTAGGGGAGGAGTAGAAAGGACCAGCCCCGGGCGCCAGGCCACAGGGCTACCTGGAGGCAGCCCTGGGGTCTCAGCCGTGAGATCTCCTCAGGGCGTCATCTGCCTGTACTCTCTGCCCTTATCTCCAAAGTGGCAGAGGCCCAGGAGCATTTTATCTTTGCCTCTTGTATTTCTGTGGCTGAGTGTTTGGAAAGCTGCTCATTACCATGCACCTTGTCTAGACCCCTTGCTCCTGGAGGGCAGGATCCCTTTTTCACAACCGTTATCAATCTTCCTGCTTAAAAATAGACCTTGAATAAATACTTGTTAGTTCATGGCTTAAAAAAAATCACAATGCACTGCTTGGATGAAATTCAGTCAGACCATAACAGTGGCCGCATCCCTCACCCCGTGGAAGCTCTCCACAGGGAGGGCATTGCCTGCACTTAGAAGATGAAGCCTCAGAAAGCCTGAGAATTCTGTTCAAGCTCATCAACTTCCCAGTGGTGAGCTGCCAGTTAAGTTCTGGTCTGCAAGGCTCAAGTTCAGGCTCCATTCCATCAGCACTGGATGCTGCTTCCAGATTAAGGAGGGAAAACACAGGTCAAAGCAAAACCCCTGCCAGGGCCTCTCTGGGTGCCATGTGGAAAACAGGGACCCACAGGCCACTGTGAATGGGTACAGAGTCTAGGCCAGCGGCCACTCAGTTCTGCACACATCGGCCTCTCCTGAGAGGCTTGCTGGGAGAGTAGATGGGTGCAAATCTCTTCTCTAATTCCCTGGCAATTAGGGAGAGGGAAGTTCATGCAAATACTGGCTGAATATCTCTAAGGCCACATGAATGGCACGAAAATAGTAATAATAAACCCTTAGATATTTTTTTTTTTGGTACTGGGAATTGAACCCAGGGGGCACTTAACCACTTAGCCACATCCCCAATCCTTTTTTGCATTTTATTTAGAGATAGGGTCTCACTGAATTGCTTAGGACCTCGCTGAGTTGCTGAGGCTGGCTTTGAACTCGCAATGCTCTTGCCTCAGCCTCCAGAGCCACTGGGATTACAGGAGTGTGCTCCTGTGCCTGGCAACTGTTAAGATTCGTTCCTTTTGTTTTTTTTTTTTAAATTTTTTTTTAGTTGTAGATGGACGCAATATCTTTATTTTATTTATTTATTTTTATATGATGCTGAGGATCGAACCTGGTGACTCACGCATGCGAGGCAAGTGCTCTACCACTGAGCCACAGCCCCAGCCCCTCGTTCCCTTTGTTTTAATCTTAAATTTCTTCTCCTCTTAAGAAAGCCTGCAATTGACTGCAGGGACCCACGGGGAGGTGTGGGATTGGAATTAATAGTAAAGACCTGCTAATTCTCTGTCTTTGCCCAAGCAGCCTTCTAGGACATGATGTGAAGTCCTGCTGTTTCTGCCTTAGATAAATCAATGATGATCTTCCACCTAGTGAGGGGCAGGACATGGGGACGTCCTCCCGTGTCAATGGCACTGCTGGAATCGGATTTCCTGGCACCCACTCACGAGAGGCTCTGACCTGCCAGATTGCTTACTGAGCCAGAAATACTGCCTGCACATGGTGACCCTGACTTGGTTGTTTCCATGAATCCTCTTTTCCCTTAAGCCGTGGCTGACATTTCCAGGTCACACGGTGGGACAGAGCTTGGGTTTCTGTATTTCCACTGATGGTCCTTGGCTGGGTCTGGCCAGTTCACTGTGTGCTGCTCACTTCCTGGCATCGATCGTGCCCTGCTGGGAGCAGAGAGGGCTGGAGAGGGCCAGGGGCGGGGTGCACATGCCCTCTGAAGTCTGGTGCCTTTCCTTTTCCTTCCTGGCTCCTTCTCAGGGGCACTTGTTGGGTAGGACATTTTTTTCTCAGACTTTGTGTTAATTCATCCCTTTGCTTATTTTCTTCTTTATTCATCTGCTTGTTTAAAATTTCCAAATGGAGTCCCTGTTATGGCAAGCATCATAGTGGGTCCAAGGTACCCAGGGAGGAAGTGAGATTTGGATTGGCTTTTTTTTTTTTTTTAAATATTTCCTTAGTTGTTGATGGACACAATATCCTTATTTAATTGCTTTGTATGTGGTGCTGAGGATCGAACCCAGGGCCCCACGCATGCGAGGCAAGCGCTCTACCACTGAGCTACAATCCCAGCCCCTGGACTGGCTTTTAAAGAACTGAATGCGGCAGAGAAAACAGACACAAATCTAGATACCACTAACATCCCAGTGCTCACTGATTATATCTAGTAGAAGATCTATGAGTGACTTATTTTCTTCTTTTTGTTTGTTTCTAAATTTTCCTTCAGTGAGCATATATGAATATTTTTTATAATAAAAGTTTTTCCCAAGGTGACCACATGATGAACAGGTGCTAAGTACACAAGGAGACCCAGATGCACATTCTGGGAGGTGGATGGAGAAGAGGTCATTTCCAGCCCGGATGCAGCTGAACCCACTTGGAGATCATTGTTGAGTGGGGCCTGGTAGTCTGGATGAGACCTTGCGGTGTGGGTAGCCAGCAGGGCCGTCTGATCTGTGTTCATTTTCCCTCCCCTGGAAATCTCCCTCCTAGTCCCCAGATCCAAGTACTAGCCAGGCCTCAGGTTCTGGTGGTAAAGTAGGAGACTGGAAATCTCTCCTCCCTGTGGCCACGAGGAGCTGCTGGCCATGACCTTGCCTCATTATCTAGTGGCCCCTGAGAGAGCCTGGCCACTCAGATCTTTACCTGGGGCTTCCTGAAGTAAAGTTGGCAGTATCTCTGGTGGAAGCCCAAAAATGTTAAATTCAGAAGCCTTATGTGGGGGCGGGGGCGGCAGGGAGGGGGCTGGCAGCCAGTTTCCAGCAGGTGGAGGAAATCGGCATGAAGGAGACTCGAGCTTCACTTGGAGAGAAGTGAGGTGGAGCCTGAGAGTCCGGTGGAATCTGAGCCCAGAGTCCAGCTGTCTGGAATCTCAGCTGCGCCCTCCTGCACCCCAGCTCACGTGAGTCGGGCTCTGAACTTGCACTCAGTGTTGGCTCTTGATCCAGCTGTGGCTTCGTAGACATAGAGAGGGAAAAGCAAAGGCCATGTACAGGGAGCCAGAGATGCAGGGTGGGCATGTGTGCTGAGAGGGTCAGGGTGTACCACAGAGGTGGCAGGGTTCAGAGGGTTGGTCTCAAGCCCCCTGCCACGACTCCTGCCTCTTCTAGACCCCATCGGGGCAAAGCTCTCTGCCAGCTCCTTGGACCGATCTGCCTTCTCCAACCTACATCCCAAGAAACTGGGAATGTACTGGCAGGGAGGCCCTCAGCCAGGGAGTCCCTGAACCAAATGCAGCCTCAGACGAAGGCATGCCCTTCCCCAGGGGCCCTGCAGGCCGGAGTGCACTTTCTGCAGCCCTTGCCCCTCTGCAGCTGGAGCTGAGTTCCAGATGACCTCCACAACTGACCCTCCTCTGAGCTGCCAGGTCAGCTGAGCTGGCTCACTGAGTGCACCCTCTCTTTTCTCCTTTAGGACCAGCTCTGGGTCTGTGAAGGGAGGTGAGGGAGCTAAGATCAAGAGTGAGACCTTAGCCGGGCGCGGTGGCTCAAGCCTGTAATCCCAGCACTTAGGGAGGCTGAGACAGGAGAATCGCGAGTTCAAAGCCAGCCTCAGCAATGGCGAGGCGCTAAGCAACTCAGTGAGACCCTGTCTCTACATAAAACACAAAATAGGGCTGGGATGTGGCTCAGTGGTCGAGTGCCCCTGAGTTCAATCCCCAGTACCAAAAAAAAAACCAAAAAACAAAAAAACAAAAAGAGTGAGACCTTCCCTTGAAGTGCATCAGCGAAGGCATCCCAGGAATGAAAGAAAATCAGCCAGGTAGGATCACACAGCTTTTCTGAAAGATTGGAGGAACTCATCTTGGGGGTCAGCAGGAAAGCCAGAGACACAGAACTCAGAGTGGAGCCCAGACCTCCAGCCCTCTCCTTCTGCTGATGCTCCAGGTGAACCAGGGACATGGCTGGAATCCAAGCCTGGACAATCTCAGCCACACCACACTCTGACGATTGGCACCTCCAGCAATCTCAGTCTTCCGTCCTCTGCCTGATCTTCAATATCTTGTCCACAAGCATGCCCAGAGAGAGCACTCAGGGAGCATGGCTACTGCCCAGCCCAGGTGATTCCCCAGTTCTCCTGGGGGGCCCAGCACATAGGTGCAGCCCAGATCAGTAAGCTCCACTGTCTCTGTGGCTGAGATGGGAGGCTGTCTGGACACTCAGGTGGAGGCAGCAGGACCCCATGGACTGCCTCTGTCTCCTGCTCACCCTGCTGCCTTAGCAACAGAATCTACACCCAGATATCAGAGGAGGCAAAGCACCACCCACCATTGCCTCCAAAGAGAGGTATAGGAGTAGAGGGAGAGCCGGCCCAGACCAGGAGACTGGGTTCCTGCCCCCACTATGCTGCACTGGCTAGCTGCTTCCAGTCACCTCCTCTGGGTCTCTTCTGGACAGGGCAGGTGCTGAGGCTCTCTGGCTGGTACAGGAGCTGCAGGAAGGGCTGTCCACATCAGCCTTCAGCCTCTTAGCTTTTCCTATGTTGCCTGCAGTGCAGAAAAGTTAGCTGACCAGGTGGAAGGGTGAGTTCCAGGAGGCCCCATCCAGCACGCCTGGCCTCTGCTGGCTGGTGTTTCTTCGGCTGTGCAGGAAGTGATCCTGGACGGAGGACTTCATGCACGCCAGGCAAGCACTCTACCACCGAGCCACACCCTGGCGTCTTCTGTTCTCTTAGCCACGTGGCGAGGAATTGTGACCTCCGCTCTCAGACACGTCTTGCGTGGACAAGGGAAAGGGTTCCCCTCTGGAGGGATGGGCTGGATGAGAACTAAAAGCTAAGAAAAGTAGTACTATAAAATAACCATGGGACACAGAAGTAGAGGTTCAGAATGCGGGCAGCAACAGGCCAAGCTGACCGCCGGGTGCAGCTCCTGACAAAGAACGGGGACCACGCCTCGTTCATTTATATTGGAACAGATCAGAGAATCGATAGAAAGTTCTTCATCCAAAAAGGATAGAGGTGGGGGCAGGTAGGCCGCTCAGTTCCTAACGGGTCATGCCCACCTCTGGTGCCGCACAAGACCTCTTGGCAGAGCTGATGGAGAGTTCCCATGGAATTGGGCAATCTTTTTTTTTTTTTTTTGGTACGGAGGATTGAACTCAGGGACACTCAACCACTAATCCACATCCCCAGCCTATTTTGTGTTTTATGTAGAGACAGGGTCTCACTGAGCTGCTTAGCGCCTCGCCATTGCTGAGGCTGGCTTTGAACTCGTGATTCTCCTGTCTCAGCCTCCTTAAGTGCTGGGATTTCAGGCATGCGCCACCGCATCTGGCTTGGGCAATCTTAATAGCGGGAGTGCCACTATAAGTCCCCCAATGCTAGATCTATCCCCTCACTGGCTTCAATACTGAAAAGGTCCTTACACATTTCACGGCTGGCTTCCGGCACTCCAGGGCCACCCGGACAGTGAGCCGCACGCAGGCTGAAGACCCTGGGCTCCTGGGCAGCGGCCCAGCCAGAACCATGCTCATGTTTTCTGCCCCTGGCTCAGGACCTGCTGGTTGATGTGACTCCTGAGAACTACTAGGAAGCAGCAGCCCCCTCCAGCCTCGTCTGCGGCCTTGTGCTTGGGCTGAATCCTTGTCAGAGCACTTCTCTGAAGGGAGAAGAAAATAGGGTCAGTCGTTCAGCAAATGATGTCACTGAGCACCTCCTGGGTGCCAGGCTTGTGGCTGAGCACTGAGGACTTCAAAAGAATAAGCTGTGGTCTCCACTGCCAAGCAGCTCCCTCTATCAGACGGAGCTAACGCTCGTGTGGGCAAAGGACAGAATCATCGACCACCAGCTCCCCAAAGTGACACCTCTGCCCTCCCACCAGTCTCATCTCCAGATGTATTCTCGGGCTGCATCCACGGAGGGAAGGTACGCTTCTCCAAAAACCGGGGCAGGTAACCAGGAGCAAGGGGAAAAGAAGAAAAGCCTCAGCAAATGCTGGAGCCACCCTGGCTATGGGGAGGGGAGAGTCACCCTGGGCTCCATGCAGAATAGCTTCAGGACAGAGGCCAGGCAGCTTTCTGGACAAAGCCTGGGGTGCTGACAGGGAGCCGGAGAAGCAGCCTTGGGAGCAACCTCCATGGCCAGCCACAAACTGACCCAATGCAGAAGGAAAGCCACACCCACTCCTGAAACACACAGCCAGTGAGGTCTTGTCTCCATAGCAGGGAGTTTGGGGACACACCCACCCACAGAAACTCATTTTTCTGAATTCATGTGGTTAACTTTTTTTTTCTTTTTTCTTTTGGTATCAAGGATTGAATCCAAAAGTGCTTTACCACTGAACCACATCCCAAGCCCTTCCCCGTCTTTTTTTATTTTGAGGCAGGGTCTAGCCAAGTGGCTGAGGCTGGCTTTGAACTTGTAATCAGCCTCCTGAGCTACTGGGATTACGGGTGTGCGCCATTCCACCCAGCACCCGGTGAATTCTTGAGGGCGAAGGCTGAAAGCTGCAAACTAGCTTTACAGTGGGATTCCTTGCCACCAAAACCTGAGAAAAACATGTCGGCATTTTATCTTCTTCCCTGGACAGGACCTGATCATGCCTTCTGTGAATAGAAAAAAAAAATTTTTTTTTCTGTGAAAAAAAAATACTCAATGGCCTTTGGGATTTCTACAAAGCAACTTTCACCTCACAGTGTCACGGCAGTGAGGGGCCGGATTTCCACGGGAAGAGCCCAAACCTTCTAGGCCGAGGTAGGGCCCAAAACACTTTCAACCCCAAAAGACAGCCTCTGACTTGGGTTTCTGCTTTCCTCTGCAGGATCGCCAGTCCCCACGCAGGCTGTGGGCCTGCTTCACTGACCTGAAGACGCAGGCCAAAGGTGTTTCCAGAAGCCCTGCACCCCGTGTGCCCACAGACTGGTCGGGAACGCTGGAGGGCAGCCAGGCCGTGAGGGACAGCTGCAGTGCACAGGGACATGACCCACAGCACAGGAGAGTTATTTGGTTTGGCTTTTTATTTTTATTATTTTTATTTTTATATTTTGTACTGGGGATTGGACTCAGGGGTACTCGACCACTGAGCCACATCCCCAGCCCTATTTTGTGTTTTATGTAGAGACAGGGTCTCACTGAGTTGCTTAGCGCCTTGCCGTTGCTGAGGCTGGCTTTGAACTTGCGATTCTCCTGCCTCAGCCTCCCTAAGTGCTGGGATTACAGGCTTGAGCCACAAGAGCTCATCTTTAAACAACAGAGAAATGCGCCAAGAGTCAGACCATTGATGACGGGAGTTGAATTATCCTCATGTTACAAACAGGAAATTAGACCTGAAACTTGCCAGAGGCCTTAGGAATCCTCTAATTCACTGACTTTATTTTTCAGTGGCGGACCCGAGGGGCTAGGGCATAGTAGAGCACCTGCCTACCTGCATGAGCTCCCGGGTTCCACCCAGCACTGCAAAAACAGCCCGAAACCTGAGGCCTCAGTCGTAATGGTAAATATGATCAGCTATCACTCATCTCTCACTGTGAGTCTGGCGCTGGGCACAGATCTCACAAGAGTTTGCTGAGCAAACCATGTGGCTAGGACAACAGAAAGTGACTGTCTCATGGTCGTGCAGTGGAGGAGCCCCAGGTTTGGGCAGGGCTATTTCCTTCTGAGGACACTGAGGGACAGCTCTGTCTCAGCCCCTCTCCTGACTGTAGTGGCTGGGGCCACCTCTGGGGTGCCTTAGCTGGCAGGAGCCCCACCCCGTGTGCACGTCTGCACATCTGTCCCTGGTAGGCATCTCCTTTCATAAGGACACCACTCAAATCACCTCGGGACTCACTCTGATGACTCAACGGTATGAATCCTATCTGCAGTGACCCTATTTCTCCATGAGGTTGCATGCAGAGGACTTCAATGTAGGAATTTGGGGGTACACAATTCAACCTGTCATAGGAGTCTACCTGCACTGGAGCTGGTCCTCAGCAGGGCTGCAGGCTTGGTGTGATCTGCATTCTATTGACAAGGGCCCAGCCAGGCTATGGGAGCAGCGTGAATCTGCAGCTACGCAACCCGGGTCTGGAGCCCAGCCCCACCTCCCATAAGTTCGTAAATGCAGCACATTTGTTAACTCCTGTGCCTCAGTTTCTTCATCTGTAAGGTGGGGATAACACAGGTCCACAATTTCAAAATGTTAAGAGCTCTAAATAACCCAAATTGTATTTATTACTCATTTGACAGCAAAATATGACCTTAAATAAGCACATTTGACAAAATCCTGTCTTGAGTTGGCATAAGACTACCTACTAGCTTTATTCATGCAACATACACATTCACAGAAATATTAGTATGCATCTGGGAGTGGTGGCGCATGCCTATAATCCCTGTGGCTTGGGAGGCTGAGACAGAAGAATCCCAAGTTCAAAGCCAGCCTCAGGAACTTAGTGAGGCCCTAAGCGACTCAGTGAGATCCTGTCTCTAAATAAAATACAAAATAGGGCTGGAGATGTGACTCAGTGATTGAGTACCACGAGTTCAATTCCCGGTACCAAAAAAAAAACAAAAAAAGAAATATTAGTATGTGACTAGAGGGTGCTTGGCAGATGTGCAGGGCATTAGGATATGCACTTGGGATGACCTTTATCAATTCCCCCAATTCCACACACCAAAATCTACTGACCTCACATCTGACGAAGGCACTGTGGGCTCAGCATACATCACAGGGGTATAATGAGGACTGAACGGAGGAGTGTGTGTACAGGGCTCCCCCTATTACCTGCACACAGTAGGCGCCATTAAATATGGCAACCATAACTTTCTTGTCCAGAGTCAGGAAAGATTCTGGTCTTTGGGTGCAGACATGTCTGGCACAGAGGCCATGTTTCTGTGTCTGGGGCTCAGTCCTTTGACCCGTGAACCAGCCTCTGCCTTCTGAGATGACTGCGGGTGCCATTGGTCCTGCTGCTCAAGAATGAGTCTGCTTGAGCTGCTGTAGCAAAATGCCAGAGACTGAGCAGCTGAAAGAAGACCCTTAACTTCTGTGGTTTTGCAGGCTGGGGTCCCAGGCCAGGGTGTCTCCTCCTGCCTCATGTGCTCTTCCCTGAGTCTGCGCTGTAATCTCCTCTTGCTGTCCAGACACTGGTCACACTGGATCAGGGCCCACGCTAATGACCTCATGTTAACTTATAGCCCTTTAGAGGCCCTGTCTCCAATACAGCTGCATTCTGAGGTACTGGAAGTTGGGACTTCAACATGAATTTGGGGGTCATGGTTCAGCCCATAACTCTATTTTTAGAAACTAGATGGATTTCCACACCCACCAGGTACATTCCTGGTGCTTGCTGAACGGTTTCTGCCAAGTGTGTCCAGGACCCCTGCGAGCAGGTCACTAGAGCCTTTAATAAAACACAAGCCTGTTGCAAACCCCTGTGTCACAGTTGGGGTGGTGGGGGACAGCTCGCTTGTTTTCTATATTCATATGTAATTGTAGCTTAATTAAGGGGATCCAAGGAAAACCGCAAGGGGATCTCTATCACCTCCTACCTGCACTGAAGTCCCCAGGTGGCCACCCAGCAGAGCAGGAGGGAGAGGCGGCCAGCATGGGGAGCAGTTCATCCTGGACAGAACCTGCCACCCTGCTTAGGGCCAGCCTCCTGGCACTGGGCTTCGCTGCCCTTCAGTGAAGGGACCTTGCTGTGGGGAAGCCGGGAAGGGCCGCAGGAGGTGGTCTTCCCGCGTGGCCCAGCTGTGAATGTGCCCCAGAGGGAGACCAGTCCTTCTCTGGGCAGCATTTCCGTCCTACCTCAGGGTCCCCTGGCCCCTGAGGAGGGTGTAACACCTGAGCCTGGAGATGCTGTTTAAGGGACGGGCAGCAGAGCCCAGTGCTGGACCAGGAGCAGAGGGTGAGGCCCGTGCATTCAGGTGCTGGCTACGCTGGAAGCTTCCGCTGACGCCACAGGAGGGTGGAACCAGCAGGCTTTTGCTGGCTCTGTGAGCTGATCTGGGGGCACAGGGATGTCACAGGCATGAGCACAGCCTTTTCTCACGTCAGACAGCCAATATGAGCCCCGGGGAGTGGGTGTCTGCTGCAGGTGTGTGTGTGTGCACACCCTGTCCCACGCCTGTGTGGGTGGCTGCCAGTCTCTCATGCAAAAGCCCTAGCAAAGCAGCTGGTGAGTGGGGCGCCAAGGGAAGTGATTTTCCTAGCACCATGACAACAGGCACCCTCCTCTTTCTGCACCGGTTCTGGCTTAGACCTTTTGTTTCTCAAAATACTCACCCGGCTGGCAATGGTGATTCACCTGCACAGGGTGCAGGGAGCAGGCGGAGGTGCTGTCTTCTGAGCTGTCAAGGGCCGCACAGCGCCTGAAGTCCTTGGCTCACACATGTTCCCCTCCAAGGGAGGTGTTCTCGCTTTCTGTCAAAGCTGGAGCTGCCAAAGAAAGCAAAGTACTTGGGATGTGTTAAACTTTGGCACTTGCATCCAACAGCTTGAGGAAGCGAGGCCAGCTCCCTGCTCCTCTGCCTGTCATCCTCCATCCAGGGCAAGACGGGCCACAGGCTCTCAGGGCACTGGAAAGTAATGTTCACCCACGTGGGACATCTGGCCGCATCTGCCCCAGAGACCGGTTCTGATTGTGGGGGTTCCATGTATGTAAATGACTGCAGAACTCTCCTGAAAGGGATCATTTGGAGATCCCATTGTTTGTGACCTTGACTTAATAAAAATGAAGGATCAAGAGTGTTACTGTCAATTAAGCTGTCACTTTCTCCCTCTTGAATTTTGCAGGCCATAAATTGTGTATATTCGGAAATAGCCCGGAGTCAGACCCGGATTCAAATTGTAGACTCAGTGCTTCTTCACTGTGTGACCTCAGCCAAGTTACTTTGTCTCTCTGAATCCATTTCCATAACTGTCAAAATGGGATTGATGTTCCCTTCCAAATTAGATCCTGAGCGTGGATGGTGTCAGTGCAGAGTCAGGCTGGTAAATGCTTGTGTCTTTTTCCATCTCATCCATTTCCTTCCATAATTTGCAATGAGCGTCATTTCTGCCTGACCAGTGTTCTAACACTGGCACGTTTCAGCATGTGGCTTTGCTTGCTTTTAGAACATTGAAATCCTTCTCCAAGAAGAAGTCATGATGGGAACAAACCCTGAGCCCCACAGCAAGCCCCTGAACTCTGGGGAAGTGATCTGCATGGTGTGCCCAAGGCTAGAGGAATGGTCTGTCTTCAGAGACCTGTGGGCAGCTGGTTTCCTCTTGGATGGTGCGGAAAAACCAGAGGCTAGCCCACTGCCCCCTTCCCGTGCCCTTTCCCCAGCAGCACCTCCCGGGTCAGGGCAAGCCCCACGTGCCTCTTCTGGAGGTCCAGCCAGAGACCTGTATCCCCAGTGCTCTGCGTCAGCACCAGGGGCTCACACTTACTGGTGCCCCCTCTGGTCAGTTCACCCGGTTTGCCGTCAGTTCCCCACTGGACTTTACTGGAAAGAGTCCAGGCTTGGGTCCAGGACACCCTTCATTAGCCAGGTGATTATGAACAGACGTCCAGCTCTTGGAAATGTCATCTTCTCATCTGGGAAGGGAACCCTGCATCCTCAGGCTGCTGTGAGGAGCAATGGAAGGTCATGTGGAAACATTTAGTAAACTGTGAAGTTCCAGGAAGAACAACATCATTCCAACCTCATCTTACATGGACACCATTGTTGATGGGGAGGGATGTAAATTAGTACTGCCGACGTGAAAACCAGTAGGGAAGTTCCTCAAAAATCGAAGACCAGAACTACCATAAGATTCTTTAGATAAATACTGAGGAGAGGCATAGATGAGTCCATCGTGGTCTCTAAGGGACCTCCATGCTGACTTCCACAGTGGCTGTACTAATCTACAGTCCCACCCAGTACAAGAGTGCTCCTTCTCCACATCCTCCCCAAGAACATTTGTATTCTTGATTACTTTCTTCTGACTGATATGAGATGAAATCTCAGTGTGGTTTTGGTTTACATTCCCTAATTGCTAATAGAGTTGAACATTTTTCATTTATTTGTTGGCCATTGATTATTTCTTCTTCTTTTTTATTTATTTATTTATTTATTTATTTTTTTTTTATTTAAATGCATTTCAAGTCATAGTACATAAACAGAGCTCAGTTTTTCCATTTCTCTGGTTGCAAATCATAAAGAGTCACACTATTTGTGTCTTCATACATGCACCAGGG
>CM053409.1:4838363-4953681 GCA_028644305.1 Xerus rutilus | reverse complement strand
GAAGAATCTTGGTTTGTTTGAATCATTTTCCTTCCTTGTTTTTTCATGTTGCTAGTATGTCTTTCCTTCTCCGTGCGAGTGAAATTTCCTTCCGTGCTGTCCAAAAGCCGGGTGGGAGAAGGTTGTACCGCAGTTTCTGGTCTTTTGTTTGGGGAGACTGGTAGCTGCGTCCCTCTAAGCCGCCATCTTGCCGGAAGTCGGTAAGGGTCGCGCACAAACTCTCCAGCTTGTCGATTATTTCTTCTTCTGAGAAGTGTTGGTTGAGTGCGTTTGCCCATTTGTTAATTAGGTTATTTGTGTTTTTGGTGTTGAGTTTTCTTTTTCTTCCTTTTTTTTTTTTTTTTTTTTTTGTGGTGCTGGGGATTGAACCCAGGGCCTTGTTGTGCATGCGAGGCAAGTACTCTCCCAACTTAGCTATACTCCCAGCCCTAGTGTTGATATTTTTTTTTTTGGTACTAGGGATTGAACTCAGGGTATTCAACCACTGAGTCACATCCCCAGCCCTGTTTTGTGTTTTTTGTAGAGACAGAGTCTCACTGAGTTGCTTAGCACCTCGCCCTTGCTGAGGCTGGCTTTGAACTCACGATTCTCCTGTCTCAGCCTCCCAAAGTGCTGAGATTACAGGCGTGCGCCACCACACCCAGCTTACAGTTTTCTTTTTTGTTGTGTTCTTATCAGGTTTTGGTAGCAGGATAATACTGGATTCATAGGATGAGTTTGAGTTTCTTGCCTTTCTGTTTTATAGAATAGCTAAATTATAGAATTTGTGTTATTTCTTTAAAAGTCTGGTAAAATTTAGCACTGAATTCATCCAGTCCTAGGTTTTTCTTTATTGGGAGATGTTTTGTGACTGTTTCACTATCATTACTTTTTATTGACATATTTATGTGTTTTATGTCTTCTTAGTCCAATTTTAGTAGGTCTTATGTGTCCACAAATTCATCCATTTCTTTTTTTTAAATTTTATTTTTTAAATTTATTATAATTAGGTATACATGACAGAAGAATGTATTTTGATCCATTATACACAAATGGAGGACAACTTTTTATTTCTCTGGTTGTACACGATGTAGAGTCACACCATATGTGCAGCCATACATGAAGCTAGGGCAATGATGTCCATCTCATTCCACCATCTTTCCTGCCCTCATGTCCCCTCCCTTCCCCGCCTTTGACCAAATTTCCTCCATTCTTCCCATACCCCCTTCCCCATTATGGATCAGCATCCACTTATCAGAGAGAACATTCAGCCTTTGGTTTTGGGGGATTAGCTTACTTCACTTAGCATGATGTTCTCCAACTCTATCCATTTACTTGCAAAGGCCAAAATTTTATTCTCTTTTAATGCTAAGTAATATTCCATTGTGTATATATGCCACAGTTTCTTTATCCATTCATCTATTGAAAGATATCTAGTTTGGTTCCACAGTTTAGCTATTGTGAATTGTTCTGTTATAAACATTGAAGTGGCTACATCACTGTAGTATGCTGTTTTTAAGTCCTTTGGGTATAGACCGAGGAGTGGGATGGCTGAGTCAAATGGTGGTTCCATTCCAAGTTTTCTAAGGAATTTCCATACTGCTTTCCAGATTGGTTGTACCAGTTTGGAGTCCCACCAGCAATGTATGAGTGTGCCTTTTCCTTCACATCCTCGCCAACACTTGTTGGTTTTTGTATTCCTGATAATTGCCATTCTGACTGGAGTGAGATGAAATCTTAGTTTTGATTTGCATTTCTCTAATTACTAGAGATGTTGAACATGTTTTCATATATTTGTTGATCGATTGTGTATCTTCTTCTGAGAAGTGTCTGTTCAATTCCTTAGCCCACTTATTGATTGGGTTGTTTGTTTTTTTGGTGTTGTTTTTTGAGTTCTTTATATATCCTGGAGATCAGTGCTCTATCTGATGTGCTTGTGACAAAAATTTGTTCCCATAATGTAGGCTCTCTGTTCACCTCATTGATTGTTTCTCTTGCTGAGAAGAAGCTTTTTAGTTTGAATCCATCCCATTGTTTGATTCCTGATTTTACTTCTTGTGCTTTAGGAGTCTTGTTAAGGAAGTCAGGGCCTAATCCGACGTGGTGAAGGTTTGGGCCTACTTTTTCTTCTATTAGGCGCAAGGTCTCTGGTCTAATTTCTAGGTCCTTGATCCACTTTAAGTTGATTTTTGTGCATGGTGAGAGATAGGGATTTATTTATATTTTGCTACATATGGATTTCCAGTTTTCCCAGCACCATTTGTTGAAGAGGCTATCTTTTCACCAATGTATGTTTTTGGTGCCTTTGTCTAGTATAAGATAACTGTATTTAAGTGGGTTTGTCGCTGTGTCTTCTATTCTGTACCATTGGTCTACATGTCTATTTTGGTGCTAATGTCATTTTTGTTACTATAGCTTTGTAGTATAGTTTAAAGTCTGGTCTTATGATGCCTCCTGCTTCATTCTTCTTAAGGATTGCTTTGGCTATTCTGGGTCACTTATTTTTCTAAATGAATTTCGTGATTGTTTTGTCTATTTCTATAAGAAATGTTGTTGGGATTTTAATTGGAATCACATTGAGTCTGTCTAGTGCTTTGGGTAGTATGGCCATTTTGACAATATTGATTCTGCCTATCCAAGAGCATGAGAGATTTTTCCATTTTCTAAGATCTTCTTCAATTTCTTTCTTTAGTGTCCTGCAGTTTCTATTATAGAGGTCTTTCACCTCTTTTGTTAAATTGACTCCCAAGTATTTTATGTTTTTTGAGGCTATTGTGAATAGGGTAGTTTTTCTAATTCTCTTTCAGAGGATTCATCACTGATGTATAGAAATACATTTGATTTATGGGTATTGATATATTTATGAGTATTTATATTTTGCTACTTTGCTGAAATCATTTATTAATTTTAGAAGTTTTCTGGTGGAATTTTTTTTTTTTTTTTTTGGTACTGGGAACTGAACTCAGGGGTACTCAACCACTGAGCCACATCCCCTGCCCTTTTTTGTGTTTTATGTAGAGACAGGGTCTCACTGAGTTGCTTAGTGCCTCGCCATTGCTGAGGCTGGCTTTGAATTCATGATTCTCCTGTCTCAGCCTCCCAAAGTGCTAGGATTACAGGTGGGTGCCACCGTGCCCGGCTTCTGGTGGAATTCTTTTGATCCTTTAAGTATAGAATCACATTGTCGGCAAATAATGATAGTTTGAGTTCTTATTTTCCTTTTTGTATCCCTTTAATTTCTTTCCTCTGTCTAATTGCTCTGGCTAGAGTCTCAAGGACTACATTGAATAGAAGTGGTGAAAGAGGGCATCCCTGTCTTGTTCCTGTTTTTAGAGGGAATGCTTTCAATTTTTCTCCAGTTAGGATGATGTTGGCCTTGGGTTTAGCATAGATAGCTTCTACAATGTTGATGTATATTCCTATTATCCCTAGTTTTTCTAGTATTTTGAACATAAAGAGGTGCTGTATTTTGTCAAATGCTTTCTCACCATTTATTGAGATAATCATATAATCCTTGTAGTTAAGTCTATTGATGTAATGAATTAATTTACTGATTTCCATATGTTGAACCAACCTTGCATACCTGGGATGAAACTCACTTGATCGTGGTGCACTATCATTTTAATATGTTTTGGTATGTGATTTGCCAGAATTTTATTGAGAATTCTTATGTAGATATTCATCAGGGATATTGATCTGAAATTTTCTTTCTTTGATGTGTCTTTGTCTGGTTTTGGTATCAGAGTGATACTAGCCTCATAGAATGAGTTTGATAGGGTTCCCTTCTTTTCTATTTCATGAAACAATTTGAAGAGTATTGGTATTAATTCTTCTTTGAAGGTCTTGTAGAACTCAGCTGAGAATCCATCTGGTCCTGTGCTTTTCTTGGTTCGTAGGCTTTTGATGGCATCTTCTATTTCCTTGCTTGAAATTGATCTGTTTAAGTTGTGTATGACCTCCTGATTCAGTTTGGGCAGATCATATGCCTCTAGAAATTTGTTAGTGTCTTTGGGATTTTCTATTTTACTGGACTATAGATTTTCAAAATAGTTTCTAATTATCTTCTGTATATTTCTTTTCATTTTTTGGTACCGGGGATTGAACTCAGGGATACTCAACCACTGAGCCACATCCCCTGCCCTTTTTCATGTTTTATGTAGAGACAGGGTCTCACTGAGTTGCTTAGTGCCTTGTTGTTGCTGAGGCTGGCTTTGAATTCACGATTCTCCTGTCTCAGCCTCCCAAAAGTGCTGGGATTACAGGTGTGCGTCACCACACCCAGCTTATCTTCTGTATTTTAATAGTGTCTGTCATGATAGTTCTTTTTTCATCATGAATTTTAGTAATTTCAGTTTTTTCTCTCCTTCTTTTTGTTAGGGTGGCTAAGGGTTTATCAAGTTTATTCATTTTTTCAAAGAACCAGCTTTTTGTTTTGTCAACTTTTTGAATTGTTTCTTTTGTTTAAATTTCATTGATTTCAATTATTTCCTGTCTTCTACTTCTTTTGGTGTTGATTTATTCTTTTTCTAGAATTTTGGGTTGTAATGACAGGTCATTTATGTGTTGACTTTTTCTTTTAATGAATGAGCTTAATGCAAAGAACTTTCCTGTTAGTACAGCCTTCATAGTGTCCCAGAGATTTTGATATGTTGTATCAGAGTTCTCATTTACCTCTAAGAATTTTTTTTATCTTCTCTCTGATGTCTTCTGTTATCCATGTGTCATTCAATGGCATATTATTTTGTCTCCGGGTGTTGGAATAGTTTCTATTTTTTAATTTTATCATTGATTTCTAATTTTATTCCATTATGGTCGGATAGAATGCAGGGTAGTATCTCTATTTTTTTTTTTTTTGTATTACCTAAGAGTTGCTTTGTGGAATAACATATATTCTATTTTAGAGAAGGAAATATGTGCTGCAGAGAAAAAAAGTGTATTTACTTGTTACTTGTTGATGGATGAAATATTCTGTATATGTCTGTTAATTCTAAATTATTAATTGTATTATTGAGTTCTATGATTTCTTTATTTAGTTTTTGTTTGGAAGATCTGTGCAGTGGTGAAAGAGGTATGTTAAAGTCACCCAGTATTATTTTGTTGTGGTCTATTAGATTCTCATAATTGAGAAGGGTTTGTTTGATATACATAGATGCTCCTTTGTTTGGGGCATAGATATTTATGATAGTTATGTCTCATTGATGTATGATTCCCTTAAGCAGTATGAAATGACCTTCTTTATCCCTCCTGACTATCTTTGGTTTGGAATCCGCTTTATCTGATATGAGGATGGAAACCCTTTCTTGTTTACACAGTCCATTTGAATAGTATGTTTTTTCCCATCCTTTTACTTTCAGTGTGTGGATGCCTTTTTCTATGAGATGAGTCTCTTGAAGACAGAATATTGTTAGGTCTGTTTTTTAAAATCTAATCTGCCAGTCTATGTCTTTGAATTGATGAGTTTAGGCCATTAATGTTCAGGGTTATTATCAAAATATGGTTTGTATTCCCGGTCATTATGGTTTATTTTTGGTTTTTAATTTGACTTGGTTTCTCCTTTGATTGGCTTTTCCTTTAATGTAGTCCCTCTCTTTGCCAACTTTTATTTTCGTTTTTCATTTCCTCCTCATGGAATATTTTGCTAAGAATGCTCTGTAGTGCAGGCTGTCTCGTTCTAAATTCTTTTAACTTTTGTTTATCATGGAAAGTTTTTATTTTGTCATCAAATCTGAAGCTTAATTTTGCTGGACATAAAATTCTTGGCACCCATTTTCTTTCAGAGCTTGATATATGTTGTTCCAGGATCTCCTGGCTTTATTGTCTGGGTTGAGAAATCTGCTGAGATCCAAATTGGTTTCCCTGTGTATGTAATCTGAAACTTTTCTCTTGAGGCTTTTAAAATTCTATCTTTTTTGTTTATGCTGGGCATTTTCATTATAATGTGCCTTGGTGTGGGTCTGTTGTAGTTTTGTACATTTGGTGTCCTGTAAGCCTCTTGTATTTGATTTTCCAATTCATTCTTCACGTTTGAAAATTTTCTGATATTATTTCATTGAAGAGATTGTGCATTCCTTTGGTTTGTATCTCTGTGCCTTTCTCTCTATCCTGATAATTCTTAAATTCGGTGTTTTCATGTTATCCCATAATTCTTGGATGTTCTGTTCATAGTTTCTTACCATCTTCATTGTGTGGTTAACTTTATTTTCAAGATTATATATTTCATCTTTGCTGCCTGAGGTTCTGTCTTCCAAGTGATGTAGTCTGTTGGTAATGCTTTCTTTCTTTCTTTTTTTGGGACCAGGGATTGAACTCAAGGGTACTCAACCACTGAGCCACATCTCCAGGCCTATTTTGTGTTTTATGTAGAGACAGGGTCTCACTGAGTTGCTTAGCGCCTCGCCATTGCTGAGGCTGGCTTTGAACTCACGATTCTCCTGTCTCAGCCTCCCAAAGTGCTGGGATCACAGGTGTGTGCCACTGTGGCTGGCTTGTTGGTGATGCTGTCTATGGAACTTTTTATTTGGTTTATTGTTTCTTTCATTTTAAATTTTTCTGTTTGGTTTATTTTCACAGTCACTCTTTCTTGAAGTAATCTTTTGCTCCCTGTATTTGCTCTCTTATCTCTTTGTTGGATTGATCAATTGTTGCCTGTACTTGCTCTCTTATATTATTCTGTGCTTCACAGATCATTTTGATTATGTATGTTCTGCATTCCTCCTCTGACATTTCATCTACTGTGCTGTTAATGGATTCTATTGTTGCAGCATCCTGGTTTGTTTGTGGCATTTTCTTCCCTTGTTTTTTCATGATGACCTTGTGTCTTCCTCTCTGGCAGTGCTGATCTGAGTTATTACAATTTTTACCCTATAATCTTGTATTGTCCCTGCAGGTTACCAATACCTCACTTCTGGGGTAACCGGGCCTGCAGAGACCCTGGAGATGGTCTTCCCCATCCTGGCTGTTGTCTCTATATGGAGGTAGGCCAGAACAGCCATGCATTGGTAGCCATGCACTGAGGGCCCACAGTGCAGTCGTTTTCCCCATCTGCAAGTTGTGCTGGGGTTGGTCTCCCCTGCCTCCTCCACGCAGCAGCCAAGGTTGTTCTGCTCCACCTTCTCCATGCCCCAGGCCAGGGTCAGTCTCTGTCCAGTTCTTTATGATTTTCCAATTTATTGACATATAGTTTTTCAAAACGTTCCTTAATAATCCTTTGAATTCCAGTGATGTCTGTTGTAATGTCTCTTTTTTCATCTCTAATTTTATTTATTTGGGTCTTATCTCTCTTTGTTTTAGTTAGTTTAGCTAAAAGTTTATCAATTTTATTTATCTTTTCAAGAACCAATGCTTAGTTTCATGATCCTTTGCATCGTTCTCTTAGTCTCTTTTTACTTATTTCTGCTCTGATATTTATTATTTCTTTCCTTTTAGTGATTCTGGGTTTGGCTTGTTCTCGTTTTTGTAAGACTTTGAGATACATCCTTAGGTTATTTATTTGAGATCCCTATAATATTTTATATAGACATTCATTGCTATGCATTTTTCTCTTATTGCTTTTGCTGTATCCCACAGGTTTTGGTATGTTGTTTCTATTTTCATTTGATTCAAGGAAGTTTAAAATTTCCTTTCTGATTTTTTTTCAATGAGCCCTGTATTTGTTTAATATCTACAATTTCTCCTGCTATTGATTTCTAGTTTCATTTCATTATGATCAGATAAGATACAATAACTTATTTCAATTTTTAAAAAATTTGTTACCATTTTCTCTGTAGTCTATTTTGGAAGAACTTCCATGTTCTGGTGAAGAGAATGTGTGTTCTGCAGCTGTTGATGGAACAGTCTGTATTGTCTGTCAAGTCCACTCCCTGTCCCCTGACCAAGGTACCAGGCACCAGGCAGTGAAGAGTCCTGCTTCTCTTGCTTCGTTATTATCCATAGTCTTTGGAATTCACCAAGTTTCTTTTTCTGTGCTGCCGATTTCCAGGGCTTGCACACCCAGGGCCCCACAAGTCTATTGCTTTGTTTTCATCCAGTGGAGGAACAAATTAGTGGTGTGGGTCTCCATTCTTCCATATTCTCTCTTCTTTTTAAAAATATTTTTAGTTGTAGATGGACAATACATTTATTTTGTTTATTTTATTTAGTTTTTATATGTGGTGCTAGGGATCTACCCCAGTGCCTCATGCATGCTAGGCAAGCAGTCTACCACTGAGCCACAACCCCAGTCCATATTCTCTCTTCTTGAACTGACGCATCCATCTTCTCCTCCTGAAACACCAGAGTCATTCCTGATTCTTTAGCCTGAAGACTCCAGGATTCATGCACCCACCTCAATTCTAGCATCTTTAGCCTCAGACTACATCAGCTCCCCATTTCTCAGTCTTCAGACCAGACTAAATTATCCCCCCAGATTTCCTGGGCCACCAGCTTGCAGATGGCATATTGTGGAGCTTTTCAGCCTCCATAATCTTGTAAGCCAATTGCCATGACAACCCTCATCCTATGTATCTATGTATCTGCTATTGGTTCTGTTTTTCTGAAGAGCCCTAATATACAGGAGTGCGGTAAATAAAGCCACGCCAAGAATAATAATCCAAATTTTCATTTACCACCATTTCCTGCAGAGTCTAGCTCTTAGCAAAGTGCCTTTCATCCTGTACTTCCGGGGAGTCACTGGGAAGGTCACCAACAGCTCAACATCCAGGTGCCAGGCACTGCTGCTTTCCCTGCTTTGCCCTCTTGCCGTGGCAAAGCTGCCCCGTGGAATGTCACGTAGAGAGGACACTTCTGAGAGCTGCCATGCTTGTCAACAGGGGTCCCATTGCAGGGTCCCCAAACTGTCTTATGAAGCACTAGCTGTAAGTGACAGCCCTGCCCAGATATCAGAGACAGGTCCAGTAGTGGGCACTCTGCCACTTGGCAATCCCACCAGGATTGGCTCCTTGCAGATGCTCCAGAGAGGAGGATCCCCGGCCCCATGGAGTCTCCTCATTAGAGTTGTGACTGAACCCTAGGCCAGGTTCTGCCTGTACTGTCCCACTAGCAGACAAAAAAACAAAGGCTCAGAGCTTCAAGCAACTTACCAAAGGTCACACAGCCCACAGGTGGCAGAGGCCAGGGGCCAACCCAGAGGGAGGTCCTGACCCCTTCTCTGATTCAACACGACCTGTTGCTGTTGTGATGACTGTGTTCACACAGGAGGGCACATGGTGCACTGTTGACTGTATGCCCTTGTCTCCTCCCCAGGGCTTTGGTCAGGTCTCCTGCTTGGTTTCCATTGAGAATCACCCTTGGGGTGTGAAAAGTGGGCTTCCTTGCCATCAAACTTGCCTTTCCACCCCCAGCTTCTCTCCCGGTGGACCTACAACTTATTTTGGTCTTGCTTGGCTCATAGTTAAAATCTGGTGCTTATACAGCTGATAAAACAGGCAAATCTGGGTTACAGCAAGAAGTCACCTTAGCCAGTGTTCGTCAGTTATAGAAAACACACATTCCTTGACTTGGTCCCCAAAGCCCCTGCCACCTGGTCACCCTCCAACAATCCTTTGCTCCAGCTTCAAGGTCTACACCTGACTGGAGTTCTCCTCAGTCTTCCCTTGAGCTGCAGCCTGGGGCCTGCTGTGGGGCGAGGCCTGTGCTGCCATGTGCCTGCCCCATCCAGCCGACTCCTATGACCTGGCATCTACCCTCCTTCCTCCTTGGACACGAACTCTTGCCTGTCCCAGACTCAAACTGTACTAGTTGGAGAAAACTGGGGGTGGAGGAGGATGCACATGAGACTGCTTGACCTGAGTTGGCCACTTCCCAGGAAGTTGGGGTCAGAGGGTAGGCTTCTGTCCTGGAGGGTTCCTTCTGTACTAGTGGCCACATTTCCAGGTTCTCAGGTAACTGGGGAGCTAAGTCTTCAGACTGGACTTCTTAAAGACCTTCTTGTGCACATAACCTGCACCCCACGGTCCTCACTTCCCATTCTCTGCACTCGTCACCACATAGATACACCATGTGCCCGCACCTGTCCCAGAAGATAGCTCCCTGAGTTTAGCCTCTTGGCTTGAGTGGAGCTTGGCCTGTGGCTGTGCTCAGTCACTGCTGAATGGATAACTGGAAGGCTCAGCCTTGGTTGCCAGGGCCAGAGCACATACCAAGGTGCTGAGCAGACCAGGGGTTCTGGTTTCTCTGCTGTCACAGAGCCCAGTGGCCTCAGGCTGTGAAGGATGATTTCCACCCCCACCCACCTCAGTCACTGCAGGGCCTTGTCTAACAGTGCACCCCCTACTGCCCAGGCTCCCTGGGAGAGGGCAGGGCCACTCTCCTCCCAGCTGCCCATCGCCTGCTGAGCTGCTCCTCCGATGAGCCCCCAGCGCCCTTCACACTCCCCAGCCCAGCTGCATGCCTGCCTGTGACCTCCTGTGCAGAAGTGAGTCTGCTGTGCTCATCTCTGCATGCCCAGTGCCTCATAGGGCAGAGAAGCCATGGAAAGCATGATAAGAATTCGATGAATAAATGAATACCTGGGATTCCACATGTGGAGAAGGACACTCCCTCTTGAATGAACGCTGACTCACATGCCACATCAGGGTGACTTTATTTCCTTTTATTGTGATTAATGATTTTTTCCCAGAGTTTTTCAATTCTGAGACTTAAGTTTTATACATTATAAATTTCAAAACATCCTATGTAAAATAATACTCTTTCCAAAAGACACACCACAAATTTTAGAGGAAAATTGGTGACTTATTTCTTTTCCTGGGCCATAAATATCTCCTCTTACCTAGGGATGATTTTTTTTAAAAAGTATATGGAAATGTTTATGACATTAAAAATGAAATCTGTGAAGAAAAGCTGATGCTGTCTTTACCATCTCTGTGTTCCCAGAATAATTAAACTTTCTATTTATTACAAAAGCTTTTCTTTTATAGGAAATAACTTGATTACTCAGTTTTTCTTGGATTTAGGAGAGGGTGGTTTTTTAAAAAGAGGAAATACACAGAGGAAAATCAGGATGATTGTCTTTACATAATAAATGAACTTATTTATAGATTGGATCAAACTTTAAATCACACTAGATTTAAATATTTAATATAGTTGACTGTATTTCCCCCACTGTTATTATTAAAATTAATTTAATTGATGTGGTAAGAAAACTTGAGGGCAAAAATTCTGCTGTGTGACTGGTAAAACTAGATACCTGCACTGATGGACGCAGCCTGCTCAGGTTCATCCCGTGCCCGGGAGCTACCGTCAGCCTCTGCACCTGCAGGTTGGGCATTTGTAGATTCAACCAACTGTGGGTGGAAAATATCTAATTTTTTTTTCATCTGTGCTTTTTTCTTGTCATGATTTCCTCAACTATTTACACAGCATTTACATTGTATGAGGTTATATGAAAATGTCATATCATGTTATATAAGGGACTTGAGCAGTCACAGACTTTGGTACCCTGGAGAGGAGTGGGGAGACCAGTCCTGGAACCAATGGCCTGTGGACCCCGAGGGTGACTGCACTAGGCACCTCTGAGTTTTAGAAAGTTAAATTCCAGAGGCTGCAGTGGTGAGCCTGTGCCTCATCTGCCTGCCAACATCTCTTACTCTAATTTCTGCTGATAGCATCCACCTCTCAACCCACTTCCAATTCTTGAGAGTAGGAATGGATGTAGGAGAGGGTGGTTTTTTAAAAAGAGGAATACGCGGAGAAAGATACACATGACCTGGCTTGGCCAATCAGGGCTTGATTCAGAGATGGGTACTTGCCGGAACCGGGTCGATGACACCCTGCCCTGGGATTGGTGGCACCACTGAGGAAGAGGTGCTTTGTCCTTTGTCGTTGCTAAAACTGGGAGTTGGTACCCAGGAGTAAAGCCACCACAGAGGAAAGAGGATGGACGGAAAATTTAACTCACATCGCGACTCTGATGTACTGAGTAAATGTTATTTCTCTGGTTTGGCCAAGTCCACCTGGTCTTCCACCGGTTAGTAGTGGTTTAAATCTCGGTTTGATCATTCATATCCCCACTGAGAACAGAGGCCTGTTCCCTGCCGCCTGTGAAGATACTGTCTGGATGCGTGGCTGGTATTCAACAGGCACGCGGCCACCACAAACGGCCTGTTGGTAAAACTCTGCCACATGCCCAGAGCAGTTGTTAAACAGGTGTTGCCTGGGGGTTCCCAGCATTCTGTCACCCTTCCCTTGTTATATCCACCCTATGCTCCCCACAATCTGTCACCTGAGGATTAATGCTGGACACAGCAAGGCACCGCCATTCAGACTCACCAGGGCCTGAGCCTGTGAAGACTTAGTATCTGACCATCATCCCTGAAGGGTGTAGAGGGGTGGAGGTAGGAAGGTGCTGTGTGGCCTCTGTGTTCCTGTCCTGAGAAGAAGGGAGGCCTGGCCTCAGGCTGGGCCTTGGGCGTAGCTGCTAGACCCCAGGTTCTAGTCTTCCAAGCCCTGTCCTGACCAGGTGAGGAGAAAGGTGAGGGTATGTTCAGGACTGCCTCGCTACAAAGCTCCCTTCGCAGTGTTGGAAGGCCAGTGCCATCTTTCTTGTCTCTTTCATGCCTTCTGGAAAGAATCTTCCTCTTTTCCGAGGAAGATGAATTCCTTGAATGGACTAAGGTCATACTCTCCAAAGGCAAAGGGGAATAGCACACTGATAATTTCGAAACATTCTCACTGTTATTCCTGATAACTTTTAAGTAACTGAAATCTAAACAGACCTAAGCCAGTCTACCCAGTTTAGCAAACCCATGGATCCATTTTGGGCTTAGCTAGTTGGAGTTGGGTTTCTGTCACTTGCTGCTCGTGGTCCTGAGTGACGTTTTAGTAATCCTAGGATCCATCTCATGCTGCTTGTGTAGCTCTGGGCACAGCTCTACCTGCCATGGGGGCTGGTTAGTGTATTTGGTGGTAAGTCTGCTGCCCTGGCCAGACCCAGACTTCGTCAAAGCTCCTTGTGAAGAGTCCATCCCAACCTGCCAAATGCACAGCATCCTCTCATGTGGTTGAAGGGAAAGAGCCAAGGGCAGGGGACCCTTTCTTTGGGGGTCTGGGGATGGATCCCATTCCTCTCTCTCATCCTGTGGGGGTGCTGGGGTTGTGGTGAGGCCCCAAACTGTCCCTCCTGCTGACGGTGCAGCGTCTCCTGCCCCATCCGCACACTTCAGCCCCCCACGGTAAAGGAAGCCATGACAGAGTCCCCAGCCACCCTCCTCCTCCAGCTGCACTGTCCCTGCCCAGCCCAGCAGCTCCCTGAAGCCATGGCATGCTCCTCTCACATCCCCAGCGACACCAGCGAGGCACCAGCCAGCAGGGACTCCCTCGTGCTCCTCGGCTCGACACCTGTCGCTGCCCACTCCTGACCACGCTCTCTGCCTGGCAGTGACCGGGTGTGCCACTCTTGTCTGGCCTTCTCCCCTCTGCTCCACCTCCTCCTCAGTCTCTGACCAGTCATTAGGAGCTGGCGTCTGTCAAGGGTCAGGTCTCAGGTTCCACGGGTCCCCGTTCTCCTGCCCTTCTGGACTACGTCAGCCTCGTCCCCGCTTCAGTGACCTCCTCTGTGTTGACCACTCCCCAGCGGGCACCTCCAGGCCTTTTTCACGGCTGGTGTTCCTAACCCCTCCTGGAGGTCCTCATCCGGGTGTCCTGGAGGCACATCCAAGACACGCTCGACACGTGCCACACAGGCCGGGTTCCGCTCCTCTGCTCACTCTCTCAGGACATGGTGGCAGCGTCTGTGAAGGACAAGGCAGAACGGGGGTCTGCCTCGATTCTTGTCCTCCTTTGCCTTTCCTGGACTCCTGAGGCAAAACTCCGCACCGGGGAGTCTATGTGAGTGAATCAATGGACCGGGGGACTCAGAACTCCAGGGTGCTAAGGAGTCAGAGGGTGGATCTGGCCCTTGTGGTCTCCCCTCCTTTGTGAGCCGGGGGTCAGCGCTGTTCCAGACGACCCCAGACGGGCGCTCTAGGAGCTCATCCACCGTTCCTTCCTGACTCAGCGGCTTCCTCCTTCCTGTGCCTCCCCCCAGGACAAGAGAGGCCCTGAGGAAGCAGGCCTCAGCCCCCGCCTTAGGCTACCGGCCCAGCACATTTTACCCAGTAGGAGCGGGTGCCTCTCTGCAGACACCATGAGTCAGAGTCACAGTCAGAGCTGGGAGGGGAGAAGGTGAGAGGGACGGGAAGGCCAGGGTGGCTGGAGGAAGACCAGCAGGCTGGGCCTCCTTCCCCTGCTCTGCAGCGCTAAGGCTGCTGGGCTCTGCCACAGACCGGCACCAGGAGAGAACTTCCCTCTGTCCGCCTGACTTCTGTGTGGAAACTAGTGATTGCCTCCTGACAGCTGGCGTGCCTCGCTGTCTAGTTCTCAAAACGCAGGCACGAATGTTTATGGGAGCGCCTTCCCGGGTCAGGAGTTGTGCTAAGCAAAGGGACCTTATTGTATTTCAATTCTAGGACCCTAGCAGGTAGGTCCTTCTTGTCCTTCGTTTTGCCCAGGAGGAAACTAGGGCACAGAGAGGTTACCTGCCTTGCCAAGGCCACCCAGCTAGAAGGCAGTCCTGCCAATCAAGTCAAACACAAGTGCATCCCATTCTGTGCCCCAGGCGGGGCCGGCGGGTGGCTTCTTGCATGTCCTGGGCGTCTTTCGCAGAGGCACGTACTGTAGTAGTCTCCAGGGCGGGATGAGTGTCACTGGAGCGCCGATTGCCAGGGCAGGGTGGTGGCGCAGCTGCGGAGGCGTCACCGGGAGCCGCAGCCTCTGAAGGCCCCTGGGTGGCAGTCCTTCCTGCAGCTCCTGTTGAATGAGAAAACCTAGGCCATGGCTTTCTGGGGTTGACACGCTAAGGGAGAGTCAGGAGAGGGGACAGGGCCCGGCTTGTCTGGTCCCTGCGGCCGGCTGGGAAGCACCTCTGTGAGACCCACGCACTGTGCATACTACTTTGAAATCGGGGAAGGGAGAAGGATACCAATCCAGAAGTTCCAGCGCCCCGAACCTGTGCACCGGGCACGATCAGCCCTTCCTCCCCGGGTGCTCCATGGAAGCCCAAAGGCTGCGGGTCTGGCCTGCTGCTCCCAGCTCAGGGTTCGTGGTTTGGCCACGGCAAGGTCTGAGCCTGCAGGAGCTGGGGGAGTCTGTGAGAAGGAGGCCCTTCTAGCAACTGCACTGGGCTCCGGCCTGTGCAAGGACGGCTCCTTGTCAAGGGTGCAATTTGTGTTTTAGGATTTCAAAGGAAGTCCTGCTTCCTCCAGTGGGGGACTTTTCAGCCCATGGTGAGCGCTGGGAAGGAGCGGTTGCTTTGGAGTTTTCATTAGAGCCCCTGCCTGTCAGAATAAATGGGGGGCTGGACTCAACACCCCCCAGGGAGACTTGTGGCAGGAGGTTTCCCAAGCTTCACGCAGACTCTGCTCATATCTGTGGGTTTGGGATCACCCAAGTTTACTTTGATTTCACTTGACTCCCTTTCATTTTCTACCCAAGTCCTAAGAGTCTGGAAAAGACACATTGAAAATAAATTTTGAAGTTAGACAAAGCACGGAATGAGATTACCCCTAACATTAAAATAAGTGTGTAGGGATTCACCATCCTAAAGATTTGCTTAGGTGGCCTTTTAGCATTTTGTTGGAGAATTATGGAGACATGCACCCCCCAAAACTTCCCCAAGGAGGAAAGTCTCTCTGCAAAGATCTTTGTTTAATGTATCATTCCTAAGATTCACTAGATCAGAATAAGGATGGAGAATGGGAATGTGTGGGGGAAATTTGAACATGCCTCATCCATGACTAATGTCTACAACAACAAAAAGAAAGTAATCTTTACCTTCCGCAAAGGGAAATTGGAATTCAAAGTTGTAGAGAAACATCCCCAGCCTGTGCCCGCCCGGCACAGCTGAGATCTTGGAAATTCACCTACTTCTTCCAAGGCAGATCCAGCTTACCAAGACAGTAAGATCCAGGGCTCCTCATAGCAGAATGCACCCCAATACCTGCGACCTGTATGCCAGTCATTTCCAGTCGAGTTTGAGGGAGGACTCCCACATTATCAGTCATTAGTATGGTTGGTTTTCGTGTTGGTTTATTGTCTTACTTCTTAAAACCCAGCAGAATTTCTGTATCCAGATGGATGTAAAACCTGAGACTGTTTCCGGATCACCTATAAAAACGTGGGAGTAGGGCCATCCACATGCATCCAGGGGACAAGTGACACCGGTCCCTCCTTCACCCTGGACACTCAGTGTATCTCAAATGTGGGCAAGTACTCCCCTCTCTGTTTCCTGGCTCCTTTTCATTCTCTGTCACTCTGCATCCATAGCAACTAAGCCCAGGTCTGAAATCAGAAAACCCGGCTCGTGAAGGAACTAGCTTTCACAAGAGATTAATATCAATAACCTGTCTTTGTGACTATTCTATCAGAAGCAAGATCCAAACTGTAAGAGTTCACAAATCGGCTTCTTTTTTTGTAATATAGTAAAGGAGAAAGAGTTCAGAAGTGGTGAGTTAATTTGTATCTAATTTCAGCAAAATGATTGCGTTCTCTGCCTGAATGAGCGGGAGGAACGCTCCCAGTAGTTGCTTATTTTAGGAGCACTCCCTCGGGATGAATGCTGGCTATTTTCAGTTGCGTGTGGGGACACCAGGGCCAGTGCCAAGCTGCGGCGAGTCAGCCTCGCTGCCAGCGGGACCCTGAGCTCCACTCAGATGCCTTTCTCATTGGCAGGTGGCATGTGATCTTTTTCTTTCTTCAGTTTGGGGTCCGGATCCTGTTCTGCCTACCTTCCCACCTTTCTCTTCCCCCACAGGCAGGTTTTGGGTGAGTCCATCTCATACCTTGAGTGCCAGGCGGGCTGCAGAACACCCGGGGAAGAGAGGCGGAACCGAGCACCCTGCTGGTCAGGGCTGCGGGGACCAGAGAGCACCCATCGACGCACACACACCAACATGCCGTGAAATCAGGTCTCTGGAACTGATGCAGAGTGGGTAATACCAAAGTGGGGTCTTACATAGCTCTCGGCACATGTGGTGGGCACCTCTCGGGCAACCCCCACCCCCACCCCCGTGTGGGCTGGATGGACCTGGTGCTTGGCTTTACGCAAACAGCACAGCAAAAGTGATGGGATGTGGCTTCAGAGGTCAGATCACGTGAGGTCTTCTGCGTGTCGACTGCCATGCAGAGACCCACCCCATGGAGAAGGCCCACGCGGCCCAGAGCTGGTGTGTCCTGCTGACAGCATGTGACAGACAGAATGTGGTCCCTGCTCTGTCAACCTGGAGTTGGCTTTTGCCCTGGTTGACACCTGGATTACAGCCTGTGAGACTCTGGGCCAGACGATCACTCAGCCACGCCTGGCTCCTGAGCCACAGAAACTATGAGAAGATAGGGGCTTATTGTTTTAGGCCCTTTTGTTTTGGGGTGATCTGCCACGCAGTGATGGAAAACTAACACAGTGGCCGTGCCAGATACTGCCTGCAGGCCCACCCCCTGCTACGACTCCTCCATCTCCCGGGCTCCACCCCGGGGCCACACCTTATTCTTGGGTGTCCTGTGTGTCTTTCTAGGTGCTATTTCTTCTGCCTGAATCATTGCTTTCCTCTTCTTCATAGAACAAATTCCTGCTTGTTCCCTGACACTTGGCTCAGACAGGTGGCTCAGAAACCCCCTGAAAACCCTTCACCGTCAGGCAGAGCTCCTGTCCTTGGCCTGGGGTCTCCCCAGCACTTTGCCTCTTCCTGTGCCGCAGCACATCACATGGCATTGTCTTTGTTGGTAAGTGTCTTAGTCCATTTTGTGCTGCTATAACAGAATGCCCAAGGCAGGGTACTGTATAAAGAAAAGAGGTTTCTTTAGGTCATAGTTCTGGAGATTTAAGAACATGGCACTAGTTGCTGCTTGGCTCTTGTGAAAGCCTCATGACAGATGGTATCACAGTGGTAGGAGCAAGTGCAGAAGAAGGGGAGTGGTCAAATGATGGGACAGGGATCAAGAGACCAGTGAGGGGCCAGGAGTGGTCTCCTATAACAAGCCACTGTCACAGGAACCGGTCCAGTACTTTCAGACCTGATCCACTCCTGATAGCATGAGAGTGGCAGCCCCGTGATGCCCCCATTTGGAAGCTCTGTCGTCTGGGCACTGCCACACTGGAGATCAAGTCTACACCACGTGACCTCGGGCCAAACCCTAGCAGGGGTCCTGGGAGGCTGCCCCTCTCAAGAGAGGAGACTGCACCTTCCAGGCCCTGGCACCTAGTGAGACTGTGCTAAGACACAATTCCTGGGATGGATCAGTGGCTGTTTTGCAGAAGCAAGGCTCCTAGGCAGAAGGGGACATCTGGTGACTTGTCCTTTCTTATGTCACATGCTCTGGGTACTTGGTGGAAAGCTGCAGTCCTGGTTGGACAGCGCAAGTACCTTGAGCAATCAGCAGACCCAAAAGGGACACAGCCTGGCTGACCTGACCTCAGCCCCTCGGCCCATCAGTTAAGGTCACAGGAGCTTGAAAGTTGACAGTCCTGTAATCTGAGTTGACATCGTTTCAATCAATGACCTTGGAGCTGAACTATCCCAAGCATCTGGGGCATTTCTTCCCTTCATTTTTAGAGAAAGCTGGAAGGGAGCCATCCCTAGGAGAGGCGCCTGGGCAGCCTCGGCGAGGCCTGAGAAGGAAGGCTGTGTGTGAAGTGGGGGGAGGGGATGGAGTCTGAGAAGAGGGGCACATGGTCAGGTCTGGGGTTCATTGTAAACCCTCTCCCGTCACCTGACAGCTGTCAGCACCTCCTACGTCCCCTCCGCTGCACTTCTCCTAGTGCAAACCCACCTGTCATGAATGGCTTCCTAGATGGTTTAATGACGCTGACTTTGGACTTTTCTAGACTGTTCCTCACTGAGCCGCCACAGCTATCTTTCTGAAATCTGCCTGTGTCTGGTGGCCCTTCCCCTTCAGCACCTCAGGGGCTCCCCTCGGAGGCCGTCTCACTCGAGCCTCATGGAGAGACTCACCCTCCTTGCTGCATGCCCTGCAGCCATGCGGCCGTCTTTCATGGCCTTGGAACCACGGGTCCCGCCCCGCCTTGTGGGGATGCACAGGACACACTGAGCCCAGTTCATCCTCTTGTTCCTTCAGATTTCACTTCACTCATCATTTTCCCAGAGATCTCCCTGACTCCCCTTATTAAATCAAGTCCCCTCATTACAGGCACAGGGCCACACACATCGCAATGTTATATTAACTGTGTGTTTGGCCGAGGTCACCTTCTCTGTTTGGCAAGGTCCGGGATGGTAGGGACCAGGTCTATCTTTGCAGATATTGTATTCTTGGGCACTAGGTGTGACCTGGTAAATGCTTGCTGAAAGAATAAATGAATCATGGGTGCTGTTGAGGGTACGCAGAGGGAAGACTGAGAAATGCAGTTAGAATGAGAATTTGATGGAACCGGAGCAGGCCCTCCTGAAATAACCGTTGGAGCCTCTGGGAGCTAGTGACAGAATGTGAAGAGAGTGACGTTGACAGTTGCCGGTAGCTCCCACCATTCCAGGATACAACGGCCGCAGGGAAGACCAAGGGCTCCAGGTCACTGGAGTGCGACGGTGCCACCCACTCTCCCCATCCAGCCACTCCAGACTATCCCTCACACGCACGCCAGCTCTCCTCTGGGAGGGGAGGAAGGACACCTCTGGGCCCCTTCCTCAGGGCACTGTGGGTTTGTGTTGCCACCGCCCAGCATGGCCCCTGCAGCCTTGACCCTGGGCACACTGCTCTGCCCACCGTGCCAGCCTTCTCTGCAGAATGCCAGCCTTCTCCAGCGTGTGGCGGCTGCCATCGATATAGCCACCCCTGCTGGTGTTGCTGCCCCAAGTGAGGGGGGCTGGTTTTCTCTGGGTGTGGAAGACTTCTCCGTAAGCCTGTGAGGAGCCAAGATCCACGTGCCTCTCTGGTGGTCCTCGCCCTTCCTGCTGAGAATGTCTCCCTCAAGTTTTGCAGCAGGCAAATAATTTTCTCATTCATTCAGAAATCTCAAATCTAGAGGGTCTGGGGCCTGCCAGGTGGTTTCCCTTCCAAATCCTGTTTCTCCCAGGACCCAGGGCCCCACAGGGCAGGAGGCGAGGGCCAGTCACGCGGTGAGCCCCTGAGACGCTCCCCTGCCAAGCTGGGGGGAGGCCTCTGTGCTCCTCAGAGGAAGTGTCCTACCCCAGCTTCTCCAGGGCTGGTCTGAGCGCAGGCCACCGAGTCAAGGGAGGCCTCTGAGTCACTGGGATTAGCACCCTTTTTTCTTGGGACTTCCATGTCTGTGAATCAGCAACGTGGGAAACGAGGATTCAGAAGAATTAAAGGAGGCTTGACGTGAGCCAAGCAGAGAGTGGGATTGACAGGAGCCTGGCAGTGCCAGTGGCAGGCAGGTGCCAGCCAGGAGCCTCCTCTCACCAACACCCATGAGGCAGACAGTTGGGACACTGGGACAGGGCAGGGATGAAAATACCCTGTGACATCAGTGGCTCCCAGGGTGCCAGGGCATTCTGGAGGTGTGTGTGGGCACAGCCTGTGCTGCCCTGGCCTCATTGATTTACCTGAGTCACTTGAACAAAGCAGCTGCTGGCCTGGCCTCTCCCCATGGCTTGGCAATGACTTCTCTGCAGGAACACGGACTGTGGCCCATGGTGGCCAAGCATGCCCTGTCCCTTCCCTGGCCCACATGCTCCTCCAGGTTCTTCTCTGTCTCTGGGGCCAGCTCAGGGCCTGGCACCTGGTGGGTTCCTGATGAGTCAGGAGGAGCTCTGGAGCTTGCTCTGGGAACACAAGGGCTTCTGTGGTGGCAGCATGTGGCAAGCAAGGTACCCTGTTGGTTCTTTACAGTTTGCAGGACTCAGGGAGTAATTTTTTTTTTAAATATATTTTTTTTTAGTTGTAGATGGACACAATGTCTTTATTTTATTGCTTTGTATGTGGTGCTGAGGATCGAACCCAGGGCCTCACGCATGCCAGGCAAGCGCTGTACCACTGAGCCACAATCCCAGCCCCTCAGGGAGTAATTTGTACTCCCAGAAAACATGCATTTGGGGTAGGACTGCAGAGGGGAAGGTCCACAAGTAGGAGATCGGGTCAGTTACAGGTAGATCCAAGTCCCAGGGGCAAAGACACTCAATGGAGGCGCCCCAGGATATCCAGGGAGGGTCCCAGCTCCGGGAAACAGGTGGTGCCTGAGAACAGGGCTGGAGGAGGCAGGGTATGGGGGAGCTGCGGGTCACTCCCGCGCTTCTCCGGCCGTCCACTAGGGGGCAGGCAGCGGCAGCAGGAGGCGCGGAAGGGGCCGGTCCAGCAGCTCCCTGGGCCCGCGGCTCCCCTGCCTCCCGGCCTCTGTGATGTTATGTGGCCCGTGACATTGGACACCACACGACCATGGCAACCGAAGTACACAGCTCCGTCTTAATGTTAATAAACAGAAAGAAAAAAAAAGACCCCTGGCGTTCTTGTTTTCCTTACCACGCTTGGTTTGCTTTGCAGGGGGCACATGTCCTTCATGGACCTCAGCCATCAAGATGTCCTGGAGTTCAGGGCCTTTTCACAAGGAAAAGACAAGCTGGGAAGACGCGCGGTGGTTCCCGTGCTCATCCAGCCTTGGAAATAGCAACACATTTTCTCATGTCTCAGTTACTCTTTCCTCTTGCTGTCCTGTTCGTCATTCCTCGTGACAATCTCAAGGGCAAATTGCCTCCTTAGTAATTCCCACACACCTAAAAAGCCGTCTCCTCCAGGTGAAGGTCCTTAGTGGGCTTAATTTTTTTTTTTTTGGTACTGGGGATTGAACTCAGGGGCACTCGACCACTGAGCCACATCCCCAGCCCTATTTTGTGTTTTATGTAGAGACAGGGTCTCACTGAGTTGCTTAGCGCCTCGCCATTGCTGAGGCTGGCTTTGAACTGGCGATTCTCCTGTCTCAGTCTCCCTAAGTGCTGGGATTACAAGCATGTGCCACCGTGCCCAGCTTTAATTTTTTTTTTAAATCCTCAAGGATTGAAGAAAAACAGCCCAACTGTCTTCCTATACAAATTAGCCTTGTGTAGAAATTATTAAGCCCACAGACATGGTCTTGCAATAAACTAGGCTGAGATAGAGGAACAAACATTCTACCTGGCCAGAGATATTTTGTGTAGAGATGAGAGTTGCTTCATACAAAATCAGAAGGGTTGGTAGTTAGAGTTTTCCTGCCTGTCAAGAATGTTCCGTTAGCCATCAATGCTTGAGACCATTGAAAGAAATCTTAATGAAGTTTAAGACTCTTTATTGAGTTGCATCTATAATTGGAATGAAAACAGACCATATGGCATGAGCCAATAGGGAATGATAAGACTGTCTTAAAAATGGTTTTCTAGTAGAATCAGCATTCCTCTGCAGATCTTTTCAGGCTACAGACTTTTTTGATTTCACTGAATCATTTCCCCTGATTTAATTCTAGTAGTATTCATGGCTGAGATATCTTTTTAAAATTGTTATTTTTTGGTGCATTATAGTTTTCTATAACAGTGGTTCATTTTGACATAATCGTAACTGCAGATAACAGTTTTCTCCATTTCAATCCCCTCTCCCTTCCCTCCTCCCTCCCCCATCCCCTTTCTCTACTCTATTGGTCTTCCATTTATTGATTGACTTTTTAATTGATGCATTGTAGTTATATATGCATTATATTCATACCATATATATATGGTATGAATACATGCACCTAGTATAATTTGATCAATTTCATTCCCCAGTTGAGACATATCTTTTAAAGATATAGCATGATATTGAATTTAAAGGCTTGCAAAATACTCTTAAGTATTACCTAAACACATGCAGTTTTTCTGATCCCATAGATTAGTTCATCTAAAATTGTCTGATATTCAATTAAAAACATAAACAGGCTTGGAAACAATTTGGATACAGATGTTGCTGGAGTTTCCAGATTCTTTTGTTTCAAGATGTTGCATAAATGTGACCAACTAGTTGAGAAGGTGTTTTTTGATGGGGCATTCAGGCTTACAAAGAAAGTGACTACAGGGACAGAGACCAGGAGTCTTCCTCCATCTGAACTCCCTTTCATGTATCAACATAGTTTGAACTTGATTTTTTAGATGCAGTAAAGGACATTGATGTAATTAAAATAAACAAGCTTTTCCAGTGCCTGAGGAGCCTGCAACCAGAGCTGGTAGGCCTTTACAGGCTGAAAGCCTGGGCTGCCCAGTTCTCCAGTCATCACGGTGTTCTGAAAACAGCGTCTTCCTTTCTTACTGAGCTACAGTTTTCACCATCTTTCTAGGGAACGTTTGTTCGCTGGGTCCTCTGGAAAACGCCCCAGTGCTAGCTTCCCCCTCCCTCCTACCCTCAGCTTTTGAGTCTCCTACTGACACTTCCACCAGGATGGCCTCTGAGGTCAGCTGAGGGACCGCCCACCTTCCTTGCCTTTCTCTGAGGTCAGGGGCTTCACTTCTGCCCCTGAAAAAGCACTTTCAATCAACTCTTGGATTTGTTCATGGTTGATTAGGCTGTCTGTGTTTATGCAAGACCCTTCTCTTCTTTCTGTGTCCGGCTGCTGACCTTTCTGTTGCTGGATTGTCGGAGGGGAAGGCTCACATGGGGTAGTCCGTCTGACTGCTTGTTAGCAGCCCTAGTGAGTCTGCCCTGGAAAATGTTGAAGCTATTCAAGTACTAGTGCATCTTCAAAGTGTGTGGTTTTTAACCTGGATGGTTTTTGGAATTGGTAATTTGAAGAGAAAATGTTTAGCCCATGAGATTTAATCACTGGCATTGTCCTTAAACCTTAGGGATATTGATCGGCTTGCTTGGAAGGTCCACAGGGTTTCACACAGAGTGTGGCTCCTTGCTAGAGGCAGTGTGGTGGTGCACACCTGTGATCCTACTCCTCCGGGAGGCTGAGGCAGGAGGATCACAAGTTTGAGGACCACCTGGGCAACCTAGCAAGGCTATAAGCAACAGACCCTGTCTCAAAATGAAAAATAAAAAGGGCTGGGGGTGTAGCTCAGTGGTAGAGCAGTCCTGGGCTCAATCTCTAGTACTGGAAAAAAAAATAGATATGATTTTATTGCCTGGAGATGGGAAGGAGAGAGGACGAAGCACAGAGATTTTTGAGTGGCCAGAAGCCAGACCTTTTTTTGGAGCTTCTTGCCAGCAGGTGGCTGAGCCTGAGCTGCAGCCTGCTGTGGGTGCTCAGGCAAGCTCTGCGCTCCAGGCCCAGCTCTAGCCCCGCTCCACGTGCCCCATGGGGCTCCTCCTGCCTCTGGCACTAGGGAGCATGCTTGCTGTTCCTCTCCAGGTTGCTGCGGGTGCTGGGGCTGCGGGGACCGAGCCTTCTCTGTCCTTGCATGCCTGGAAGCGTGCTGTGTGTCTCAGGGAACGGCAGTGGACACGGAGGCGCAGCTGGATCCCCTCTGCCCCCCAGCCATCGTCAGCTCCTTGACCTCTGCCTACTCCCTTGGATCACTGTGCCCTCCCCAGCCACCATTCCTTGTAATACTCCAAAATAAGGCTTGGCCTTATTTTTTAAGTTTCATTACATGTCCCTGCCACTTCTTGGTGTGTGGTGCTGGGCATGGGACCCAGGGCCTTGCGTATGCCTGGGGAGTGCTCCGCCCTGAGCCACACTCCACTCTTAGGTGAACTCTTAGGGGCCAAAAGCCCCTTTCCTTCTCCTTGCTTGCGGCTGGACGATGACTCAGAGGGGCTACACACTCTGTGGACTTAGAAGATGATGCACATGGTCAGAGAAGAGACCCACCAGAGCCCATTAACGCAGCCTCACAGTCCAAGATTCTCAGTCCCTGTGGCCCTTAGGCATCTGGGGTCCGATAACCCTATTGTGGGGCTGTCACGTGCCTTATAGGGTGCTCATGACATTCCTTGTCTCTACCCTTAGATGCCAGCAGCATCTCCAACTGAAACTGACTCCAGAAGGTCCCAAAAGTTCTTAGAGTAGGGTGGGGACAGCCACTGCCTTCAGGGACAAGGGAGGAGGGAGGCCACAGCCATGGAGGGAAGGAAAGAGTCACCAGGACCAGGGCCACCTTCTTCTCTTGGAGACTTTTTGGTTTGGTTTTTTCACATAACCAGCATGGCACCCTGCCCTAGCTGGTCTCGGGAGAGGAGAGTCTCTCAAATGCATTTGAATACAGTGTGTCGCTGCCTGACTCTTTTTCCAGTTAGGGGCCATTTAGGACCACCACTGGGCTGGCCCTTTTCCCTGTGGCTTAGTCTCATCTAGCTTTAGGAAGCCCACTGGCTTCTGAGAATGCTGAGGGGTAGAGGGTGAACTGCCAGCAGTGTCCCCAGCAGGCCGCCTGCTGTTCATGCCTAGCTGCATGTCGAGTCCCCTGGGCCTCCGCTCCTCCACTCTCTGATCCAGGAACCAGGCTTGTTCTCATCCCTGGGAATTAACAAATCATCAAGGTCCTCCAGCCACACTGAGCTCTCTACTCAGGCTACAAACCAGGCACTCTCATGCCGCCTTCTCCCAGAGCTCGCTGGGCTCTGGAGTGGGCGAGCAGCGTCGAATGTGCTCCAGAGTTGCGCACGGGGCCCGGGGCCTGCGGGCTCCAGGCATGGCCCGCGTCTGGCCTTCGGTGTCTCCGCTGCTAAGGGGATGACCCTGTGGCCTGGTGGGGGGCTGGGAGCCTGGCTCTACAAGCGAGAGCTGGAGATGGGCACAGCGTTCAGCAGTCATTTACAGCTTCTGCGTCTGTGAAATGCTGGCGTCTGGAGGCCAAGTGCTAGCCGTGCCCCCCTGGTGGATACCTTCCATTCCCAGGATGATTGGGGTGGGGGTGGGGGTGACTGTCACAGCCGGGCAGAGGTGGAAGCAGGATGGAGAGCGGGGTGATCTCATGACGCAGTGTCCAAGCCGTGGAAAGGCCTGGTGGGATCGCCCTGCCTCTGCAGAAAGGTCATCTCCCTCCCTCAGTCTCCGGCCAGCGCCTCTCTGTCTGGAGGGGCCGGACCTCCCACAGGCTCTGGATCTGGGCATCTGTCCATCCTCCCTCCCTTGCGGACCCCCTTGTCTGTCGTCACATGCCTTGTTCAAAGGTCTGGCTACCGGGTTTGCTAACGCTGCACCTCGCATGCTTGACTTATGCCACATCAGTGCCCGCTTAGTATGGCTTCCAGAGCCTGGTGACCTGGGGCTCCTCGGGAGCACAGCTTGTCACTATTCTTAAGTAATAACCACAGGTCAGGCAGTCCCCAGATTTGCACCTGGACGGACCCTGAGGGCCACCCTTCACCGTGGGCATTTCTGTAAGGTGGACGGCAGATGCCTTTGGAACATTTGTAATTCTCCTGATCGAGATGCAGGAAAAGGAAGGAAAGCTGGGCCTCTGGGTGCTCCCTCCCCATCTTCCCGCGTGCCAGGTGCCTGGGCTGCCAGTCCAGCCCTGCCCATCTGGTCCTGGCCGAGCACTTGGCTGCTGAGCTGGCGGCAGATGCGCAGGATGAGGAAATGCCTCGGCGGCACCTGCTTTTGTGTCCTGATCCAAACGGGGCAATAGCTGCCGGTGCTGAGGGGCCCCTCTGCCACTCAAGTTGCTCTCTCCCGTTGCTGGGACGTCCTTTGTCACTTGTCATTTGTCACTTGGGAAAATTTTTATTTCTGGGGAAATTAAAGAACAATCAGAGCACGGTTGGCGCGCTGGTGAGTTCAAGTGCAGCAGGGACCGCCACGGTCACAGAGAAACATGAATCCAACAGTGCGTTAGGAAGTCTGTTGCTGCCACAAACGTCATCTTTGTCCCCAAACACCACAGCACCTGCACTTCAAGAACATGTTCTTCAGAAGGCACTGTATTGGGGAAACAGGGTTTGCTGTGCTTGTCCAGCGCTGGCTTTCTTTGTCTAGGAAAGAGAGGGAGAAAAACAAAACCCTGCCATGCGGCCCAGCGGGGCCAGCAAGTGCTGCTTGTGGCCTGCTCGGCGCCGACTCAGTCGGAGATGTTCCAGATCCTTTGCAGTCGACTGGCGCGGCTTCCTGTGTGGTCCTGTGTGCGTTCTTCACGCAGGGGCCTCCGGTTCTCAGAGCTCTGGTCTTGCTGGAGACGTCCTTCAGGACATGAAGAGGCCACGGGCAAGGGCTTGGCAGGGGAGTTCTGGACCTTGAGAAGCAGCAAGGAGCAGCTTTCTGGACCACTAATGCTACTCACAGACTTTGGGGTGTGTTTTTATATTAAATAATGAGGTGATCACGTGGTGGAATGTTCAGTTAGCATGAATCTTAAAGGCCGGAAGCCTCAGAAACGTTTTATTTTGTGGCAGGTGCCAGAGAGAGCTCCTCGGACCCCTCAAGTGGGTGGTGTAGTGGGCCAAATCCTGTCCCCACAAAACGTGCTGTGCTTTAGTCAGATGTTTTGCTGCTGTGACTTAAAGACCCAGTTAGAACAATTATAGAGGAGGAAGAGTTTATTTGAGGTCTCATGATTTCAGAGGTCTTAGTCCACAGAAGGCCAGCTCCATTCCTCAGAGCCTGAGGTGAGGCGGTTCACCATGGCAGGAGAGTGGCAGAGCGAAGCAGCTCCGTGATAACGCCACTTGCCAGATACAAATAATACCCATAGCCACGCCCCCAATGAACCACCTCCTCCAGCCACACCCATTAATCCCAGCAGGGATCACCTCACTGATCAGGTTAAGGCTATAAGCTGATCATTTCTCCTCCAAACCTTCTTGCACTGTCTCACACGTGAGCTTTTGGGGGACACCCTACATCCAAACCATAACATGTTGAAACCCCAAGCTCCAGTTGATCAGAATGTGAACTTACGTGGACCTGGAGTCTTTGCAGAAGTAATTAGCTAGGTTTAGGTAAGGTTGTTGTGGGGGAGGGAGGACCCCCAATCCAGGGAGGCTGGTGTCTTCACACAGAGGGGAAGCTGGGACAGACATGTGCACCGTGGAGGCCCGAGATGGGGCAGTGGCTGGAGGGGGTGCCATAGCTGCAACACCACCAGAGGCTAGGATGGCGCCTTAGTTCCTCCCCACCGAGGCCTGCAGGAGGACCTCTGGCTGTCACCTTGGTTTTGGACCCTGGCCTCCAGGACTCCCTCACATTTCTGTTCTCTCAAGCCACCAGTTTGTGACGATTTGCTATAGCAGCCCTGGCAAATGCCAGCAAGTGGACCTTCCCTTCTCCTGCTGGGGTTGCGTCACTGACAGTTTGAGAAGCAGGGAACTCTGTCACAGAAAGAGCTTAATTTTAGAGTCTGAGAGACCTGGATTCGGGCCAGGCCCGTAGGAGTCACGAGTCCTGGGGGTGATCCAGAGGTCTCACTGTGAGGAGAGAGGACAGAAGAGGAGCTGGCCACCTGGTGGCTTCCTCTGAACTTTTCCTCTAAGGGTGTGAGTGGCTAGGGCAGGGAGAGGCCACAGGGTTTGTCCTTGGCCATGCTGTGACCTGGCACTGCTGGGCATAGAGTCCACCATGGCCTCCGTGCCTGCCCTGGCTACTGTTTGCCGCACTCCCCACAATCTGGCATCACATTCCACATGGACCCTGTGGCAGGTGGAGAGGAGATGAAGCAGGCAAGTACCAGGTCCCTCTTTACCCCCAGTGCGAGGTCCTTGTCCTCCATGGAGGAAGGGCCCCCTTTGTTTTCGTTTTTTATGTGTGTGTGCTATCAAGATATACAATTTTGTCAATTAAAAAGTAAAAACAAATAAAAATGAAATCTGGTCATAAACATAAATGCTTTAATATGATTATAAGAAAAGATAATCATTTATGAGCATCCATAGAAGGTGAGATAGGAAGTACTTGTTTCATGGTCTATTGTGTCCCATCTCTGGGGGGTCAGAAAGTAACTGTATTAAAAACCATGATCTGGCGTAATTGTGTTTTGTGGAAAATCTATCTATTTGATTGATCCCTATGAAAGAGCCATTTCTGTAAGTCCAAAAAATGAAAATTTTATTTAAATACCAGTGCAGAAGGAAAGGAGGTGTACAAAAACTCATTACCTCAGAAGAAACTAGTATTAAAAGTCAAAGGCATGTGTAATTAACCTGAGGATGACCACTTGATATAATGGGGGGTGGGAGTGGGGAGCATGGGAGAAATGGAGGAACTTTGGATAGGGCAAAGGGGAGGGAGGGGGAGGGAGGAGACATGGTGGTAGGGAAGATGGTGGAATGAGATGGACATCATTACCCAGGTACATGTATGAAGACATGAATGGTCTGACTCTACCTTGTTTACAACCAGAGAAATGAAAAATTGTGCTCCATATGTGTATTGTGAATTGAAATGCATTCTTCTGTTAAAAAAACAAATTCTTATAAAATATTTTAAGTTTAATGGTGAGTAGACAGGAAGATAGCTTCTGGAAAATTTCTGATAATCTTTGAATCTTAGATACATCATGCACAGAAGAAAGACTTTCCATTTCTTTGCAAGAGAGTTAATCTTATATAATCTAAAGAACAACAATAAATATATTTTCTGCTAAATTATGTATTCTTGATAAGGACTTGTTAGCATTAGTTAACAATTGCCTCACAAATGTGTTTTCATAAAAGTGTTTTGCAATGTTTCTTACAGGAAAAGGCATTTGGGTCTTTCAAGAAGGAACCAGTTAGAATCAGAAGGCCTGTGGGGGCTGTAGGCACAGCAGAGGGTTGCCCTGCAGGATCCTGAACTGGGCCTCGTAGCAATACGGCAAAGGAGTTAGTGGTGACCAATTCCAGGGGCACAGGGTCCTGAGTTAGCATTTCTGGAATGATGCCCTGGAGGGACGCTGGTTTACAGATTCAGGAGTGGCGCCTCTGTTGATTCAGCTGGAGTCCAGCGGGCAGGGCTCTGTCCTACCCCTGAGAAGCCATGGGTCTGCTTCCAGAACACGCCCCACACACCTCTCCACACATAAAAGGCTGCCAACATTTGCAAAGGGTTCTTGTTTCCCCTACTTAGACTCAGAAGCAGAGCCCCAAGCTCAGGGCTGTCCCCAGTACCTTATGAAAAGCTAAAGGCCAGCTTAAAGGGCATTTATGACCTCTTGTCTACGTGATGACCAGAGCTGACTCAGAAGTGACGCAGCTCTGAGTGAAGAACGGTCATTACCGTAGCAGTATTGGTGCGAGAAACTAAACTTTGAGATTTATTGAATGCCAATGAAAAGTCAGAATGTAAGAATGTGAGCACAGTCAGGAGGCCCTGCTGGATGTGAGGCTCTGCCGTGCACGGTCACGTGACCTCAGGTTCACCCCTGAGCCCTTGTCAGCCTAGTTTCCTTCTGAACACCAGCAGAGTAACAGTGCCACCACAGCCACACAGGAAACAGACAAGGTGTACCCTGGTCTCGAGTCACTGCGTATGTTGTCTTCCATATAGAAGGGGGTTTTAATACATAAATTATGCCTAGCAACAAAATCACATAAGCATCTGTGATTTTTAGAACTTTGTTCTCTATTTTGAGATTTTTAATACATCTTAATAGAATGCATATTTCATGGAAAAACAACAATGATCATGAAAGCCTGGGTCCTGCTCTGCCCCAGGTTTGAACCCGCACACCTGAAGGGAAAGCCTGGCCCAGAAGTCTCAAGTCAGCCCCGCAGGCTTGTTTCACCTGCAGGGTGTTAAGCTGGCTTTGCTTTGTTTATTCTTCAATTCAATTGCCAACATTTAAAACCACAGATGGTCCCAGACTTAGGATGATTTGACTCAGGATTTTTCTACTTTACAATGGTATGAAATGCATTCGTAGAAATCATACTGCAAATTCTAAATTTTGGTCTTTTCTCCCAACTAGGGAAGGTACTCTCCAAATGCCGGCAGCTCCAGGGGCCAATCTTCACCAGCCATGTGACCCCAGGATGTTCTTAGGTTGCAGGTACTAAGTGCATTTCTATTTTGGGGAGGGTACCGGGGATGGAACTCAGGAGCACTCGACCACTGAGCCACCTCCTCAGCCCTATTTTGTATATCGTTTAGAAACAGGGTCTCACTGAGTTGTTTAGCTCCTTGCTTTTGCTGAGGCTGGTTTTGAACTCGCGATCCTCTGGCCTCAGCCTCCTGAGCCTCTGGGATGCGCCATCGTGCCGACCCTAAATGCATTTTTGACCTATGCTATTCTTACTTTAGGGTGAGTTTTTAGGATGAATCTTTACTGTGGGTGGAGGATTATCTGTGCAAGGGTTCCCACTAAATCCCCTGTATTTGGGCTTCTCTTGGGGCAATGAGGGCAGAGGTGCTAATGTACACTGGTTGGTGCTTCTGGAGCTTGATGCTCTGCACCAGGGGTGTGTGCTACTCCAGGCCAGCCTGGTCAGGGCCCCCAGTGCCACTTGCCTATTGGGAGTCCTAGAGTTTCAATAGCAATGTCTGTGAAAAATCAAGATATAGCAATGCCTGAGACCAATCCTGGGGTGCCATCTTTTGACCCACAGCTTTCCGTTACCCTCAGCTAGGTCCCCTGCCCAGGTGGGTGAAGTTTATTTCTTGTGAAATGAGAATTGGGTCCTTGGGAGGATCAAAGGAGATGACTTTATGTAAACACAAGGGTCAGTACTCGCCGGGTATGGTGGCACAGGCCTGTCATCCCAGAGGCCTGGGAGGCTGAGGAAGGAGGATTGCAAGTTCAAAGCCAGTCTCAGCAACTTAGCAAGGCCCAAAGCAACTTAGGAGACCCTGTCTCAAAATAAAATATAAAAAGGGCTGAGGATGTGGCTCAGTGGTTGAGTGCTCCTGCTTTCAATCCCTGGTACCAAAAAAAAAAAAAATTAGTCAACACTCAGGAAATGGCAGCTCTGGGCAGGGGTGTCCCAGCCCACTGGAGGCTTGGCAAGGGGGAGTGCCTACAGCTCACATCCCTTGGCAGCAGAGCACCTTGGAGGGTCAGCCTGAGGAAGAAAGTACTGCTGGGGACCATGGTCTCTGAGGACGAGGTCAGGGCCAGGCCTGGAACCTAATGGAGATGCAGACCCTCAGCACTGGACAGTTTTCATCTTTTGTGTCTCACTCCTAGGTCACTGCAAGTGTCAGAAAGTCCGGGGAAATGGGACAGGCAAAGTTGGAAGCCTCCGTGTTTTAACAAGGCCACACACAGCAGTCAGCGTGCGCCTGAGTCTGCTCTGGAGATGATAGGATCGCAGCCAGCACACTTGCCCAGGTGCAAACTCGCAAGCCGCCGTGGCTCCCTGAAGACCTGCAGGGAGGCCTGTTCATCCTTGAAGAGGGAGGGAGGGAGGCAGCTGCTGGGCTCCGCTGCGGCCCTAAGTGGTGGTGTCTCCAAGAAGATGGCGCTGATTCCTAGAAGCCATGCCCAGGAGTGATCTCATTGCTTTCTTCTCCCTGCCAAAAATTCCACCCAAGCCTGTTTTATAGGAACTCCTCTTTCTTCTGAGCAGAAGAGGACATCCCTGGGTTGAGCACAATATGAGTAAGTGATTACTGGCAGCTGTAAAAGATCTTGTAAAGCATTTATGTTATCCCACAAAGGGACCTGGTTTTCACAGAGCTGTCTTTTTAGTTCTTTTGTTGCAGGTGAAAGGCTGCCAAAGTCGCTAACAATGCCAGCGGCAGAACTCGCTTTAGGAAATGAATGAACGGGCAGGAACTGGGATCTCCCTGTTTCCTCCTCTACCTATGACCCCTCAAAAATGACTCTCTGAGTCGCTCACCAAGTGGACGCGTGTTGAGGAAATATTCCATGTCTACCTGCTGTTATAAACCAGGGTGGCCTCCAGCAAAAAGGCCCAGTTACCTGTGTGCTCTGCCCTGGAGGGGCAAATGACAGTGTGAGTCCATTGGACTGGTGACATTTTTGAGGAAGCACAAGGTCAGCTAGGTTCAAGCCCTAATCAAAGTGGGAATCCTTTTTTTTTTTTTTTTCGTATCCAGGATTGAACTCAGGGGCACTCAACCACTGAGCCACATCCCCAGCCCTATTTTTTGTGTTTTATGTAGAGACAGGGTCTTAGCGCCTGAGTTGCTTAGCGCCTTGCCATTTCTGAGGTTGGCTTTGAACTCGCGATTCTCCTGTCTCAGCCTCTCAAAGTGCGCCACTGCTCCTGGCTCAAAGTGGGAATTCTGAGATGAGGTGGGAAGAGAGGTTCCAGGAAGCCCTGATTGAGGGAAGCTGGGGCTGGGGAGCTTCTGAGAGGCCATGGGCTGTCAGATCCGAGGGTAGACTTCCTGCCTGCCGAGAGGGAAACTGTCTGCTCTGTCAGAAGCCTGAATTTTCTCAAATGGCTCCAATCTCTGAGGATTCCCTGGACAGATGACTTGTCCACATGACCTTTGGCCTCTGACTTCCAATGAACTCAACTCACATCTGCTGCTAGGAATCTTGCTGGCTTGACTCCCTTAATCAGTATAGGCATAAAGGGTACCTGTTGCTGCTTAGGCCCTTGCCCCTCTGCGAGACTCCAAGACTATCCCCCTGATCACTGCAGTCACATGTGGGCAGAGCCACTGGGACAATAGTTGCTCTTCCACCCCCAAACCTGGGGCACCACGTGCCCTAGCAAATGCACAAGGTAAAAGCAGCCCTGCTGTGGGATGTGGGCGCACTCTGCAAGAATTGTGCAGCTCACGTGTGGACTGGTGACAGCAGCGTTTCTGGCTAGACCTGAGCGTTTCGGGAGGCCTTTTCCAGCCCTGGAATCTGTAACTCTGAGATGCTTCTGCACATCCACACTAGCAATGAGTTTGTCTAAAAACAAACCGTGGCTCACCCAGAATTACTAGTGGCTGAACCAGATACAGGATCTTGGTTCTAGCTCCAGGGGGCAGTTCTGTGATTTACTGTTTGGGTAAGAACTCTTCCTCATGAAATGCTGAATAAAACTGGCCAGATTCTGCACTGAACGCTAACATCACTATACACAGCCAACAGTCTGAAATACGTGACCCGTGATTTCAAAAAAGTAAATGAGACCAAAAGAAGAAAGAAAGCTGGCCTCCCCGCCCCGGGAAGCACCAAGTGGTTCAGGGCAGCCGCCGGGGAGGCCCCTTCCTTGTCCTGCCCAGTGTCCCTGCCCTTCCTTCGTGTTCCTCCTCTCGGGTCTTCAGAGCTGTGCCTGCCCGAGGTTTCCTCCCCAGGCCTGTGCTCCAATCACAGAAGCCTGGAGGGTGCCGGGGGGCAGGGGCGTGGCCCAGGGGAGCGGCTGGAGCTTCTCAGCCCTGGCGCTGCTGACACCCAGCTGGGTCTTGCTTGCTCGGGGACTGTCCTGTGCCATGTGGCATGTGCAGCAGCGTGCCTGGCCCCTCCCAGTAGATGCCAGCAGTCCCCGAAGACGTGGGAGTTTCTGCGGACACTGCCGTTGTCCTGAGGATAGACCTGCCATCGGCTGAGAACCACTGATTCAAGTGACTTTTTTTTTTTTTTTTGCAGTCCTGGGGATGGAACCAGGGGTTGTTCTATCACTGAGCTACATCACCAGCCCTTCTTATTTTTCACTGAGGCGAAGTCTCATTAAGTTGTCCTGGCTGACCTTGAACTTGCTGGCCTCAAACTTGCCATCCTCCTGCCTCAGCCTCCTGAGTCTCTGGGATTGCAGGCATGCGCCACCAGGCCTGGTTTTATGTGGGTGGTTTTGGCAGGAGGCGGAGAGGAAGGACTGGACACCTCTACAGAGGCTCCTCTGTTCTGTTCTTCACTGTTCCCGTGGCAGCACAGAGCACCTCCCACTGCTCCTGGGGGTCTCATCCCGAGAGCCATCGGTGCCTGCTAGTTAAACACTGGAACTTTGAAAGGAGGTGGGAGAGAGAGACCTGGTGAATCTTGTCCCCTGGGTACACAGTACCTGTTCAGGGGACAGCACTGGTGGGTACTAGGGTCACCCCAGGAGGCCCCAGCAGCAAAGAGCAGCAGCAACAAGGCTGCTGTGGAAGACGCGCTCCTCCCTGAAGGGGGCAGGGTGGGCGCGGCCTGCGGCGCACACACAAGCTCAGGGAGGCGCGCTCCAGTGCAGGCCAGCCCGGGCGCAGCGTAGACGGCAGCATCCCCCTGGTGTGCAGGGAGGCTGGCCCAGGAGTCCCTGCCCTGTCCTCCTCTGGCTATGGCCGCCCATCGGCCCCAGAGCAGCCCATGGGCGGGCAGAGCTGTGATGTTCAAACATGGCACACGGTGTTTGGGAAAACCAACACCCTTCCTTTTATTTGAAGCTGTTACCCTCTCATGTCCAGAGGAGCCCAAGCAGTGCCCAAGTGGCCACAAGAGATCCTCAGCGCAGGGCAGGGAGAGGTGTTTCTTTTCCTCCTGGTCTGTCAAGACTGGATTTCAAGGAGTGACTGAGCCCTGTGCATTAAGGAGAGGCCGAGACTTCATCTGCTGCCCAGTGGGGACTGGAGGTGTCATGGAAGGTGCAGCCTGTGCCCTCAGGCCTCCCTCACACCTCTTCACCTTCAGGGAGGCCCGAGCCTTCACTCCCAGCCATGCTGGGAGCTGGGGTCTGAGTGGGACCAGGTGGAGCCCTCAGTTATGGGTGTGACCGCCCGGCGGCACTCAGGGACTCGCAGTCTGTGCCTTCAGATCCAGGGACACAGTTGGGCCACTGATAGTAAAATCAAGATTTGCAGCAGCAGCTGCTTGTTGGCTCCTCTCTCCAACGTGTGGAGAGGCCTGGCGGGAGGCGCCTCCGACCCCCAGCGTCCAAAACAAGGGCAGAAAGGCCAGGAGCGGCGGCGGCTGCTCTGGAAGAGGGGCTTCCCACGTGAATTTCACACGGCTAGGGCAATAAAATAAAAATAGGCCTCAGGAGGGCCACCACTGGTGCCTCAGAGTGGCCTGGAGGAGCCCCTCCCCGAGCCTCAGCTTTCCCACCCAGCCAGCCTGGGCCCAGCTGGGCTGCCTTGAGGCGAGGCCAGAAGAGCCAGTTAAACTGTGGTCACTGGATGGGGTCTATGGCTGACAGGCCTGGGGCTCTGAAAACTAGATCTGCACCAAGCATTTTGTTTATTTTATTTAATTTTCTATTTTTTTTGTAGTTGTAGATGGACAGCACACCTTTTTTGTTTATTTTTACGTGGTGCTGAGGACGGAACCCAGTGCCGCGTACGTGCTAGGCAAGTGCTCTGCCCCTGAGCCCTAGCCCCAGCCCCACACCAAGCTTTTTCTACGCATGTTTATGTGCATCTTCCTGGAGGGGGTTTGGTGGGAACTTCCACTCTGTTCCCTAAGAGTGTAGTTACTCCTAAAGGGTTGAGGAGCCTGGTTTTGGTGGTGTGAGAGGTGACATAAAGCTGTGGGCTCTGGTCAGCAAAAGTTTTGAGGAGACAGGGGACTGGGGGGCCCTGCTTTGTGTTGAGGGCTGTGAGGACACAGAGAAATAGGGACATAGGACTCTGGGCCTCCTGGAGCCCGAGACAGCCTTGGGCATAAGACCAGTCAGATCAGCAGTCGACAGGGAGAGGTATGGACACCACGGCCGAGAACCAGGGAGCGTAAGTGCCCCCTGAAGTCAGAAAGGAACAGACTCTTGCTGCAGAGTGACCGGAGCCAGGCTCAGGGCATCCATGCAGGGAAGGACAGAGAAGGGCGATTGTGGAGGGCGATGCTGTGGTGGAGTTTGCTTGGTAAGATGCTCCTGCTGGGGACTATGGGTCCCTGCTGAGCTCAAGAGCCAGTTCCCAGGGTGACATGTGCAGCCTGCTCTGGCCCCCGCCATAGCCCAGCAGTGGAGATAAGGGAGAAGGAGCCTGGCAGGACGGACCTCTCCACAGGATCAGATCCTGTGGAGCACGTGCTCCCAGCAGGAGGGCCTCCTGTTTGGACTTCATTCTTCAGTGAAGCTCCAGGCAGCCTCTTCCCAGTTAGCAAAGTCCCTCTGCCAGGGCTTCATGGAACCACATCCAGCACCTGGTTGTCCCAAAACAGACCAGGCAAAGTGTGAGAAAATGGAGGGGGTGAATTGGAAATAATTCATTATTTCAGAAAAGAATATTGAAGAATTTATTCGTCCTGGGGGAAATTGGAGCTTTGCCAATGCCTTTGCGCTTCTGTACGGCATTGCAGTGGGGGCCACTGTGCCCTTCTGTGTGGAGGGCTCCGCCTGGTCCCACTCAGAGCCCAGCTCCAATGACCCACAGTACACTCCCCAAACCCACAGGTGTGCATGGACGAGAGCCCTCTCTCCTCTCACCTCCATGTCTGGAAGGGCTTCCTCTGGAGTGCTTGGGATTTGGCTTGGCTCCGCAGAAGATCCTCAAGTGTCTCCTAGAATGTGCTCTTACAGACCAGCCGACCTTGGAAGCCAGTGCAGACCACTCTCCACCACGGCTAAGACCCGCTGCCCCAGCACGGCAGGACATTGCCCACAGTCTCGATTGCTCACAGGAATGTCTTATGTCTGTCGATGACTAAGAAGATGGCTGTCCTACTAGGGGAAGCAGTGGGGTCCTGAGGCCAGAGCTCCTGGCCCCTTTCCAGAAAGATGGAGTCTGCATCCCCCAGCCAGCCTCCCTCCTCCTGGGCGCCTCCCATCCTACGAACCCCACCCTCACCCTGTAACTTTCCGCGTACCCGAAGTGCAATGAGGCTTTTGTGACCTTGCTTCTGTCCCTGAAATTTACCCCTCTCCTTTTATCCTATCCCTTCCAGGAGGGGGAATTTGGTCTCTTCCTGTTCCCAGGTTCGAGAGGCTTCAGGTACCAGAGGCAGAATCCCTTCTCATCCAAGTGGGTGAAAGTGGGGCCCTTGGCCCTGCAGGTGCCCTGTCTACCTGATGAGGAGAGATTCCTCCCATGCCCACAGGTTGTGCTGGCGATTTCTTCTCTTGGCTCCCTATTCTGTGCTGCAACCCGGCGTGGGCAGGGGACTGGGGCCTGGTTGGAGCTGCCCTTGCTTCTTGGGGTGCTTTTAATCAGCCAGAGCCCAGAGTCCCAAATGAAAAAGAAGGAGGGACTGGGAGAAGCCACGTCTTGGTTGTTTAAGGCAGGATCCTGCTCACTGCCGGCACAGCACCTGACGCATTATATTTTTTATGTAGAATTCCTCATTTGTGTCACAGCAAAGACCAGCAGTCCCTGGGGCTCCTTGTTTTCATAGGATTGTACTGGGATGGGGTGGGGCAGGAGTTCAATGGGTGACCGAGATGGGCTCAGGGTTCACAATGGTGGACTCGGGTGCATCTCTTCAGCCAGGTAACATGGCATGGAACATAACCTGGCTTTGCTGACTCTGTGCTGGTCCACCTCTGGGAGCTGCTTCTTCCCCAGCTGAGAAGCCATTAGTCAGGTGCCACTTTTCCCTCGGCCCAGGGCAGGCAGGGGAACCACAAGTCAATCAGGGTCTCCTTCCCCGACTCTGAAATTAGGACAAGCTCCTCAGGAGATGGTGACCAACTGGAGCTCACTTGCCTCACAGCGGGGGCAGGTGACCCTGGGGAGGAGGTCCTGTGTTGCTGCCACGGGGCTTCCTGTCTCCCGTCCCTTTTCTGCTTACATGTCACTATGCTTCTCTAATGATTTCCTGAGCCTGGTTTCCTGACAGGCAATTGAGAGACCGACAGTTTTCCAGTGAATTCCCCCTGATTTAGATGAGCTGAGGCCAGTTCCTGTTGCTCACCACCCGAGAAGCCCTAGCTGACCCCAGCGAGTGTGCTTCTTAGAGTCCCTGCGGTGACACTGAGCCTTCAGGATGGCGCCCGGAAGCAAAGGCCCTCTTCTCACCGACTCCGCCACGCTCACTTCCTGGAATTCCCTTCCTCAGTTACCAATCATGAGTCGATTGCAGTTTATACCCTGCCTGTCAACTTCTTTCAGCATTTTAAAATTCGATTTAGACTGGACCTGAATCTCTCTGTCCTGGACGTGGGCTCAGGCTGGCCCCTTGTGGCGTGGCTTGGTGCAGGGCACACCCAGACACATGTGAAGGGAAAGACCCCAACAGCCCTTCCACAAGCCACATTGGAAATACTTTAATCAAGAATCTTTAACATGTTCTCTATTTTGACTAGTAATATAACTAGCTTAGAAACTTACCCTACAGGATCGTCAGAGAAGTGTAATAATGCATAAGGATATTTATTGTTACAGTATTATTTCATAGTAGCAAAAAATCTGTCTGCAACCCAGAAGCCAACACGAAAGTGAGGAAGCCACCTTGGAAGTGGATGCTTCCAGACCCCTGTCATTTGAGTCTGCGCCCACTGGGGGCCCAGACAGCATGGAGCAGAGCTGAGCTGTCCACCTGCATCCTGTCCAAATCCCCAACTCACGACTCCTTGAGCATCGTAAGGTGTGGCTGTTTTAGGTACTCAGTTTGGAGCTGTTTACTAGACGGCAAGAAATTCCAGATACCAAAACAGTCCTACTCAGACTTTTGCAAAACTTCACTAATCCTTCTGGCTCTTCCCATGATCCCAAGCCCCAAATTCAAGTTAACAACTCTTCTCTGGGAGTACTGGCTCTTCATGTCTTTGTCCACAGATAGTAAGTCCCTCAGGGGACACAGCCCCAGTCGTTTTGTGTTCTCAGAGCTGCTGGTACAACGTCCAGCACAGTGAATCTGGCCACAGTCCCCCTGACCACCCCGATTCCTTTTGCCACTGGTATGATGCATGTGAGACAGAAAGGGACAGCATCCAGTGGTGTGCCTGTCAGGCTCCTGGAATTCCAGCTGTCTCTGTGATTCAGGGCTGCAGCTGGGTATCATGATGGGGTGGCCACATATGCATGAGTGTTCCGAGGGTCTTAGTCTGCTGTGGCAAAATAAGGCAGATTGTGTGGCTTAAACGACAGAAATGGATCTCTTCATGGTTCTGGAGGCTGGATGTTCAAGGTCCAGGTGTGGGCAGGGTTGGCTTCTCCTGAGGCCTCTCTCCCTGGCCTTGCTGTGTCCTCTGTGGCCTAGACTTTTCTTGGTATACCTGTCTGGTGTTTTCTCCTCACCAGTCCTACTGGATTAGGGTCCTACCTTTTGACTTTATTTAATTTCGCCACTTTAAAAGCTTTATTTCTAAACACAGTCATGTTAGTGGTTAGGGCACCAACATGTGAATTTTGGGGGGGACACAATTCAGTCCTTAACATCAAGGGATGTAGTGGATCTGTAGTTGCTTCGGCTCTGCAGTTGTAGATGCAGTGAAAAGACAGCGTGAACACAGGTCCAGATTCCATCTATAAACACTGTTCTGGCCGTGGGCTCCAGGTTGATTCTGCTCTTGCTCTCAGACCCTGTCGGTAACGACGCCCCGATGACAGAGTCTGAGATGACCTGGCTCTCTCTGCAGCCAAGATGGGAGCTGCCCATGGTTTTGCTTGACTTCTGGTGCAAAGGAAGGAAACTTCGAGCGAACCACCAGAATCATTGTCAGCCCACCAGATAGTTCCAATTCTACTGACTTGGGACTATTTTATGCCCTTATCTGTAAGCTACAGTTGCTGAGTAAGACGTGGAGCAATATTCAAGGTCACACATGTGCCCTTTGCCACTCAAATTACAGTGCATGTGTCCTGTGACTTTGGCCCATGTTTTCAGCTGCTCTTTATCACAGGATCTCTCTCTCCACCCTTCTACCTGCTCATTTCCACCACCTAAGGAACAAGGAATATTTCCTGTTCTGACTCATGGTATCACTGAGGCTCACTTGACATCAATCAGTCAGCTCTTCTTGCACAGAATGTAGTGTGTTTACCTGGTTACCACCCTGCCTGTATGGAGTGTCCCAGCGTTGAAGGTTCTTTATGTGAAAATCATTTCTGAAATACATTTCCTCCACCAGTTGCACCTAGTGAGAATTTTGCTCCGATGTGCAAGAGGCCTATCTATGCTCAGCACCATAAAGCCCTCAAGATGCTTATCTCCCTGGACTGTCTACAGGTAGGAGAGATTCAACTGGCTAAGGGTCCTAGTTTTTGACATGAAGACAAATATCTTCTCCTGTGCTATCCTTCACAAAGCAGCGATTCATTTAAAACAAAACAATAAAAAACCTCTCGGGACGCTGGATTTTCCAGGTACAATGAGCCTGTGTTGCTTTCTTCATTAATTTTATTATGCTCTTTCTCTCCTCCTTCACTTCAGAAAGGAGGTATAATTACTATCTTTATGAGTCGGACTCATAGCCCAGCACCTGCTAGAAAATTAAAAAATATTTTCCCACCTTCCATTCCAGCGCGAGGCCCACTGTTTTCCTGCCGTGGCTGTTGCTCACTCATTTGCCAAAATGACTCGAGCGGAGGCTTGAAAAGCCACAGCAATAATGAAAAAAGCAATGACTAGACACATTTCCAAATGTCAGCACATAAAGATAGTAACATGAACTTGATAAACTCGGGGTTTTGTTGCTTTAAATTGCTCACAGATTAATGCAGGAGAGCACGCCTCTCCCCATCAGGGCACGACGGGGAGGGGGGGGGACAGGGACAGGTAGCAGGTGTGGCAGGCAATTCGCAATCATCCTCTTAAACAGCAAGGCCCAGGTGTGAGTCAGTCATTGCTGACTCTCCGCGAGGAGCATCGACGTTGGTTTATAGCATAAGTGCAAGAGAAACTCAAGTCACGACGAACAGCTGCCCACTCCAGGGCCGAGGGTGTGATAAAAACCTGCGCCACCAATGTCTTGCCTAATGGCTGGGTAAACACATAAAGGTCACAACCACTGCTCTGCAGACGAAAATGTTGTTTTTGACCGATGGCAAACAAAAGGCACGTTGGAACATCAGCTTGCTCCATCCATGGCCAGTTGTGTAGCGATTTCTAAGGCTGCTTCTGCACAGGACTACCTGGGAGTTACCTCGAGAGAGAAGCACACGCTGCCAGTCACAGGCTGGGACAAGCAGCCTGAGCTCTGCTCACACCCGCCCAACCGCAGCACCACCTCCTACCTTGGCAGCCATTGAAGGGATAAGAAAACAGGGAGGCAGTGCTGTCCTAGCCTATGTCCTATGGTTATAGTCCATGAGATCTTACTTGAGCATTATAGGAGGAAATCTCTTTTAGCATTTGGAACTAAAGCCTGGCCCTCACTTGGCTTTTTGAATGAACTTATAATTACCTGTATCTGAAAAATCAAAAAAGGAGAATTTTAATTAAAGTGCTCCCCAAATGTTTGAATAATCACCTGGAGGGGCAAATACAAACCTTCTCTGGGAAAATGCAAACTCAATGTGGGTTTCCTATAGAGAAAGGTCAAAGGAACATAAGTTCCCATTAATGCACACATCCCTTCCGCGAACCCTGCAGACACAGGAAACAAAGTACCATGTGTGAGGGTAGCAGAAACAAGCAGCGAGATCGATCCGTAAAGATTATCAGATACAGAATATAAAATAAGTAAGTTTAATATGTGTAAGCATGATTTGTATGCAAAGAAAAACAGAGTTTTAAAAATCAATAGCCGGGTGCAGTGACCCACACCTATAATCCCAGTGTCTTGGGAGGCTGAAGCAAGAGGATCACAAGTTCAAAGCAAAAGTGAGGTGCTAAGCAACTCAGTGAGACCCTGTCTCTAAATAAAACACAAAATAAGGCTGGGGACGTGGCTCAGTGGTCGAGGACCCTTGGGTTCAATCCCTGGCAACCCCCCCTCCTCGGCAAAAAAATCAAGCAGACTGAATAAAAATTTAATAAAACTTACAGAAAGGGAAAAAATGGCTTCAGGCAGAAAGATCATAAGGTCAGATGCAGGAAGCTCTGAGATGCAAGAAGATGGGCAAAGATGTCGAATGAGCTGAAATAATGAAGTAGAATTTTGGGTAAATCTAAATAAACACTGGCTACACATAATGGTGATAACTTCTAATTTATAGGGTCAAAAAGAGAATTCAAATACTTGTCAAAATAAAACAGAGTGGAAGGGTGAAGGACTGCCATTAAGGTATTCCAAGGTGCACACATTATTTGAGTGGAGCACCAGGAAATTGACTTTATAGAAGGGAGACCATCAAAAAAGGAGCGGGGTGAGGAGGCAATGGGGTGGAAATGGTCAAAACATGGTGCAGGTGTCATGGGTACGCAGCCCATTGTTCTGTATGATTAATAAACACTAACTTAAAAAAACACATTTGGTGGGTTGAGGGGGATATATATGCCTGTGTAGGAACAGCAACAACCTTTCTTAAAAGAAAGAAATTAGCTTTTAAAGAAGCAGGTTAAGATGTCCAGACAGTAACCAAGAAGTGGACACGGCAATAGTTACTCCCAAAGGATCAGCAGATGGACATGGGCGTAAGCAAAAGAGCCAAGAGGGAAAGACGTCAAGAGAAGCCCTGCTTTCAGGGAGCCCTGTTTTGTTTTGAAAGTTTTGGTTTTATATAAACTCTTGTCAATTTTCATTAATCAGTTTTGGGGGGTGGGGTGGGGTGCGGGAGCCCAGGGCTCCTGTGCGCTAAGATGTGCTCTACCACGGAGCTGCAGCCCCAGCCTGTGCCCTTTTTACTTTTAAGGTCAGAGTTAGGGCATTTTCTAGAAAGAAATTGGAAAGCACAGGACCTAAAGACTGACTATAGAAAAGGAAGAGGAGGCCTGCAGTATTCCACCTACTCCAGATACTAAGTAGCTTCCTAAAGGTCCCTGGAAGATCCCAGGGCCCTTCAGGTCTGTTTTCCTCTGTGCTGTGTTCTGCTGTTTCCATAGATTCTAAGCTGGGTTTGTTGTTCTTTTTCTTGAATGTTCCTGTCAACAGACGCGGTACAGAGATGTCATCCGGTTTGCTCTGGGGCGAGGGTCACCTCTTTTTCAAACACATCTGGAGGGCGTGGTGATGCCTTTGATGCCAGCGGCTTTGCCACTTAGCCACGGTGCCTCCTGGTTGAGCTGCCCAGCCTTTTCAGCCTGGGCTTCCCAGCTGCAGAGGAAGCTAACGGGCACGTGACCTCACAGGGCTCTGGTAAGCCCTGGGCCTCCTGCCGGGCTCATCACCTGTGGGCACCAGTGCTTAGGGCTCCATTGCCCCAGGAGCAGCTGCGCTCCTGGGACCCCTCTGCCCACGCCGCAGGTCTGATGCACCCTGGAGCTCCCCTTCCCGGGATGTGCCACCTGCCCCCTTGCCTCACACTCACTTCCTCCCCAGCCATTTGAAGGAGTTGCCAATTCGTGCTGTTCCCAGCCGAGGGGCCTTGGCGTCTCCAGGGGGCAGCACCACTGCTGCAGAGGGGCCTAGGTCTGGCTACCTTGTGGTCTTGTGCTGGGAGGGGTGGAGCCTCTTCTTTTTCATCACAAGGTTTTAACCGGACAGAAAACGGGCTGCCACCCCAAGTCCTGTTGGCCAGAAGCCAAGCCATCACATCCTTGGAACACAAAGTGAAGGGCCGCCCAGGCCAGCAGGGCTCCAGGTCTCTTCTCTTCATGCCTTTTTGGCAGTGAAGGAAAATCCCCACAATGAAACCCTTCTCTCAGCTTGAGTTGGCTTAGGGAGGACCACCGTTCCCACTTTACACACACTTAGGTAGTTAGGACAGCTGAGGCTAAATTATCCCCTCAGGAGTGCTAAGACTAAGCCAAAGATGGCGAAGAAAACTGCTGAAACAATATCTTCACCACATTTCCAGGAAAACTCAAAACCTTTATGAGAAGATGTGCATGCTAAACCCACAGTATTAAATTAGGAAAAACAACGCTTTCTATTATGACTTTAGTGGCTGAGTTTTAATAGGGCATAAACACACTGTTCTCCTCATTAAAAGTTTAGCAGCTTCCACACTAATGAGGTCAGAAGAAGCATAAATAATAAAATAAAATGAGCAATTCATGAAGGTTTTGTGGTTGAAATGCAGTCAAGATCCTGCACTCAGCAGAGGCAGGTGCCGTCAGACCCAGCTGACACCCTGCCCTGTGCCGGTCCAAGTTCCCAGGAGGGGTGGGGATGGCTGTAGGAGCCCTGGTATCTAAGGACCTTAGTAGAGTGTGCCCGTGAAGCTGCCATTAGAAACATTCAGAATGTCACTGACAGCAGCCACGATGCTCTCTGCACATGTGCTACTGAGAGGCACCATGCCTAACTTAAAGCAGCAAGTGACAGGTGTGTCCACAGACATGTCCAAAGCCTTCAATACATAAGCAGAAGGAGCTCTGATAGCTACATATTGCTATATCTGAATCATTAGTCATGACATTAAAACATGGAAAACTTTTTCCCATTAAATAAAGCCCTCTGGTCTACCAACGTATTCTGTCCAGGGCTAAAATGGTAAAAACAAGCATAAGCTCTTTTGCCTTAAGTGAATGAGTTGTAAAAACTTGGGGATTTTTTTTGGCAATACTGGAAATTGAACCCAGGGGCACTCTACTTGTGACCGACATCCCCAGCCCTTTTTATTTTATTTTGAGACAGGGTCTTGTGAAGTTGCTGAGGCTGGCCTGGCACTACAATCCTACTCCCTTAGTCTCTGAGCAGCAACTATTACAGAAATATCAATAATTTGATGAACAATTTTTGACTCAGAATTTGAACTATGTTAGCTACAAAGAGTTTACACCTCCCTGACTCCAACTCAATCCTGGTGGCTCTTCATTCCTCTTACTGCTGCCAGGGGCTGGAAATTGGAAACCTTTCATCTTAGTGATCCTTGATTTGCCTCGACTCCATAAGGTAGATGGGCTTGGTCAGTTGTGCCATCTCTTTGGTTAAGGGTATTATAAAGCGTTCCATGGGGACATGGTCACAGAAAACCACTGGGACACCACCCATGCTGCACTCCTCTGTGATCCAGCCTTGGCTCAAGGTCAGATAAGACTGAGACGGCTCCCCACGTCCTCTCCCTGTACTCTTAATTCCTGGGAGAGGCAGACTGAGCGGGGTGACAACCTCCATCTTGGACTGAAGTCTGGGCCTGCACCTGAGTTTCTCTACCTGAGTTTGCTCAGGAGATCTAATGCTCTGGTGCCAACAGGATCCTGTTGACCTGGCCTCCTCACTCAGAACAGCAGTCTCCAGCAGGGAGTCCGGGCACCGTAAGGTTCTTGAAGGAGTTGATGATCACAAAGCAAGACAAAGCCAGCCTTAGTAAGAGTGGCTGACTCTGGGAGACGCCCCTGGGCCAGCGCATTTCAGGACCTGGAGCTCAGGTTCTTCTCAGTTGTCATCCCTAGGACCCCAGGACCCTTGGTGTTCCTCCCGAGGACTCGTTAGCTGGAGAGAAGAAAATCTTTAAACAGGCAAGGCAGTGCTGGTTAGGGAAATTCTTTTGAGGGTAACCAGAAATTTTAAACTATCAACATTTATCTAATATACTGGTATCTAGTATATCAATTTTTATCTAGTATACTAGAGAAAAGTTCTTTGAGATCTTTCTCCTTGGTGCATATTATTCAGTGAAGCAGTTAAAATGATCTTATTAGATGCTGTTTGAAATGTTTGTTACAATTCAGTAAAATCCTCATCTTAAAATGTTTAATATTTTTGTCTCCAAGTAATAGACAGTAAATAAGATCCTTGTACAAACCAATTATTTTTGACTTTATCTGCCTTTATTTTTCATTAAATTCAAAGAAAAAGATATTGATTCATCTCATCAAGAAGTACATTGTTACTAAAATTGAACTTTTATGCTTAATCATCATTTATCAAAATTCATAATGTGTGTATGTTGTTTCAAATAGTACAATAGCAAAAACTGTAATAATAATTAAATCCAGAAGAAATTTACCAAGTTATGCATGTGTTTTTACAAACATGAAATGCCTTAAGTAACAATTTTATTTTGTAAGTACCAGTAACTGACTTATTATTTTTACAGTATCTTTTGCAGATATTTAAATTTATGATTAATTATATTAAATATCAATATAAAAATACATAGTTTTAAAAAAACAGTTTTTGGAATGGAGAAACTTTGGTCAAAGGGGAAGGAAAGGAGGGGATGGGACATGGGGACAGGAAAGATGGTGGAATGCGATGGACAACAATGCCCTAGGTACATGTATGACTGCACATATGGTGTGACTCTATATTGTGTACAACCAGAGAAGTGAAAAGTTGTGCTCCATTTATGTACAATGAATCAAAATGCATTCTGATGTCATGTAAACCTAATTAGAATAAATTAATTTTAAAAAATATATAAAAATAAAAAAATAGAATATATAAAAAAAAACAAACTTTTTTGGGGGTACATCAGCAAAACCACTGCCTTACTACTCTGGAGGGAATCTGTGGGTTGAATCTTTAGCTAATCACTGCTGTTAAATAAGGTAAGAAATTCTTTTGTCTCTAGCTCACCAAAAGGACATCTTTCCCTTTCCAGTTTTGAGGTCCTTTGAGATTTCAGCTTAAACCTCAAATATACTACTTTAAAAGTCTGGTAAAAGGGGATAAGAGCTTGGCTGTCCAGGGCTTTAAAAAATCCTGCTTTCAATCAGTGTAAAGAAGTAGTCCCTTGAATCTTGGCACTAACCTTAATTCCCTAGAAATCCAAAGTTCTGGATAGAAAAGTACAACTGTAGAACTCATTTACTTAAGAAGATAGGAGACAGAGGGCATCTCTTTAGACTTATGTGCCAGACCATATCGAGCCCACCTGGGAGAAAGGGCGGTGCATCTGGCCGTGGTGCACAACACAGAGCCAGATGTTCATGACGTCCAGCAAACAGATGCCTTTGCAGTGTGAAGTCCTTTCACATAAACGTCTTATGAAAGCATCTACTGAACATGCTTCAGTATCCTAAATCATATATTAGCTATTGACTTTGAATGAACTATAAGAATTACTAATGGTAATAAATAATCATACAAGCTGAATATCAGCACTAAAAATGTTAATAAAGGGTATTCAAGAACTTTTTCATGGCAGATGGAATGAAGCCCTTTCATTATTTTCTTGATTCAAGATATGTAAAGAAGGTGGCATCATGAGGTGAGCTGGGCGATGCTCATGCACAGCTTAGCAGAAGGCCTTGCGTTACACAGAGAGTTGAACCTGAGAATCAGAATCGGATTCCTAAACAGCCACTGTGTTCTGCCTTTAAATTGAGCTGGATGCGGTGGTGCAAGCCTGTAATCCCAGCGCTTAGGGAGGCTGAGACAGGAGAATCGCGAGTTCAAAGCCAGCCTCAGCAACGGCGAGGCGCTAAGCAACTCAGTGAGACCCTGTCTCTACATAAAACACAAAATAGGGCTGGGGATGTGGCTCAGTGGTCGAGTGCCCCCTGGGGATGTGGCTCAGTGGTCGAGTTCAATCCCTAGTACCAAAAAGATAAAAATAAAAAATACATAAAATAAATTGATCTAGATGTAATTCTGCAAGTTCTGCAGTATTATATTCAAGTGGTTTAGAATGACTTTCAAGGAGTAATGGCACTGCACTATTTTCTTCATAATTCTCATGTTATCTAAGCATCCTGTTACACAAGTCTCAAAACACAACAAGCATCACCCGCATCTCCTTCCGTAACCAGATACCCAAACATGCCATTAACTGATACGGGTGGTGAGAATCAGGGCCAAGTCCTGTTTACCTTATGTGAAGATTGAACACCCAAGAAACACCAAGGCAAATGAAGAGAGCAAGTTTTATTTAAAGGATAGAAGAGAGATTAACTTGTCTAAAGAGAAGGAGCTCCAGAGCTGAGTGTCTACAGAAGTGGGGGTGTCCTGGTCCTTTTATACATTTTAGATTTCCTTTTCTCATGTGCTCTCTCCTCCCCCATTCTGCCTACATGAATGGTGACCAGAACGTGGGCCCAAAGGTAGAGTGATCCAAGGGTGGGAACAGGGCCACCCAGAGTGTGGGAAGGGAGCGGCCCAGGGGGCATTAATTAATAACCCCTTGCAGGGAGGAACAATTCCCTGGAGGCAGGCCACCTTGACCACAGGTAGAGGAGCGGTGAGGGCTCTGGAGGTATTAGCATTGTATGTCCTTTCCTTTCGAACCAGCCCCCATCTTCCCTATCATTACCTACACTGACTGTCCTTTGCCCCCCAACCCTCGGCCTTAACATGACATTGAAGTTTAAAATTATTCAATGAGTTGCCGGTGATGGAAACTAAAGTACTTGTACTAGGTTAAAAACAAACAAACAAATGATGGACATCATAGCCCCAGCTTTATGTATGACTGCATGTATGTTGTGATCCTACTTCACATACAACCAGAGAAATGAAAAGATGTACTCCATCTGTGTACAATGAATTGCACTCTATCACGTAAACCTAAATAGAACAAATAAATTAATTAATTTTTAAAAATCTAAAAAAAAAAAAAGAAAACCAACCAACCAAACAAAAACAACCAAACAAAAACAAAACATCAAATCTCTAGCTCTGTTCAGGCCCAGAGCGTTGGGCACTGTTAGAAGCTACTCTAGTTTCTTCTGAATGGAAATGGACTTCCTTTAGTCACTGGATTTCCAGGAGAGTCACCAATTCACACAGACAAGGTGAAGAGGTAGGATGCAGTGCCAGGAGTCAGTGTCAAGCAGGCCTCAGGGCACCACTGGTTTCAGCCAGGCTGAGGCCCCCGAGTCTTGCAAGCCACTCCATTCAGCACTGACGCCCAGCTCCAGGGGGAATCTGCACAGCAGTGAGGACACAGAGGGCAAAGCTGCCAATCCATCAATGGCCAACCATTGAAGCTCTCCTTAAGGGGAAGATCCAGCCAGCAGGTTTAGTGAGAAGCCTCGGTTGTGCATTTCTAACAAGCTCCCAGGAGATAACTGATCCTGCCAGAGTACTTTGAGTACCAAAAAGAGCACCAACACTGTTCTTCCTGTCCAGAAATGAGATGTAAGGCCAGAAGCTAGAGGCATCAAGCCCGATGCTAAGGAGCTATGTGAATGGAAACTCATTTAACCTCTCTGTGAGCTACATCTACCCCTGTAAAATTATAGATCTGGACCAGGTGATGCCTCAGGTCCCTCCAGAACCATAAAATGTAAAGACAATCTGTATTTTATTTTAGTTGCTGTAGTCTGTATTTTCCCTCAAAATCAGAAAGTTTTTGCACTGTATCACACCCAGATCTCCCTGTTTAATTGTACCTTGCCCTCTTTAAGCCAAGATGATACTTATTTCTTTTCAATGTCAATTTCCACATTCTTCCTCCACTAATTCTTGGAACACTATTCAGATTTGTATTTTCTTTTAAGGAGAGTTGTATGGCTACCTAGTCTGTGGGGTTATTTGTTGACTGCATGAAAACGTAGTTCCTATTATTTCACATTTTTGAAGAAAGGCTGTGATATTCTTAAATAGAGGGTGATCCTTTAATTGGCCGACTGGCACTCCACTGCCAGCCTCTCCTCTCGTGCTGACTCCAGTGCAGCCCGGTGGGTGGGGGTGGGTGCTTCCAGATCTCAACACAGCGTGAGCCTCTCCCACCGGAATCCTGCGGGCGCCCCGCTCAGCACCCAGCAGGTGGGCCAGCGACCCTCTGCAGTTCCCACTCCTTCCCCAAATCGCTCACACTTGCCTCTGGGGCTCCTTTGCCACGTTTCCTCTACCTAGTGCGCTTTCTCTCATCAAACCTACTCATTCTTCAAGACCCACTGAAAATACCAATTCTTGCTTAAAGTATTCTCAATTCTTCCTGCAAGAAGCTGCGCTCCTAACGCCCTCCTCTCGGCTCCCTTCCATACTCAGTGCCTTGCGCCTGAACCTCCCGCATGCGCATTCGCCCTGCCCTTGCGCTACAATCTCCAGGCCTCTGTGATTGGTCTAACTACTCTCGTCATTCTTCATGGTGCTTTTTCCGTTCTCCACGTGTTGAAGAAATGCATGAATGAATAATAGGGTCTTAGTATCAACCTATGGACCAAGATGCTCAGAAACTGCTGAAGTTTAAAATCATCAGTACTATTTATTTGGTAGCCAATTTTGTAGCCTCTGTGACTCCTTATTCTCTTACTTATTGGGAGTCTAGGAATGTCTGGTTTATTTCCTTCACTCAACAGGCAGAAAGCTCTATGCTCTATGAATGCCAGAGAGGGCGGAAATCCTTTTCAGGTTAGTGCTGGGGATCGAATCCAGGGCCTTGCATGTGCTGGGCAAATGCTTCACCCTGGCCACACCTCAACCCCAGGGGGAATCCCACTTACTAGCTAATGGTAAATACTGTTACAGGGAAGTATGTTCTCGATTCAACTACTGAACTGTTAAGAAAATTCTATATGTGCAATTCAGAATATACCAAGATGACATCACACTTCGTATTCTAGAAATGCAACACAGTAACACTGGCTTCACAAATGGCTGCTACATAGGGTGGGTGTCAAATCCCTTTCTTAAGAAGTCAGACACCACCTTAGGAATGACACCATAATGGTCTCTTATTGGGGACAATTGTAGGTGTCCTATGCAAACACTGCACATTAATTTTTTTTAAACATGAGAAAGAAAAAGTCCAATTCTCCATAATCATTATAAGATTTGTGAACTTGGGGCACATATCAAACTGATTACCTGTATCCCATAAGCTGCAGGACAATGGTTAGGACTTTTTAGCTGCAGTTATTAACTCTATTAGGATACTAGGTGGGTCTATCATCAGTACAATGTCATAAGAATTTTAAAATATAAAACTTGGAAAACTTGTTCCACAATCAAAGAAATTAGCTATATGGATCTGGAAATTGACAAAAATGACAAAAAAATTAGACTTATAAAGTATTAAAAGATCTTAGTCTTATATTATTATGATATTAGTATCTCTTCCAGGCCATTCCATTGCCTGAAAGTATAACTTTGAAGTTCTGACCAACTATAGGTAGAGTAGTTAACTTCAATAAGATTTTTAAGGACTGCTTGAGAAATTTCTGTTAACTATGGATTTCTCCAAATTCTGTCCACTCATACCAGATCCAAAAGAAACACAAAGAGGGTCAGAGTTCTCTCTCTCTGTGTTCACTTCTCTTGACACTTGTGTTATTGTGTCATGGAAAACACTGAGGTCATGGAAGACAATGTCTTCAGAGAAGTTAAAACAATTAGAGTTAGGATCCACTATGTGTGCCAGGCGTAGTGGCACATGCCTGTAATCCTAGCGGCTCCAGAGGCTGAGGCAGGAGGATCACAAGTTCAAAGCCAGCCTTAGCAAAAGTGAAGTGCTAAGCTACTCAGTGCTACCCTGTCTCTAAATAAAATACAAAATAGGGCTTGGGATGTGGCTCAGTGGTCGAGTGCCCCTGAGTTCAATTCCCAGTACCAAAAGAAAAAAAAAGATCCACTATGTGCATTTAAAGCCTTATTTTGCTTATAATATTTGCTAATTTCTTAACATTCCTGATTTCTTGCCAGGAGTTCATCTATCACTGAAAAAAATCAAGGATAATTTGAATGTATTTTTCCATACCTTAATGCTATTTTTTAAAAAAAGCTCTTTCTTAAAAAATAAGGCACATAGTCTATGCCATTCAAATGGTGAAGGTTAAAATAAATGCAAATCTTGTTTTGTTGACCCATGGAGCCACTTCAACATGTAAATGGAACATGTGGACCTCAGTGCAGATCGCGATTCTGTTCTCAGAGTGCTCGCTTACAAAATCACTCATTGTAAAGCAAGAGCCTACCAAGCAGCTGAGGAACCAGGCTTTGCACTGACAGTCTCCACCTCGCTGAAGAGAAACTTATGCGTGCCTTTATCAGTCCAAATATGTTCACAGTGGAGGGAAGATGAAGAAACCCGTTGTAGCCCAGTGGTTCCTGAAAGGAGAGCTGCAGCTGCGAGACTGAAGCAGCGGGGCCCTCTTCTTGTGTCACCAGCAGTTGTGATTTAATAAGCAAACGACAGGTCAGAGACAAGGAGGTGTGGTGCAGTGGTCCTGGCATCCAGCAAGATGGTGTCAGAGGTGCACCAAGGAACATCTCTTATTTTAAGAGATGAGTATTTATTTTAAAGTGCATTAGAAAAAATATACCAGCAAATCAAACTTGAACTCGTTACTTTGGTTATTCTTCCTTGAATCAAATTTCCTTCTGATGTAAATTTAAGTTTAAAAAGTAAGCACGCTTAAAAATACTGATTACATGCACAGGTGCCACTGGTGAAACTCATGGTGGAGGCTTGGAAAGCTCTCATGAGGTGGGAAAACTGGGATCGGTAACAGCAATTCTGTCACCCAGTGGCTGCACTGCCTTGGGCAGTGCACAAGCTCTCTGGGCATCCACACCTGATCTCAAAAGGATGGAGTGGATGACCTGTTGGTCCATCCAGGGGCCCCATCCTGTGAGTCGTGCTTGCTTGTCAAATGCCATTACCAAGAGCAACTCTCTGTAAAACAGAAGTTAGTGCCTAACCCTAACATAGATCTGTCCTTGAACAAGTGGGGAAAATTAGTGGATCTAATGTGGATTTTTTTCTTTTTTGAGGTTAAAACACTCTATTGGGTAGGTCAGACTAATTGTTTGTAAGACTGGAGATAAACATGATTTTGCTTGGTGACTCTACCTTCGGTACACATGGGAGAGATCCCAAATACCTTTGGATTCTCTCATCAATGAAGTAGCCAACTAGGAGATAATTTTTTTTCTTTTCTTTTTTTTGTGATGCTGGGGATTGAGCCCAGGGCCTTGTGCATGCGAGGCAAGCACTCCACCAACTGAGCTACGTCCCCAGCCCTGAGAGAATTTTATACTATATTTGACATTGCTATTATTCCAATATGTGAGTGGGAAGTTTCGAGGGCCGTGGAAGATTGTAGTCAGAGGAAAGATTTAAAATTAGTTTATTTTTTTAAAAGAAAATATGCTTCTATTAGATAGAAAAAAAATAGGTGAATATTAGTCAAAGGTGAAGAATTATGTTTTAAGACCAGAAGGAGCCTGAAGCCTTAAGATAACTTAAAACAGTTCATCTGGTTTCTGGTTTTACTCTTTCACTCTGAAAACAAAGTGTGTTACTAGTTACCCGTTTTCATGGGTAACAGAATTTGAATCCTGAATGAGTTCTGCTTCAATCGCTAATTGAAGCTGTTCTCCCCCACGGCTGGGGACGAGCTTTCCATCAAGATCTGACTGAGTGCCAACAGCATCACATGCAGAGAATTCCTACCCAGCAATATTTTCGTAATGAGGCTTCATAACTTGTGAAGTAAACTCCCTGTCCTCGAGTTGGAGATGCCATGGCTGGTCCTGGAAGGTCCCAGCCACTTAGGGAAGACTCCTCCTGGAGTGTTCCCGTCATTTCTTCTGACCCAGCCTAAAGAGAACCCACTAACCAGGGGGCTGCAGAGTGAAGGAAAGGTTCTGCGGTGGCTGCCCGAGCTCCTGCATATATGAACTAAGTATTTTGGAAATTATCTAATTAAGGACTAAAATTCTGTCTTTCTCTATTTGGAGCACTTATATATACATTTAACCTATTTAGCTCAACAAACACTAACAAAACCAACGTCATCTATTTTGGGGGAAATACATGTACTTGTAATGGTGCAAAAAAAAAGGAAGAAAGAAAAGATGCTATGGGTGCAAATGTGTTCCCGGTGACCTCAGAAGCAGAGCACGTTTAAACATGAGCACACGAGCTTCTCTATTGGCCCTCTGCAGTATCAACAATTTCATTATCAGTTGATTTCAAGGCTTTACAGCGTTCTGTCTTTCACATCCTTCTGTTGTTTCCGTAGAGGGCCTTGACCTTGGCCTCCGTGGTGGCGGGGAGCCTGGGGCTCCGGAGCAGCGCTCGCGCGGTGTGCAGGGCTCCTGCCCGGGGACCGGTCACTGCTGACTCAGCCTCCTCCAGAGAGTGGCGGCCAGTCTGTGCGAGGGCGCCCGGGCCCGGGGCGGCTGCGGCGCGGGGAGAGCAGGCAGGCCCGAGCTGCCCGCCCTGCTGGCCTTACCTGCGGGTGGGGAGCTGGAGCGCCCTGACGCTCCAGGCGCGCTGGGGGTTCTGACCCCTCGTACAGCGCGCAGCGCCGCCCGGCTGCTGTCCCTGCGGTCGCCCGCGGCTGGGGCGGGGAGGGTCGGGCTGCTTCTGCTGAGGGCGCACGGGGCCCGCGGCGCGCTTCCGCTGAGCTTCCTCAGCGCCAGGAGCTGCTCCCGGGCCTGGCTCAGGGCCTGTGTCAGCTCGGAGCGTTCCTCACACTCCCTGCGCACCGTTTCCTGAAGAAAAGTGTTCTGAAAAGAGAAGGGAGAGCAGCCCTGGCTTCAAACCGTGCGCAAACGTGGACCGTCGTGAGAAGTGGACTGGGAGTCAGTCGGTGGACTGGGCTGTGCTCACAGGTGTGGAGCCAGAGAGCGCCCTACGAGCGCCCTTGGTCTAACCCTTGCCATCCGCAGAGGAGGGACCAAGAGTCAGGGACCAAGAGTCTGAGCGGCCCTTGGGTGGCACTGGTGGATCTGGGGACAGAGCCTAGGGCTTCTAACCCTTGAATCAGGGGGGTTTCAACTTCTGTGCCTCGGATCTCAGTATGTTCTACAATGTGATGTCTAACAGTTTAAGATCCATGGGGTTATTAGATATATTATAGTGAAGGTACGTGGCAGTACATAAGACAAATAGGTAAATTGCTTGAATTTTAGATCAAAAGAATAAAATCTATCAGCTATAGGATGTAAACAATAAAATCAGTTATTTATATGATGCTTTCTCAATGAATTTTAAATTTAGATCATTTGCCATTCTATAAATTAGTATCCCAAAATAAAGAACACTATCTTCTGTTTTTAACTCCACTCATCAATCATTTATCAAGTTACTGGAAGTTGTAGTGGATACTGTCTGTACTAGTCAGTTTCATAACAAAACACCTGAGATAATTAACTTATAAAGAGAAATGGGTTATTTTGGCTCATGGTTCTGAAGGTTTCAATCCAAGATCAGTCCATTGCTTCGAATCTCTAGCAAGGTGGTGCCTCACTGTAGCAGTACATAGAGGAGTAAATAGCTGAAATCATTAGCCAGGAAACAGAGAAAGGGAGGACCAGTTGAGTCCCACACACCTTTTGAAGGCACACCTACAACGACCCAAGGATCTCTCGCAATGTCCCATCTCTCAAAGGTTCTACCTCTTCCCAATAGTGCTACTCTGGGTAACCAAGCCTTTAACACATGGGCCCTAGGGGACACCCACCACTCAAACGACAGCATGGTCCTTGCCCTCAAGAAGTTTGTAGCCCAATAAGTTTGAACAGAACTACTTTTTATGTCCCTAAGAGAGTCTGGATGCAAGAGTGTAAGCTTGGAGATTAAATAAGGAAGAACTTTTAATAGTCAGAGTGTCTGGATGACATTTGGAAGAGCTGAATCTCACTTGGCAAGGATGCACCAAGCCAGATTCAAGCTTGAAATGTGTGGCTGCACTAAATAGAAGGCCCCTTTAAATCCTGAGAGTCTGCATATCTAGTTGAGTAGTTGCTCATCTTTCATCTCTGGAGTTCATCAGAATTCCTTCAAAGCCCTGGTAAAGATAGGTCTTGGGTCTCCCCAATATCCTGACAGGATGTCAAAACAGAGGTGGGAAAATAGTAATTCAAAGTAGTCTTAAATAATAAATGCACAATTAAAATAATCGCATTATAGAATTTATTGGCTCAGAATGAATTTCCAGGAGGTTAGTTTGTTTGTAAATGCAGTCCAGGCATTTCCAAGTCTGACTCTTGGTGGAAAAGATCCTCCCTAAGATTTCCCAACTCCTCTGCTGTCAGTGGGACTCACGCAAAAGCAGCAGGGAGAGCAGCAGCTTCCTGTATTTGAGTTTCTGTGATTATGAACAGAAGTCTACTCAACTCCAAATTTGGTAATCAGAATAGAATAATAGGGAGCAATTCCAGATTAGCACAGTAGTTTTCTATAAAATTAGAGGCATGTCTCCGTACTTAAATATAGTATTTACAAACAAATGTGATCCACATAGTCACATGCTTTTTCAAAATTATGGGCTGAAATCAATCAATCAATCAATCATGGGCTAATTACTTGCTTCCAGTTATTTCTGTTTTGTATTTTTGGAGGAACCAGAGGCCACTGGTGCATGTGGCATTACTGCCCGGCTTTCACTCACTGTACCTGAAATGCTGTTGAAAAGGCAGGGGAAAGGGGCGGGCAAGACGAGTACTCTGCTGTCAGCTGTCATCTTATTTGCTGCTCCCAACAATTAGATCTGCCAAAGAAAGGCAGTGTAGCTCAGACTGGCTTTGCGACCCGCTGAGAGCACCCCAGCTCTGAAGTGGTAGAGCCGTGCCTGGCTCTAGAGCCCTGCCTGGGCCCAAATCAGTTGCCTAATTCATCGCATCAAGCAGGCAGGGTCCACTTTGTTCCCTTGAAGAAATAAATGGTAAGACATTGTTTTGCTTTTGCCCAAGTATTTCAAACTTTGTTGATCTACACTTCCTTTTAAAGTTAAGGAAAACACTTCGGGTGCGTTATGCTTCTTGTCAGTATTGGAACAAGCTGGTAAAAGGTGTCCCAGTGTTTACACTGCTGGTGGGACTGTAAATTAGTACAGCGTCTGTAGAAACCCGCGTGCAATTCCCCAAAAGACTAGGAATGGCACCACCACATGACTCTGCGACACCTCTCCTTGATATTTATCCCAAATAGTTGAAGTCAGCATACTACAGTGACACATGCACAGCCATGCTTATAGTAGCACAATTCACAACAGCCAAACTGCGGAACCAGCCTAGGAGCCAATCAATGGACGAAGAGATAAAGAAAATGTGGTATATATATACCAAGGAGTTTTATTCAGCCACAAAGAAAAATGAAGTAATGTTATTTGCAGGAAAATGGATGGAACTTGAGAACACTATGTTAAGCAAAACAAGCCAAACTCAGAAACTCAGGGGCCATGTGTTTTCTTTGACATGGAAAAAGGAAAGAAAGGTAAGGCAGGAATCTCAGGAAAAATGGAGGGAGATCAGAAGAGGGGAGGGAGGAGGAGCCAAGGGGCGTTGGGGAAGGATGTTGGCCAGATTATGTTGTTATGTCACGTGCATGAATGAATACCTAACAGCAAATGCCACCGTTATGTGCAACTATAATGCACCAACCAAAAGGATGTGGAAAAAATGTGTTGATGGATTAGATTTAAGTGGCTTTTAGTGAGTTGGGATAAAAATACCCTTGATCAAGAAAATCACAAGAAGGAATACATTTTATTAGAATAAATAAAAGAAAGCTATGAATAGCAGCCAAGGAGGTCAGCAAATCACTGACATGAATGACAGATGCGAGGACATGGGAGAACAGAGGTGGGGCAGTGATGACCAGAGCTCTCGTTTCCAGAAAAGTGAAATTCAGTCAACTGACTAGAATCAAAGTCTGAAAGGGGAAAGGAAGAGCGCCCTAGAAAACATGCCTACAGAGAGGCCCGGAAGGCTGTTTTAGGCTAGCGACAAGGAGTGAACGGAGGCACGTCCCCAACAGTTGGCACCATGGCTGCACTTCACGCCCAGCTAGAACATCCTGCAACTGCCGGGTCCCCAGCTCCTGCCAGCCTGAGGGGGCTGTCCAGAGGAGCGGACAGAGCAGCTGGGCCAGGGGAGGGCTGCCAGCTGCACGTGGGGCCGCTGCCCGGAACGCACCCTTATTGGAGGCTACTAGTCTTGAGAATGAAGGATTACTTCACTTTCCTCTAGTATTTTCCAAACCAGGAAGACTTTTGAATGGAAAACAGGATCCAAAGTTGGGGCTTTGATTTTTGTGCCAAAACCCCATGAAATCCTAAGTGAGTCTCATAATGCCTTCACATCCTCGGCCACCGCTACCACCTCTTCTAAAACTGAGACTACAACTCAGTGGTGTCCAAGAGGCAGTTTACACGTTATGATTTATTCAATCACAGGGCAAATTAAAATGGAAATAGAGCACTGGCAAGCTTAGGAGATTGCTATTTCAGGAGTGGAGTGACAGGGTGTGACAGGAGGACATGTGGATGTGGCTAGAGTCAGTGACACATCAGTGGAAAATTCCATCATCCAGGAGAAGAATCATCACTGTGGTTAGAGTTTTTTCAGCAATTTAGGCAGGAGGAAGGAAGGCTGTGCAGCCTCCTAATTCATGTTTTCACCAAACAACGTGTGACGCCATGTACAACAGAATATGTTCTGCAAAACTAAAAGCCACTGGGCGTGGTGGCGCATGCCTGTAAACCCAGTGCCAAAGGAGGCTGAGGCAGGAGGATCATGAGTTCAAATCAACTCAGCAACTCCATAAGCCCTAAGCAACTCAGTGAGACCCTGTCTCAAAATAAAATATAAAAAGGCCTGGGGTTAAGTGCCCCTGGATTCAATCCCAGCACCAAAAACAAAACAAAACAACCCTGAAAACTGCAGGCCATCGTGAGTCCTACCAGGGAGGCCACAGCACTCTGCGTGTTTTCCAGAAAGCCGTCTTTGGCCCTGTTTCACCACAACCAGGCCAAAGCATGTGGCTAGAGTGCAGCTGAACCCGAAGTGGAAATAAGAGGGAGGCCTGGACCAGGTGAAGGGCAGTGGTCTCCAGGCAGGGCGGCCAGCTGGTGACAATGCTGGTGTGAGTGGCGCACTTCACGGTGAAGCGCGGCTCAGTGTGACTCAGGGCAAGCGCACAGCAAAGGCCAGACCAGGACTGAGGCGGGGAGGAGCAAGCAGGCCAGGTCCAGAAGGGATTCCACAAACTGTTAACTGCAGAGCCGCGGCTTTGTCCCGAGGGTCACATGCAGTCATGGAGAGGGTGACATCAAGCAGGGGCTGGCAAGGTCCAACTGCATGGAAGGAAGATCTCTGCCAGCTCCGTGGGAAATGGCCTGGAGGCGGGCAAGACAGGAGGCAGGGACAGCAGGAGCTGTAGGTTCTCAGCAGGAGGCTCCAATCCCAAGAGACCCTTGGTTGGGGTGGTCTAGGGGAGGACTAGGTTCCTGGGTGCTCAATCTCTGCCCATGGGACGCCAGCATAATTGATGGATACCTCGGCAACATTTTCAGATAAAGGCCTTGATGAGCTTAAAATATGGCTTAATTGCACCCCCACTGAGTAGGTAAATGTCAAAATGAAAATATAAATTAGCTCACCATCTGTTTTAAATTTCTAATATTAAAAAGTGGCCAATCTCCCCCACTCTTGGCAGTGAAAGAATGATTTATTTTTATGTTTGTTTTCATTTTTATCCTTAGAGACAGCTGGGTTTCTTTCTATTCCAAAAACTGGAAGAAGCACAAGAAGGCTTAGCTGGGTAACTCGATCATCCTGAAGGTGAGACTTCTGTCTGTGGTGTTCTGGAATCAGCTGCATTTGGAATAATCTGGGGGAGCGCGCCAGGAAAGCCAGTCCTCAGAGAAGAATGAGCAGAGATGGGAGGCGGTGCTCACACCTCACACCAGCAAAGGCCAAGTTTGTCACGGAAAGATCAGGGTATGCAGTTTCCACCAACTCTAACTGGACAGGTCCCAGGGGAGCCGGTGGCCGGCCAGCTGGGTGGGGGCTGAGGTGAAGGAAAATGCCGTGGAAAGGTGTGGAGACCACAAAGAGAAGGAGCTGGCAAGGGTGTGCCCAGCTCCCGTTCAAAGGCTTCCGTTCAACTAATCTGGTCGCCCAAAACACTGCCAAAAGGTGCAGAAGTGGCCTTCTGGTGAGGCAGGAATGAGAATCTGAATAAACTTCCAGGAAAGAAGCAAGATAGATGTCAGGCAGGTGGTTCTTGGAATTATATTTCCTTGCTACAAACAATAAGACCAACCATAGCCAACGCACCCAGTTCAACACTGTAGAAACTGGAGGCAAGGATCCCTCAGCTGACGCATCTTAGAGCAGAGCTTCAGGATTGGGAGGAAAAGTCCATGAATATGGAGTATTCAGGATTTACTTTTCTAAGTCAACAGCAACTTTAATCACGATTCAATTAGTGTTGTTGGGCACGGTTCTACACACCTGTAATCCCAGAGACTTAGGAGGCTGAGGCAGGAGGATCACAAGTTCCAGGACAGCCTCAGCAAATTAGTGAGGACCTCAGCAATTTCGTGAGACCCTATCTCAAAATAAAAATTACTAAAGGCAGAGGATGTAGCTCAGTGGTAAAGTGCCCCAGTATATATAAAAAGATTTAATTAGTATTAATTAAACCAAAAAAATACAACTCATCCATATTTCTTCTCATTCTGTCAATGTTCAGACATATCCCTCTTCACAGATGGTGACTCTGTCTGGGACCCTTGTATCTGGGGCACAAGGCTAAGGCTCCCAGGTTCCTAGCTCACTGTCCTTCCTCCTGCCTGCCAGGCTGATCCTGCCCCTGCTCCCATGGGGCCAGAGGCTAGAGAATGTCCTTATTCTCTCAAACTTTGGAAGAGCACTATTTTTATTACATCCTGAAGTTGAAAACACTTGATTGGTGATTCTAACTGGTACTTGGATTTCTCCAGCCTCGTAGATTGAACCACCAGAGAAGGGTGCACATTTTCTCCATTCTGATTAAACCTGCAAGTACAGCGAATGCATATCCTAAAAATAAAGGAAATCCCTCTTGAAAATTAATTTTTTTGTGTTTGCCAATGTGATAAATTCTTAAGTGTTCATCTTTTTATGGTTTATAGAAATCTGTCCTTGCCTGGTTTATTCATAAACTTTTCTAAACAAGTGAGGTTTATTAAAAAGAAAAAAACACCCAGATTTTACATTTAGAAAATAAATAAAAACACCCAAAATTTTAAAATCTTCCATAATCCCAACATTTTAAAAAAGTACACAAGAAGTGAGAGTCCTGCACATTCCTCTGTCCCCCAGAGGGAACTGCTGTTGACAGTGTGGAGACACATCCTTCCTGAATTCTTGCCGGTCTCTCTCTGTATCTGTAACTGCACAGAGATAACTTATACTCCACTTATTTGTTTTGTAAACAGAAAGCAGATCCAGAATGCCAAGAGATGGTCAGGCAAACCAGCATAAATAACAAATAAAAACAGCAGCCAGGATGAGCGCAAATACAGGGCCACAATCCTTGAGCCACAATTTTGACATCTAAAAATCTCTGCAAAGAAAAAAATTTGTGGGCTGGGGATGTAGCTCAGTTGGCAGAGTGCTTGCCGATCATACACAAAGTCCTAGGTTCAATCCTCAGCACCACATACACAAAAAAAAAAAAAAAAAAAAAAGAAAAGAAAAATGTTGTAACTCATTCGTTGATACAATCTGACTGGATGAATAGAAAGCTAGTTAATCTGACTGGATGAACAGAAAGCTAGTTAATCCTTATTTATGACATTCAGTGTGAACATTCAGATGTTTCACTGTAGAAATGCTGATGTCATTGCACAGGATGGGCTGCTCCAGATCTCTGGGGATGTATGCACTTTATTAACTTTCTAAGACTCAAATCATTTAAATTCCTTACCTGTCTGAACCTTAGGTTTTCAGACAACAGAGTGTGGCCCAGCATGAGTTGTATGCTCCCTTCTTTAGCTACTTTCTTTCCCTGGAGTCCTTGGCTGTGCTCTTCCCTGGCTGGCTGCCTACCTCTGCTGCCATTGCTGATTCTTTCTCCTTCGTAGCTTTTCAAAGGTGGAACGCATGTTCTCAGCCCTCTCTCCATTACCTCATTCCCTGGGTGATCTCACTCAGTTCCAAGCGTCAGCTACAAACTTGGTATCTCCTGTGGGTGCGGAGCCCTGGGACGCCTCCATGGCTGATCCAGCAGGCATGCTAACGCCAGCATGTCCACATGCTAGATGACATCATTAGACAGCTATCTCATGCCTTTTCAGCTGTGAACATTATCTGAAGATGAGGGTTTGGCTCCTCATTCCAATTCCTGGCCTCACACCCCCTCCTCTCCATCGTCACATCATATTGAATCACAGCTTCACTTGCCTACGTTAGTTGATGTGGTCCTTCTGTCTCATACGACGCATACCCGAGCCAGAGAGTGCGCTCTGCCTGCACTTCCTTTCTAGCACTTTCCTTCTAGAGTTATTCTCTCATTGTCTATCTACAAGTTTTCTAAGTGTTGATAACTAAATTTTTACCAAACTCACGTAAATGTAAATATCCTCTCAATATATTCAAGTACTCCCTGTTATTTACCAGCTTTTCTCTGTTCTTGGAGACATTTCTGAGAACTGCCCCCTTCTTCTACTCCGCACAGCCTGGTTGGCCTATAAACTCTTTGTGCTGCTGTCCCCTCATCCCAGGGATTCCCGGCACCTTCTGCCTCCCTGGTTGATTCCTACTTTTCTTTCTTTTTTTTGGTACTGGGGATTGAACTCAGGGGCACTTGACCACTGAGCCACATCCCCAGCCCTATTTTGTGTTTTATGTAGAGACAGGGTCTCACTGAGTTGCTTAGTGCCTCGCCGTTGCTGAGGCTGGCTTTGAACTCGCGATCCTCCTGTCTCAGCCTCCCTGAGTGCTGGGATGACAGGCTTGAGCCACCGCGCTTGGCTTACTTTTCTCCTTTCTTAGTGACTACCTACGGTGGTGTCACATCTCCAGCAGCTTCCTGAGAAAGGTTGTGAGGGAAGCATTATTTACGAAGACTCCACTGTTTAGAAATACCCTTAATTGACACTTATGCTTGCTTGATGGTTTGGCAGGATAAAGAATTCTAGGCTGGAACTTACTTTCCTTCAGAATCGAAAGGCATTTTCTTTTATTTTCTACTGTGGTTGTTAAGAATTCTTATGTCATTTTGACTCTTGATCCTTCTGAAGTGACCTGCTCCCCACCTCTGCAGATCCTAAGTACTTGTGTTTATCAACATAGCTTAGGGCACTGACATTTCAGGACGAATGTCATTGGGGGGCTGTGCTGCCCTCGGTGGTGCTATGCACCCAGTGGACTCTTCTGTTCTTGGCTGTTCTTGAATTGAACTCCTGGGTAGTCTCCTCCTCTTCCGTTCCTTTGTTCTCTCTGGGATTCCTACAAGTGGGCTATTAGATGCTCTGACTCAGTTCCCTGATTTTCTTTTCTTGTCTCCATTTTTTGGCTTTCTTTTTTCCTGCTACTTTCTGGGAGATTTTTTATCTTTATAATCTAGCCCAACTATTGATTTTCTTTCTTTTTTTACTTTGGCTCTTATGTTTCAATAATCATTCTTGTTTTTTTTTTTTTTTTTTTTTGTAGCTTCTTGTTCATGTTTAATGATACAACAGAATCTCTTTTTCTGTCCGAAGATATTTGCTACAGTTTGTACGTGGCTTGAGTGTTTAATCCTCATCATAAGATATAAAAAGGTGAAACTTAATTCAACTGTGGTGTTCAGAGGTGGGGTCTTTGGGAAGTGATAAGACTAGATAAGGTCATTATGGTGAAGCCTCTCTGATTGAATCCTGGTGGCTTTATATGAAGAGGGAGAGAGAGCAGAACACACACACACACACGTATGCATGCACACACATGTTCTGTCTCCATGTGAAGTCTGCACTACCTCGGGACTCTGCCTGAAAATATGCCATCAACAGATATGACCTTTTGACCTTAAGCAACCAGAATCATGAGCCAAAATAAATGTCTTTTTTTGCTTTATAATTTACCCAGTTTGTGGTGGTGTTATTGGTAACAGAAATTGGACTAATACATTAATTATACCTTTTTCCTGAAGTACTCTCCTGACCCATGTGTTGTTTTATATCTGTTACTTCTAAGTTCTTCTTTCTACCCCCTTATTTGTTCATTTCTGGTTTCTGTCCTTCATAATAGATATGCTTCTTAAATATTTGGAGATCTTTGGCTGTTCATGCTGAAAAACGAGTTCCCAGAATGTTCCTGGGAGCTCCATGTCCATGGGTAGGGCTTATTGGCTGGTACACCTGAGAGTATGTAGATTGCCCATGGACATGGCCATTGCACGGGAGCCACCTCAATGGAAGATCTACTTGCCCCTTCTACAATCTTCCAAGCAGTCCGTCTCTCAGCTCCTCTCTTCTGCCCCTTTCACAGGTACCCAGTATCTCCAATTCCTGAGCCTCCAATAGTGTCACTCGGTTAGGAGTTAGGTCTGCTCCTTTTGGATGCCCTGGTCTTATCACCATAGACATTAGGTCTCATTAGGTCTCTAAGTCTACTAAGTCAACGGTCTACTGTCATCTCTCAGCCATTTGCTTTCCATTTTCCAAAATTTTGTCAACATCTTTTTTTATTCTTTTATAATTGCAGACTAAACCCAGAAGACTTTACCACTGAGCTGCATCCCCAGCCCTTTTTGTTTTTTATTTTGAGACAGGGTCTCACTAAGTTGCTGAGGGTTTCACAGAGTTGGTGAGGCTGGCCTTGGACTTACAATTTTCCTGCCTCAGCCTCCTGAGTCGCTGGGTTGCAGGGCATGTGCCACTGTGCCCAGCAGCGTCTTTTCCATCATCTACTCCTCTTTTTCTCTTCATCTTTGTGGATTATTCACTGTTGACTCATTTCTCTGGCAGCGAAATGAAATAAAGATAAATATATCTGTACAATTTTGCACATTTAACCAAGAGCATTATTCTCTGAGTATCTTTCATCTTCATGGACGGGCAACAGGAACTGCAGAATTTGGAATTTCTGCTCCCTTCTGGCCCTTATCTGTAGTCTTATTTGTAGTCTTAAAACAACAAAGACGTCGAGCTCTCTGCACTGCTTTTTCTTTGGTTCTCTTATGTGAGCTTTTAGATATTTTTTTCCTCATTTGCCACATTCTTTCTCTAGCTCCCAATAAGGCCATAACACTGAGACCACACGCTCTTGGTAAGATTTACATGGAACTAGAACGAGGGCAAACTGGCCCCCAGAAACAGGCGCTCATTTTCAACTTGGCTGTGATGACAACTTGCTATTCTCTAACATACTGACTTTGTCTTTTCACTTCCTTGTTTTGTTTTGTTTTGGAAGTTCCAAAGTTTTAATGTATGTGTCTATTCCCCAGTAAGAATTTCTAGGGGCTCTTGTTCACAGTTACATTTCCAGGACAGTTTTATTTTCCATTTTCGCTCTTCTCAGTGACCTGTACCTTTCTCCTGCTACACCTTATATTGCTATTGTGGCTTCAATAATCCCTGCTCTCTGCAGGAAGGCCTGTCTTGCCCTTCAGAGGCTGGCCTGGAGAACTTTTCTTTATACAATTAAGGCAAAGTCTGCCCCTTCTTTGGCCTCTTGAAAGAGAACAGGACTCTCCTCCCTTTAATCTAGCCTCCTTATTGGACCAGTAATTCTGCATTCTACTGGGAATTTGTTCTCCACTTAAAAGCAGCTTCTTTCTCCAGAATCTAAGACATTTCAAGTGTCTGGAATGTGTGATCGAAAAAGAATATAGTACTTTTCACTTTCTTGCTTCTATTCACAGCCTCTATTCTTTCTGGCCTATAAATCCTATGACTGTTATTGGCCTATTCCATTTCATAAGCATATTCTGGATTTTGGCATGCTTGGCCAGAGAAATAGCTTTATTTACTTACACTTCAGTTCTGATTATTCACCTTAGAGGTGACACTTTGGTGGTTTCTAATGGAAAACCAAGTCTCCCCTCCCCTCCCACAGCTGCCCTCGTGCTCATCTTTAATTAACTTCCTTTATTCTGAGGTTGATCCTTTCCTCCACTCTAGTGATGGTCAATGTCTATTTATATACCAACCCAATCTTTCGAAAGTCCATATATATTTTAAATGAAACCTCATTTTTAAGTGGGTTTTTAAAAAAATTTAATTCAGTTTTTTACACAAATGGAGCACAATGTTTCATTCCCCTGGTTGTTTGTGGTGTACGGTCACATCATTCATGCAATCATACCCGTACACAGGGTAATAGTGTCAATCGCATTCCACCATCTTCCCCCCGCCACATGCCTCTCCCCTTCTTCCCCTCTCTCTCTTCTGCCCAATCCAAAGTCCCTCCACTCTTCCTTTGCCCCTCCCCCATTATGGATCAGCATCCACTCATCAGAGAGAACACTGGCCTTTGGTTTTTTGGGATTGGCTTACTTTGCTTAGCACGATATTCTCCAGCTTATCCATTTACCTGCAAATGCCATAATTTCATTCTTCTTTAGAGATGAGTAATATTCCACTGTGTATATAAACCACATTTCTTTATCCAGTCATCTATTGAAGGGCATCCAGGTTGGTTCCACAGGTTGGCTATTGTTTATTGAGCTGCTATAAACATTGAGGTGGCTGTGGCACTGTAGTGTGCTGATTTTAAGTCCTTTGGGTATAGACCAAGAAGTGGGATAGCTGGGTAAAATGGTGGCTCTAAGTGGCTTTCTTTTACAACCAAAGAGCAAGACAGCTCCAGATGGGTGGTAACAAAATCTCTGTCTTCAGTCTGATTTCTCTTGCTAAAGTCACCTCCACAGGGCCCATGACTGGAAGCCTTTGAAACTGCCCGGTGGTTTGTGCAGTCCTGATGGTCAAACTGTGTGCTTGCTTCTCCTTGAGTGTGGGCTGAGCTTATGCCTCAGAGTGGGGGCAGTGGGACAGCATTTCTGAGACTCGGTTATACAAGGACTGCGGCTCCTGTCTTGGCACCCTCCTCTCCTCTACCTCCTCACGCCCGAGGATACACTGTGAGCTGGTCCAAGGAGCCATCTGTGGCAAAGGCTTAATGGGGAGGCCTCTGGCCAACAGCCAGAGGATCTCAGGTCTACGGCCTGTGAGGAAGAAAATTCTGTACACAACCACCCAAGCGGCTGGAGGCCATGGCTCTCCCCATCTACGGCCACCCTAGCTGGAGGCCATGCCTCTCCAAGCTGGGCCTCCAGGGACAGCTGCACCCCTCTGGACTCGCTGACACCATGTGGTCTGGTGAGAGACCCCAGCCAGCTGGACCATGCCGGATTCTTGATCTGCAGAAGCGATGAGATAGTTTGAAACTGCTGAATTTGGAGGTGATTTGTCACATACATAATAAATACAGGTTCTTAAGGCAATTGCCTAACTTCTCACCTATGTTTTCTCTCTAAGTTCTTTGAAGGCGGGAAGCGGCAGGCATCAGTTTTGTTCTGAATGACGTCACCAGTGCGCACCTAGCATGGTCCCTTGCACCCAGATGAGAATTCATATTTTCTGAATTTGACACTTCTGTCCCTACCTGTCCTGTTAAGTTACTCCTCCTCTTCTGTATCGCAGTTTCTCTTGGGATTCAGACCAGCTGCTCAGTTGCCTTGACCTCTCTTCCCCTCCGACCTGCTGCCTCTCCTCTGGAGCTGCCTCACTGCTGTCAGCATCACCCTCTGTCCCTCAGTTCCCTGGTGGCACTCAGTCCACTCAGCTCTCCTCCTCTTCTGCCTGGCTGGGGAAGCAGCTCCCTTGCTGGGGAGGTGAGACAATCCCCTGATTCCTTCACCATCCAGAGGAGTAAGGAGCATGTGCTTTGGTTTTGGTTTGTTTTTCATTTTAAAAGTAATAAGCAGGTAGATACTTGAGGCCAGGATACTTGAGGCCACACACACTTCATATTGTGTGTGAAGCCGAGGTCACCTTGAAATTTAGAAGCAGATCGCTAGAACTCAGGTTTCCCGAAAGAAGGAACATCATACCAAGAGATTCAACACTGAATCTGGGCTCCACCAAATTGTGTGACTTTGTGGACATTATTTAAGCTTTTCAATCGGTTTCCCATCCAAAACAAGTAAGTAATTTAGAATTTTATTTTATAAAGTTGTCTTGGGCATTATTCTTGATCCTGTATTTTGTCCACTCCATTTTTTTAGCTTATATTTATTTGAGATAGGCTCACTTCACAGTTACAATGATGACATAAACTTTCTATTTTAGTTGATAATTTAAATGTAGCAAGAATGTGGCATATTTATTGTTAATAACTGATATTACTATTCCTTTCTTACTTTTATTCCTTTATTAAGGAAAAACCAGCAAAAATATTATTTCTCACTGACATTCAGAATCCACCTCCATTTGTCTTTATTTGCTCTACTATCATAAATGGCATCAAATATTATAATGTAACAGATGTTGATGATTAGAGAGCAAATTAGTTGTTCCCCGATTTCTAAACTGCTTACCAGTTCAGAAATAAGACTGTTAGAAAAAAGTTTTCCAACCAGTCTAAATTAAAAACATTGCTGAAATAGTTATGCATACATACGAAAGAAGACTAAAGCATGTAAATTACCTTATGAGTTTAGGTTGACAGAAATGTAAAACACTAAAGTAAAATTATATTTATATTGTCTGATATCTTGTTAACTTAAGAAGCAAATATTCAATGATCAAACAAATAAGACATAAATACATCAAGATTCCTACTCGTAGGGATTTTAGTCATAGCAACACTGAAATGGGCACTGAAGAACTTCAGCGATCATGCAGTTCAGAGAATTCATCTTACACACAAGGAAGCCAAGCCCAAAGGGTTAGTGACCGCCTAGGTAAGGGCAGAGCCAGACACTTGCCATGGCACCAAGCTGCCTTCATGGTTGTGTTAATTTGCTTTTTGAAAGAACATGTGTCTTGTGCTGATTGCAAGGCACCGTGATCTGCACCCTACCTCCTCCTGGGCCTGGGTGAGCTGCTGTAGCAGCTGGGTCTGTGCTAGCAGGACTCTTCCCAGTTCCTCTGACTTGTGCTTCACTTCCTTCCTCAGGTCTTCTGAAATTGAATTATTACTGTCAATTTCCTTCTTCAAGCGAGATTCAAATTCTGCAACCAAATTTTTTAGGCTTTCAATTTCTTTTTTCTTTGACTCAGATTCTTCAGCATTTTGGATGTGGGATTCACGGAGTTTTTCTTTAAGAGTGGTCACTTCCAGCCTTAAGTCTCTCGTGGCGTCTGTGATTAAGTCAGATATCTGTAAGATAAACCTTGTGTTAGTTTGTAGGCAACAGTTTCTAGGTAACCACAGAGATCTTATGGTTTTTAATAGGGTTACTCTAGTATGCTTTTCTAACTAGAGGAAAACAAATTACATGACATCCACAGCCCTTCAGTATTTTCTTTTGAAAAATTAGTGTGACTCATTTTTCCACCTAAAAGGGTATCACATTGATCAGTTGGGCACCCTTGGAAATATGTAATTTTTGTGACTCTGCTGAGCTGCCAAGGATAGCTCAGGTCCTGACAAAGCAGATCAAGGGCCTGGCTGAACCTAGCTAGGATGGCTGCAGGACCTCAAAATGCAGGAAGGGGTGCACCACAATTACACTCTACTAATATCATACAGTTAAGTTTCCCTTTATAATTTTTCTTTTCTTTTTCCTTCCTTCCTTTCTGTCTTCACCTTTTAGAGCAACACTGCCCAACAGAACTTCCTGTGATGGAAATATTCTGCATTATCCAATATGGTACTCACTAACTATATGTTTGTTTATTTATTTATTTTGGTACAGGGGATTGAACCCAGCAGGACCCAACCACTATGCCACATCCCCAGCCCTTTTTATATTATTTTGAGATGGGGTCTGGCTGAGTTGCGTAGGGCTTTCCTAAGTTGCTGAGGCTGGCTTTGAACTTATAATCCTCCAGCCTCAGCCTCCTGAGCTGATGGGATTATAGGTGTACACCACTGTGCCTGGCCACATATAGTTTTTGACCGTAGTGTGCTGGTAAATGTTTAAAATTGACTCCCCACACACAAAAAAATCAAATATGTATCTAATTTCCGTGGTGTGGATACTCTCAACATAGCTACCACTGTGATACCACTGCTGGCACTGAGCTGGGGGGGATGCCCAGGACAGGCTCTGGAAAGCCAGTATAGGCTCCTAAGCACTTGAAATGTGACTGATGTGACTGAGAACTGAATATTAGATTTTATTTAATTTTAACTAATTTAATTGAATTATTAGTAGCCACATATGGCCACCATAATGGGCAGTGAAATTCTAGAGAATATCAGGATACTGTGAAAAAGCACTGCTTCTTAAGTCTGTACTTCTAGATAAATACATGAGATAACTTGGGGAAGCTTTCCCTTACAGTATGAAATCTTTAGAAGGGAAAAGATTGTTTTCTTTCTTCTTAAAAAAGCAAAACAAAGAACAGAAAAACAAAGAAGAACAGAACTACTTCTGATGAAACATATCCTTATTACTTCTGCTATAGATACTGTCCTATTATAAATATTAGCACAACAAGAAATTAGCCCACAAAGAGTCTGGAAGGCATTATAGTCCAAGGTTCCAAGGACTTTGTGAACTTGTACTTAAAAGAATTATGTACTCAAATTTGTTTCAAATGTTAAATTTGCATATGGAGTAACTCTTGAGAGAAATCTATTCACCACAATTGGTCATTTTATAAATTAATATTCTATTTTCTTCAGTTAGTCCAGAAGGGACGAGGGTCACTGCTAGGTCTGAACAGTGGTTTTCTTCACCCAGAGGACAGCCGACTTTGAGACAGCTGGTTATCCTGGGGATAGGAGGTTCACCTGGCCATATGTTTTGATTTTTTTAAAAAAGGTAGTTAACATTGAAAAATTGGGAGATTTCACTTACAAAATTTTGGACTTATGATTTCTCTTGAGAAACTGAACCATTTGGAAAGTTTGGGCCTGCTTCCCTCTGTTCCCCTGCCCACGGGACCCTGAACTGCCTCGTCTTGCCACTGCAGTCACAAGGTGAGGCGAGGATGGGCAGGGGGACTCAGCGGAGCCCTTGGCACAAGAGGCCAGGAACTGAGAAGTCAGGACCTGTGGGGGGCTGGCGGGGACCAGAGTTCAGGCAAGCCAAGGCTCCAAGCTTGTGGCACATGCTTCACTGTCTCAATTAGGATTTACTTACAAAATCCCAAATTCAAAGATAAACCACAGAGAGTTTCAAGGCAGCACGTGCAGAGCATTAAATGCACAGCACAAAGCCTTTCTGAGTGTGGGGTCTGTGCTACACACACGGTCACACACTCACACAGCCGGTTCTACTGTGGTTCAGAGTGGACCACGGAACAGCTTTAGGCTGCGTCTTAACCCCATGCAGAGGCCATCAGACTCATCTGATGCTTCATGACCGTGGACTCTAATGAGTTTATCAAATTATGATTTCCACTGGGTCTTGATTAATACACATACACACACCCTACACGTAAGTCCTATCAAAACAGAAATCTTAAAATCTTAAGTTTAGGGCACACTGGTTAAGAAATTAGAAAGGTATGATTATGTTTTGAAAACATTTTCTCTTCCTTCAACAATGTTTGCAAGTGGAAATATCTGCATTTAAAAGGGATATACTTTAGTTTGGAAAATTTAAATCACATTGAACACCTCAATTTTGATGTTGGATATTAAGCTGTTTGGAATAGCCAGCCAGGTTAATTATTAGTCATAAAATATATGCTGTTTTAAAGGTAAGTTTATCTTAGTAAAAAATCCCATGCATCTCTGGATTGGATGCTTATGCAACTTATCTAGTTATCCATTGTGGAGAAGAGCCAGGCTGTTTGACCCGGGTGGCTAAGACCAAGCACAGGAGCCACGAGAACAGCCACGGGAGGCATGAATCCTGCAGTGTTCCTGAGAAGAAGAACTGACACTTTAAATAAAAATGAAATAACAATCACAGACCTTCATTTGTAGTTCCTTCTGTTCCTTCTTATACTTTTGGATTATTTCTTGATGTTTTTCTTTTTCAATATCAAGTTCCAATTTTGCTTCTTCCTTGAAGAGAAGAGCCTGCTCCTCGAATTCAATTACATGTTGGGCTCTTTCCTTGGCAAGTTCAGCCTCAATCTAGAAAACAGCATTAACTCACATATAAAACCACTTTATCTTAAAATAGGTAACATTAGGCTTATTTTCAGACTTACTTTTTTAAAAATTCTAACATCAAGTTTTTAATTAAACTATTTAAAAATTTCAAGTACTTAAAGAAAATTCTAACTTAGAACTTGGGCCATAAAAAATGATCTTAGGTCAAGTATTACAAGACCTAAGACCTAAAATCTGAAATATTAGTAGTTAGGACTATATAGCATTAGAGTTTTCAAAAATACTAAAAGCTGAGTCATTCATACGTCATGACTAAAAGCTTAGTCATTTACACTGAAAATGCAGAAATGCAGTCCTTGCCAGCAACCCAGAAGTAGAAAAAAATTTTTTTTCTGAGGTCAGCTGAAATTCAGAGGAGCCACAAGTACAGGCATTGATTTTGCAAAAGGCCTTTTCTTGATGGAGGTCACAGACTGTCATCCTAAGGTGATGGAGGCTGGAAGAATGACTAAAGGAAACCACTGTGACTGACTCAGAATCACTGTGCCAGAGGGATTTCAGAAATCCCCTGGTCCAGTCTCTGAACCTTCTGTGATTTGTAGGAAGAATAAACAAGGACTTCGCTTTGCGATGGAACTGAGTTTGATCTTGGCTCTATATCCTGGCCCTGCCACTGGCTAGCTGTATGATCTGAAGCTTGGAGCCAGAACCTGTCCTGGAGGGTTACAACTAGCTCCCTCAGGGGCACTGGAGGATTAAATGGGGCAAAGCCTGTGTGTAAGCTCTAGCCTGAGCAGGGACTCAGCTGTCAGGAGAGATGACTTCCACTGCTGACCCTTTGGTCCTTGCTGTGGTGTCTGCTCTTGAGATGGTCTGCTGGGTGCCTGTCACCTCCAAAAGCCGTGACTCCCTCCCCAAGCAGGAGTTCCCACTTCATAGAGCACCAGGCACTAGGCAGTTTCCCCACAGTTCAGCCCACATCCTGCATGTGGTTTTTAACCACTGGTTTCGGCTCTACCTATTAGAGCAAGAGGGAGGACAAATCTCTGAGTGCTGGAGTCATCCATGCCTTGGAGTCCATCTGAGATGATCAGAGAAAGCCTAGTAACAAGCTGACTCGAGACCTACATGGTGCTGTGCCATGGCAATGAACTCTAATTGGAGGTAAATGCCTGGTAAGTTGGGAGAAGAACTGTCAAACTTGACGGAGTGCGTGTGTGGTTCTGGCCACTAAGAGAAAGAGAGGTTGACCTGGATATCCTGATAGCTCAAGGGAGGTTTGCTAAGAAAGTCCACAGGAAGCCCTTTAAACTAATCAAATGAGACAGCAGACTAGCCCCAGAGGGGGGGTCACTTGGATCTATTGCACTGGGGCTAGAACTGGTCATTTGCCCCAAAGGCACAGGAATTCAATTCCCGTTTGACACTGTGAGAAGCTATTCTGGCTCTCTCAGAATAACTTTCTGGATTGTTTGGGTAAAAGTCTGCTGCTGATGGGCTGCTCTCAGACTGCTAAAGAAGAGAAAGCCTTAGGAGCATTCAGAATCCATTCTGGGGTGAAGGTCAGGGACTCCTGTTTACTTGCCTCTTGTAGCCATTAGACAGCTCACAGGTACCTCCAGGAAGCATCATGGCCTGGGACATAACACCCTCCCCGCAGCCTCTCCTCATGTCAGGACGCAGCACCAGCATCCATTGATTATTCAAGTTGGTAACCAGAGCGCTTCTCTCATCCTCCCTTCCTCTCCCTTCCATGCCTAACAAAAATGCCTTGAGTCCATTTCTTCTCACATCTGCCTCCACCACCCTAATTTTGGCCACCATCGGTTTCTGACCAGCTTCCTCATTGCCATCCTGGCCTCTCTCCAATCCAGGCTACACACAGCAGTCTTCTTTACAAAATATAAATTAGATTCTTTTATTCCCTCTTAGTGGTTTCTCAATGCATTAGTATAAAATCAAATCTCCTTATATGATCTTCTATGGGGACACCACCAGCCCACATGGCACCTTTGTGTGAACTGACAAAGCACCCCTTTCCTTAGATGAAAACAGTCTCATGCCAGGTGCAGGACTTGGAGAGCAGAGCACGGGCTGGATTCCAGCTCCTGCTGCCCCTTTGGCCAGTGATCTCAGGCAGGGTACAGCTGGAACTGCGTGTGGCAGCCTCGGATGACTCCAGCTGGACTTCTGCTCCTTTCCCCATTAGATCACTGTGCTTCAGCCACACTGGGACAGACGTCAAGACAGGAAAGGAGGAAGTCAAATGCAGAACATTAGGAAAAGTCAGAAAGCATAACTTCGTGAGTTAAAGACCACAAGATGTTTCAACACTATTTTTTTTAAAGCAACGTTGTTTGAGATGCTTAAGAAAAATGTATGCCAAAATGTGAAGTGTTTTCAAAATAATCTCTTGTGTGGCTAGTTGGTAGAGCCCAGTAGTTATTTTAGTTATTTCAAAATATGACAGATTGCTCAAAATAAGTGAACGGGAATGTATACAAGTAGGTGGGACAGGGCCTGGTGTAAACTGGACGACAGAAAAGACTTTGGAAGAACCTTTTTAAACAGAAGTTCCTCCGTTTTATTTAAGGAGAAGAGGTCCTTTGATGTGGAGGAAACACAGGAGGCACTCGGGGAAGAAATGAGAAGGGCAAAGGTCTGAGTGGCAGATGCTCTGTGAGGAGATCTCGCCCCGAATGACTCCTTGAACTTCTGTGGGTTGAGAAAAAGAACGGCACCTACGGATCCTGGGAAAGGAAAGGTCCCACGGGCAGAAGGGAGAGAGTGAGGGACTGTTACTGGTGTGGCTTTGAATCTGCACAACTACATGGCACTCCAAGAGTCACCCAAGTGTGAGGATACCATGGCAGGAGCCTGCTGGTCCCTTCATGACCTGAAGTGTTTGAACAGTGACAAGCCCACACAGCGATCTGCTTATGGAATATGCTATGTGCCATCAACAGGCTGAATTCATGCCCAGCTGCATGTTTATGTTTTATGTAAACTGCTGGACTTATGTTTTATGCAAACACATGGTGTTGAGGCTGCACATATAAAGCATAAGCTACTGCACACAGCAACTAATAGTAACTTTAATAATTATAGGAAAATACTGATTTTTTTTTAAAAAAACACAAATAATATGTGAGCTCAAGAGTCACACAAAGTAAAACCAATGATCTGTGTACACATTCCAGGATTTAGTTATTTTTGTTTATTTATTTATTTATTTTTTAAATATTTATTTTTTAGTTGTAGGTGGACAGAATATCTTTATTTTATTCTTATGTGGTGCTGAGGATCAAACCCAGCGCCTCACGTGTGCTAGACAAGCGCTCTACCACTGAGTCACAGCCCCAGCCCGTTATTTTTGTTTTTTATCATCTGTATGCTCCACTTGTTCAAACTCCATCTCCTTGGTGAAGGCCTCCCGATGAGGCCAGAGCATTCTGAACGTAGCTTTTTCCTTTTATATTTGTTATTAAAATGCTTAATTAATATTTTAGAACATCTCTATCTGGTATTGATGTGCAAAATCCTGTCTTTTCACTATTTTCCAGGTGAGATCTTAGTGGCTAATTTTGTTGTTTTTTCCTGTCCATGGAGCCCCTCACCACATTAGAACATAACCACTTGTTACTCAGTGACACCTTTGAAACCAGAGGGAACTTCAAATCAACTGTTCACATTTGATATGCACATATCATTTTTGAAAATATATCTCCTAAAATAAATTATTATACTATTTTCCAAAAGTTAAAAACAAATACTGGTTGAAAGCTATTATTCCCACTGTCTAGATTAAGAAATAGGCTCAGAGAGGTAAAGTAACTTCATCACAATCAAGAGCTCTACGAGGTGGGGAGGTGGGCGTCCTCAGGTGTTTCTGGTGGATTCTGTGGGGCACCATGTTTGGTTTTCCCCTGTAACCTCCCTCCTCCCTCACTTTACAGCAGAGTGGCTAATGGAGTGGATGTGGTATTCATGTAGTTTCAAAATACTGGGGGATTTTCCTAGATACCATTCTATTAATGATTTCTAATGTAATTTCAATGTAGTCAGAGAAAAAAACTTTGTATGATTTAAATTCTTCTGAATTGATTGAGAATTATACATAACACAGAGTATGGTTTATTTTGGTAAATGCTTTATGGCTGCATAAGAAGAATATGTACTCTGCTGTTATGTAGAGGATTCTATAAGTATCATTTGGGTCAAGTTTGTTTATTGTTGGTCATTATCTCTTAAAAGTACATTATTACACCATTTTCTATAGTATAGATTCATTCTGCTTTTCTGCATATTTTTCTGTCAGTCACTGAGAGATTACATTTCATATTCTGGGTTTATATTTATCTCCTTGCAGTTTCATCAATTTTTTGCTATGAGGTGAATAAACATTTAGGATCATCATGTCCTACTTTTTTTTTTTTTAAATATTTTTTTAGTTGTAGATGGACACAATGTCTTTATTTTATTGCTTTGTACGTGGTGCTGAGGATCGAACCCAGGGCCTCACGCATGCGAGGCAAGTGCTCTACCGCTGAGCCACAATCCCAGTCCCCATCATGTCCTACTTTATCATATGAAATGACCTTTTTTATCCCTGTCAATATTCTAAATTTTCTTATTTCTTTGCCCTGAAATCTGCTGTGTCAGACAGTAATAAGCTCCTCCAACTTCCTCTGTCTTTGTTAGCATAGTGTATCTTTTTCACCTTTTACTCTTAACCTACTTGTGTCTTCATATTAAAACACATTTCTTCTGGTCGACATATGGTAGGGTCTTGCATTTATATAAGATGAAAAACTGTGCTCTTTAAATGCAGATATTTATACCAGGATTAGCAAACTATGGCCGCAGGCTGAGCCCAGCCAGGCCCTTTTATCTGCTTTTTGCGTCTGGCTGCTTATACTACAGCAATGGCAGAGTTGATTGGTTTTATTTCCACAAAACCAAGACTGTTTACTCACTAGAACTTTATTAAAAAAACTTTTCTGACCCCTGATTTAGACCATTTACATTTAATGTTATTGTTGGTAAGAACAGCTTTAAATCTACTGTCCTGTGTTGTGTTTTCTGTTTGGCCCACCTTATCTTTTCTTTTTTTATCTTCTTTTTGGATTGAATATTTCTTTAATTCAACTTATCTCCTTTACCAGCTTATCAACTGTCACCTTTTCTATTTCTGTGGCTGCTTGAGGGCTTACAGAACACACCTTTAATGCAGTCTACCTTCTAGTGGTACATCACTACACGTACTGTGTGAGAATCTCATAATAGCATACAGGTGGCTTCAACTTAGGCTCTCACCTTGACGGTGATGTGAAAGTGATGCATTCAGTAGAAACCATGCTTTGAATTTGGATTTTTTCCTTAGTTACCAATAAAACTGCTTAGTAGAAAAACTACTCTTGTTTTTCACTGTCAGGACAGTATTCAACAAATTACATGAGATATTCAATACTTTATTATAAAATAGGCTTTGTGCTGGACAATTTTGCCTAATTATGGGTTAATGCCTGTGGTTCTGGGCACATGTAAGGTGGGTTAGGCTGAGCTGCGCTGGGCGTGGCAAATGCATCTTGGGTTGGCAGTTCCGCCTCAGGGCAGGTCTACTGGGGCGCAGGAGGGAGCAGTGTCCCATCCTGCCCTCCATGCCACTGTGCCTTGGTTGTCATGGATTCTGCTTCCACATGTTAACGACCTCATATTTTGAGTTCAATTATTGAAGTTACATAGCATAATTTAAAAAATCAAAGTGTGCCTTCAGTATTCTTTTTAGTCATGTACTTATTAGGTATAAATGTTAATAGACACATAAATAATTTCATCTCTGTCAAAGTTTGCATAGTACATGCTCTTCTATTTTTATTTCTTTAATGGTCCATTACAACACATTAGGAATTATTAGACCATTTGACTCTTGCATTTGAAAAAGAATTTCAGATGGTTTTTTCTCTGCTCAAAAGGAAAATTTAATATTTCTTGAAGTAAATTTCTCTCCCTTGCATTTTCACTATCAATCCAGTGACTTCAGCCAGAAGTAAGGTTTTGTTTGTTTTCAAAAGTTTTATGTAGTGCTTAAAATGAGGTCAATACTGCAGTTCTAAAATGTTTCTAAATGTAATGTCTTGATGATAATCTAAGAAAAATTTGGTTGGGATTTGTTTGTTGCACTAACAAGGGACAGTCAATAAGTGATACGAACTGGTTATGTCAGCAGTATGGTTACGGGAGATTTTTAAGTTACTAAATGTTCACTGAATACTAACAACAGTGTGCATTTGGAACTAGTTTTAAAGGTTTAGCATTCACATTAATTTTCTTTCTTTGGATCAAAGCAATACTTGAAATAAACAAAAAGCCAGGACAATTAGTAAACACAGTTATTTTAAAATGTGCCATCCCTGTTGCATAGCAACTATTGCTCCTATTATGAGCTCTTTACATACTCTAAAATAATTAAGCGCAGGCACAAATTGCAGTCTACTGTTTTTGAATGTTAAAGGCATTTAAGTTATGAAGTTTATTCTAATACATGTATTATAGATTTGTGAAGGGAACATTTCATTCCTACGCAAAGACACAGTGACCCAAGAAAGAGATGACAATGTCATATTAATGATTCTCCTTTCTCATAAGAGGACTTTTAGGGAAGTTTTTATTCCTAGTCTCAATAGCTAACACAGCCAAGACCTAATTATCATTCCCTGGCTTTGCTGGCCTGGAGCTTGATTTACTGCAAGTTAAATGATATTTATTAACAAGAAGTCAAACTATACAAAAGTACACATGCCAAAAGACATCTGAGACAAATATCATGGTCTTAATAAGAACTTTGAGACTATTACCTTGGAGTATTTTCCCCAGCACATTAACTTGGCATAAAGCAAGAACATAAAGCTTCCACAGGGCAACTGCAGATGCTGCCTCAATCTGCTCAGTGTTAGTACCTCAGGACCAGGGCACAGCAATCAGGAGACTAGTGGGGTCAGAAGCAGAGATGCCCTCTCCAGCGAAATGGACCTGGAAAGCCTTCATGGGGTGAATGTGCAGATGGGACACATCTACTCCAGCAAGTTCCCCAAATAGTCTAAGACAGGGAGCTCAGGAGTCTGAGGAAAGGGAAAGACTACTGATCTCCATCCATGTTAATTCCATCTGATAAATTTCCAAGTCAGAAGATGGGACATTTACAGAATCTCTTGATATATGCTGACCAACTAGTCTCCAGAAGGTTGCTTTAATTTCCAGTCTCTTAGGGTAAGTGTGAGAGGCAATTTCACTAACTCTTCATCATGGTGCCAAAACAGTCTATCAGTTGAATGAAATAAAAACTGTCTCTCACTTTGCATATTTTGGATTGTTAAATTGATCATCTTCTTTTTGAATTTTAAAACATGGATGGGAGAAGTGAGTAAGCACAGAGTAGGGACTTGGAAGAAAGCAAAGAAAGGGCTGTGCTACAAGCCAGAGGCGCTTACAGCAGCTTTAGTCCATACTCTCAAATTTTGCTTTCACCAACATGGAACTGTAGTCATAGTGATAATTTTGCTACTGCCTGACTGTGCATGCTAAGTAACGAGGAACAGGTGTGGATTATGGAGGGCTCTTACCGGCTGAGTACGCTTGAAGACTGGAAACAGTAGAGACAAATTTAGAGTTGACCTGAGCCAGACACAACACCTAAAGGGTTTTAATTTGCTGATGGCAGAGTGGGGATTCCTGGTGGAGATGTTAGTTTGAAGGTGGCCACTGCTTATTGATGAAGGTTACAAGTTATAGGATCTAGTCCCCAAGGAGAGGAGTCCAATAACAACTAAACAAGTTGTTTGGACTTCAGTCAAACAATCTGAGTTTCAGAGGCCAGCTCCCATTTGAGGAAAAAATTTAAGAGTTTATAAGAAAACCCAGACTAGGGGTGTAGATCCATGGGGTAGCCCTTAGGGTGCAGGGTAGAGCCCAGTGGTCAATCAAGGAGTATTAGAAATTTATGTTAGGAGGTGATGTTGTCATTCAGTGACCGGAGCTATGCATAGCTTGAGAAGGCAGCAAATAACTATTTTAAAAACATTACTCACGCTATGTACAATTATGAAAGTAATACATTTCCAATGTTGAAACTTTGAAAAATACAGAAAAGTCTAAGGATTAGAATCAGTGCATTTTTTCATATTCTAAAAGCAAACATTTCTTTATAATAGCAGGCTAAATGGTAACTCATTTAATTTTGCCAGGGTAAGTATGTTGAAAGTTCATAACTGAATAATTTTAAGTCACTTTCCATTCTTTGATATTATTTTCTTATAAGAGAAGCAGAGAAGTTATAAAAACATTTCCCTTCTTTAAAGAATGTCATCAGCCAGGCGTGGTGGCACACACCTGACAATCCCAGAGACTGAGGCAGGAGGATCGCCAGTTCAAAGCCAGCCTCAGCAATTTAGCGAGGCCCTAAGCAACTCAGTGAGACCCTGTCTCTAAACAAAATACTAAAAAGGACTGGGGCCGGGCGCAGTGGCGCACACCTGTAATCCCAGCACTTAGGGAGGCTGAGACAGGAGAATCGCGAGTTCAAAGCCAGCCTCAGCAATGGCGAGGCGCTAAGCAACTCAGTGAGACCCTGTCTCTACATAAAACACAAAACAGGGCTGGGGATGTGGCTCAGTGGTCGAGTGCCCCTGAGTTCAATCCCCGGTTCCAAGAAAAGGACTGGGGGTGTGGTTTAAGTGCCCCTGAGTACAAAAACAAAAACAAAAACAACAACAAAAAAGGAATCTGATTAAATGTAGATTCTGAAACTTATGTGAAAAAATTGAACATTTAAAATTAAAAATCATACTGCATGAGAACCATAGGCTATTTTAATCTTACAAGATTTCAAAAATCTGTTCTTACTTTTAAATTTCCTATTATATTGTATAACATTTTAGAAAATACACACATCCTAAGCACATTTAGTGTTAGAAATCCCAGAAGGAATCAAAAGTGTATATAGAAGCAAAGAAATCTATCTGGAACAGTATTCTAGCAAATGCACAGAATTTTAAACAGCAAATACGACACAGGCTGGTGAAAGCCACACTGTTACCTTCTCCTTCCAGCTATCGTCACTCAGCATCTTCTGTCTAATGGTCTCCTGCAGCTGCTCGATGCTTTTCTGATGTGACATCAGCATCAATTCCCTGAAAACCATAAACCCAGCAGATGAGTGAAAACGTACCCTCACACTCTTCCCATGTCACAGTTCTGGCTTAGAGACTTCTCTCACAGCTCGGCGGTTCTTCTCTTTAGAATATATGCGTATGTATATGTGTTCACACACACACACACACACACACACACACACACTATATACCATTTTAATTGTTAACAGAAGTTCATAAACACTGCACATAAGACATAAGGCTCAATATCTTCTCAGGTGTCATTTTTTTCTTCATTCATAATAAGTTGTTATTTTTGCATGAAATAGTAACAACTTATTTGGAGTCACAAATATAATAAAATGTTGTAAGTTGTGGTTCGAAAAGTTTGACTAAATTCTAGCACCAAATAGAAATACCTTGGAATGTGTCTTAAAGTCAATAAATGTTTTGTCAATATTATTGACAATTCAGAACAAATTTTAAGAAATTGAAATTGTATTGTGTATCTTTTCCAGCTGTAATGCAGTAAATGTAGCAATCAATAACAAGAAAAACTTCAAAACTATACAAATACATGGATATTAAACAACTTACTTCTGAACAACCAGTGGGTCAAGGAAGAAATCAAGAAGGAAATTTAAGAATTTATTGAAATAAATGAATATGGAGATATAACATATAAAAAATCTATGGTGTACAGCAAATGCAACATTTAAGAAAGAAGTTTATAGCAATTAATGCTCACATTACAAAAGCAGAAAGATCTCAAATAAACAAAAGGGATCATTAAGATCAGAGCATAAATAAATGAAATAGATACAAAACACAAAAGATCAATAAAAAGAAGAGCTAATTCTTCAAAAAGGTAAACAAAGTGGATAAACCCTTAGCTAGATGAACTAAGAAAAACAGAGAAGACTTAAATAAAATGAAAGATGAAAAAGGAGATATAATAACTGACACCAGAGAAATAAAAGCGATCCTTATGGGTTAGTATGAACAACTCTGCACCAACAAACCTGACAACCTAGGAAAAATGGACAAATTCCAGGACACGTACCCCTTACCAAGACCGAATCATGAAGAAACAGAAAACTTGAACAGAACAAGTAATAAGACTGGATCAGTAATAAAAGCTTCCTATCAAAGAAAAGTCTGAGATCAGGTGGCTTCACTGCGAAGTTCTACCAAAGGAGAATCAATACGAATTCTTAAATTATTCCAAAAAACTGAAGTTGAGGGATTTCTTCAGAACACATTCCACAAGGCCAACATTATCCTGATAACCAATCCAGACAAAGACACAACAAAAGGAATGCCACAGGCCAGTACCCTTTAAATATGAATGCCAAGAAGCCCTCAACGAAATACTAGCAAACTGAATTCAATAGCACATGAAAAAGACTATCCACCATGATCAAGTGGGCTGCAGGATGGTTCAAATACAAATCAATATGCATGATATACTATGTCAACAGCATGAAGGACAAAAACTATATGAAAAGATGCAGAAAGAACATTTGATAAAATTCAACATCTCTTTGTGATAAAAACACTGAACAATTATATACAGAAAGAACATAGCTCAACATAATTAAGATCATATATAATAAGTTAAAAGCTAACATTATACTGAATGAGGAAGATCTGAAATCTTTCTAAGATCTGAAACAAGACAAAGAAGCCCACTTTTAACACTTTTATTCAACACAGTTCTGGAACTCCTGGTCATAGCAATCAGGCAAGAGAAAGAAAGGGCATCCAAACTGGAAAAGAGGACGTCAGATTGTCACTGTTTGCAATGGCATGATCCCATATATAAGAAACCCCAAAGATGCCACTAAAAACTGTAGAACTCATGGACAAATTTATGAAAGTCACTGAATATATCTAAAATATAAATCTAGAAAGCAATCTGGCTTATACTGTCTATAAAAAATAGGAGGAAATTTAACCAAGGAAGGGAAAGATCTCTACAATGAAAACTATAAAACAGTGAAGAAAGAAGCTGGAGAGGATTAAAAAAAGAGAAATACAAAGACATCCTGTGTTCATGGGTTGGAGAATCAATATTGCTAAAATGCCCATGATGCTCCAAATGATAGGGTCAGAATTAATGCAATCTCTATCAAAATACTAATGATATTCTTCAGACAACTGGAAAAAATAATCCTAAAATTTGTGTGGAAAACAAAACAAACACAAAACCCTGAATATACAAAATAATCCTGAGCAAAAAGAACAAACCAGGTACCCAAAAAAAAAAGAAGAAGAAGAAGAAAGCAGAAGGCATTACAATACCTGACCTCAAAATATACCACAAAGCTGCAGTGATCAAAGCAGCATGGCACTGGCGTAACAAGACACAGATGGCACATGGGGTTAGACAGCCCAAGAGTAAGCCTGAGCAGACACTTTGCCAACTGGTTTTCAACTAAGGTGCTAAACATGCAGTGCAGAGAGGGCAGTCCCAATAGTGGTACCAGGAAAACTGGTGTCCATATGCTGAAGAATGCAACTAGATCTGGCTCTCTTGCCAGTTGCAAAATCGACTCAAAACAAATTAAAGATGTAAGAATCTGAAACAATGAAAACTGCTAGAAAAGACCCTAAACCATAGGAAATAAAAGCAAAAATGGACAGTGGAATCATATCAAGCCAGAAAGCTTCTGCACAGAAAAGGAAACCGTCATAGTAAAGAAGCAGTCCACAAGAGGCTGGAATATAGCTCAGCTGGTGGAGTGCTTGCCTTGCATGAACAAGGCCCTGAATTCAATCCCCAGCACCACAAAAAAGAAAAAGGAAAAAAAAAAGCAGTTGATGGAGTAGGGGAAAATATTTGCAAACTATACCCCTGACAAGGGATTCATATTCGATTTTTTTGAACATGATGATGAATTGTTGTTTTCCTCGCTGTGCTTTTTAGCTTGGAATCCCACTTGTCTATTTTTGTATTTGTTTCCTGTGCTTTTGGGATCTTGTCCAAAAATCCTTGCCCATGCCAATTTCTGAAGTGCTTCCCTTATGTTTTCTTCGAGTAGTTTCATTGTTTCAGGTCTTACATTCATGCCTTTAATTTGTGTTGAGTTTCAAAAAACTTAGGGAGGCCCTGGGTTCAATTCCCAGCACTGCAAAGAATAAACTAAACTACAATAAACCCCATAATGAAAACTTGATTTAAAATTGGGCACTAGACCTAAATAGACATTGCTTGAAAGAAGGCATACAAATGCTCATCAGGTATATAAGAAGGCTCATCAGGTATATACAAAAATGCTCAACATCAACATCAGGGAAATGCAAATCAAAACCACAATGAGATGTAACCTCAGTCCAGTAAGGTTGCAATTGTCAAAACGATAAAAGATGGCAAATGCCAGTGATATGGAGAAAAAGGAACTCTTGCACACTGCTGGTGGGAATGTAAATTAGTACAGCCATACAGAAGTGCCTCAAAATACTAAAAATTGAACTTCCATCTGATTCAGAAATCCCACGACGGGGTATACATATCCCAAGGAAATGAAATTGTTATGTTGAAGAGACATCTGCATTCCCAGGTTCATTGCAGCAATAGCCAAAAAATAGAAACAACCTAAGCATCTATCACCTGAGGACTCAATAAAAAAAAATGTGGCACATACACAGAATGGAATACTACTCAGCCACAAAAAATGAAATCCTGTCATTTGCAACAACACGGATGGAACTGGAGATCATGATGATAAGTGAAATAAATCAGGCACAGAAAGACAAGTACCTCATAGTCTCATTCATATATGGAATACAAAAAAAGATGATTTCATGGAAGTTCAGAGTAGCATGGCAATTACCAGAGGCTGGGGAGAATGGGAGAGGCTGGTGAAAGGCTTCTCAGTGGGCACTAAGTTGCAGTAAGGAGCAAGTTCTGGGTGCTGTTGCTAAGTACATACTGTACTTTTCAAAAAGCTAGGAGAAAGCACTTGAATGTTTTCACCATAAAGAAATGATAAATATTTCAGGAAGCATATGTGTTTAACTGGACTTAAACATTACACAATGTTTCTATATCTAAAAAATTTTTTTAAATGCAGATTTCACTAGCAATTCTATAGGTTCAGCTTTATTGTGTCCCTCCAACTATTTCCTCCTTTCCTTTCCAACTGCCCAAAAGCCTCCTTAATTTCCTTGACTCTTATCTCCCACCGAGTGTCATAATAGACTCTGGATCTCTTGATCTCTAGTCTCTTATGTTATTTAACATTTTTACCATTATGAAAATAGTGCCTATATTTCTAGGTTAGGAAATTTTAATAACAAAAACACAAGAAGACACATTTGACTTGGTAATTCAGATATGAACATCATTTGAGGGAAACTGATTTTAAAAGCCCCAAACTCCCTGATTTCCTTTCCAGAAGCATGTCACACTAGGTACCTTAACAACTTTCCCACTAAAAATAAATTCTAGTTAAAATGCAGGGAATATATCTTAAAATGTATCAGTGAGTTGGGCAAAAAGTGAGGAAGATGCAGAGAGCAAAACTCAAATGAAAAGACAGAGAAAGGTTCTCAGGGGAAAACTAGTAATATCTGAATCAAGTCTGTAGTTTAGTTATATATATCAATGCTAATTTCTTAGTTTTGACAGATTTACTACACTTACAAAAGATGGGCCGAAGGGGAACATAAACTGTCTGTACTGTCTCTGCAACTTTTCTGTATCTCTAAAATTATTCCAAGCCAAGAGATTAAAAAGGTGAAGTGAAAGGAAGAATCCCTGAGGCGGGCTAGGCAGCCTGTCCTTACCTGGAAGGCACCTTCCAAACCTGAGGACCAATCCACAGCCAGGATGGGCACAGGACCACCAAGAACTATGCTCACAGAGCAGGTGTGAAATGCACACTCCATATAAATAAAGTGAAGTCATTCTTTAGGACAAAATGGAAATTATCTGCTTTGAAGTGGTGGTGGGTGGAGAATTTCTAATACAAACCAGCCTTGGTGCAGGTTTGTATCTGCAATTCCTACTACCTGAACTGTCCAAAAATGTTCATGCTAAAAATTCATTTTAAAGGGCTGCTGGGTTAATCTTGTCTCACAGGAAAAACACTAAGATGTTTGGAACAAATCTATCTATAACTCAGGACTCAAAGAATTCCTAAAGATAAAATTTTAAGGCTGGGGTTATGGCTCAGTGGTAGCGTGCTTACCTAGCACGCGTGAGGCACTGGGTTCGATCCTCAGTACCATATAAAAATAAAATAAAGATATTCTGTCCACCTACAACTAAAAAATAAATATTTAAAAAAATTTTTTAAGAACTCTGAAGTTTATAATACAAAAGAAAATTTTAAGAAATGGCAGGAGAGGAAGAATGACCAGATACAAATGGCAGCGTGATCAAACCTACAACTCCAAGATATTAAATTTTCAGACCGAGACTATAAAATAAAGATGGCTGACATGTTAGAAGAAATGGAAGAGTGACTTAAATTACTATAAAAAACAAACTGAACTTGTGGCTGAAATGGGAACCCAGCGGAGGGTCCTGCAGCACATCAGCAATGTGACTCAAAAAATTACCCCGTGCAGTGCTGGGAGTAAAACGTATGGAGAATATAAAAGAGGCGCAGCAGTTCAAAAGCAAAGGAGGGCAAGTGGGAGGGGGCAACGTTTGAGGGAAGAGTCCAGACTGCTGAAAACCCACTTGCAAGTCCAGGGAGCTCACTGGATTCCAGGCAGGACAAACAAAAATAAGCCTCACACCTGGTGCCTCAGAGTGAAAATGAAGCTGGAAAGGAAATCCTCAAAGGAACCTAAATATCCTGAAAGCTTGTCCCCAAAAGCAGCGGAGAGTGACAAAAGCATGAGTCCTGTGAGAAAACAAACATCGACCTGAAGCTGGGACCCCGGGGCCATCTTGCAGAACGAGGCCGAGATGTGGATGTACATAAAACCTGAGCACCAACCACCAACTCCAGGAGCTTCCAAAGAATGTGCTCCGCAGGAAGGAAGGTCAGACAGCAAGAAAGCGCCTGCACAGAAACTGGCCCCACACAGGCAGAGGATCCTGTGTCAAGGGCAGCTGTGCCAGGCCCTGGGGCAGCCGGGACTCTGCTCCAGGGTTCATGCTGTGCCCCCGGCAGCCCAAAGCCCTACTGTTTTTATCTTTGGATTTGTATTTTTCAGTGGAGCCTGACAGATGGATCAAGCGGGTTCTAGGGTCTCAGTGCTCCAACTCTGACCCAGTTTCAGCTCGTGCCACTGTCCTGCCTTCCCCAGATGGTTCTCAGTCACTGCTTCCCTGGCTCCTCCGAGGGACTACTGCCTTCTGCTCCAGAAGGGCCTGGACCTGGGGAGGGTTAGTGCCTGCTGGAGTCTAAACTCTCAGGACATTAAATAGCAAACAAAAGACCACCATGGCAGAAGGGGGGGGGGCTGTTAAAGAAAGGAAAATGCTGCTTTCCCACTTTTTTAACAAGGGACCTGGTATTTCTGTTTTGCACTAGGCTCTGAAAATTATGTAGTCAGCTCTGCATGTAGGTAAATGTAAACTAATGTTATCTGATTAAAATATGAATTCTGATTCTGTGCAATTAGAGGGGCTGACAAAAAGAACTTGCAAACTGGACCTAAATGTAGAATGTATGTCAGAAGGGGAGCTATCGGAGCTCTAGTGTTCTTTGGTCTGTTCAGTATTCAAGAGGAGTTAAATACTAATTTTAGAAGTAAAATTTCAAAATTAACTACTAAAATAATAGAAATAAAATACACTACTAGTGGAAAAATGCACTAAGAAAATATACAAAACCAAAAGTCCTCCTTCCAAAAGGCCCCAAACGAGAAAATAGTACAGAAAGAAAAAGGGGGGGGGGCGGGAGAGAAAGAGAAAGCTTAAAACAATGATCACGATAGTGGTAACAGAGTTAGAAGAAACAGACTTGATACAAAGCGTATTTATATGCTCTATAAGGACATGTAAAGATTAAAAGGAAAAATTTGGAAAAGATCTTTACAAGAAAGAAAGAATATAACTATAATATTATCAGGGAAACAGACTTTATGACAACTCATTATTGAGGGCTGATAATGATAACAGGTTTGATTTACTATGAATATTCTAAATTTATATACATCAATTAAAGTGTTCTCAAAATAGATGGCACAAAACTTGCTATAACTGTAAAAAGAAAGCGTCAAACCCTCACCGTTGTGGTAGAATTCAGCACAGCTCCCTCCGTTACAGCTAAGTCAACCCAGGACCACACACGTGGTCCTGGAAGCACAATGGACACTCTAGACTGTTACGTGAAGGGCCCTCCATGACTGGGCAGTGCTCAACCAAGGGCCAGGCAGAGGAAGATTCAGTAAAGATATAGGAGATGTACGGCAAGCACTAAGATCACTTTTATATACAGAGCCTTGGACACATGTTGCAGTAAAATACACGATTATTTTCCAGTTCATGTGAAATTGACCCCATACTAGGCCAGAAAGTAAGTTTCAGCATATTACAAATAATTTTTAGGCTATAAACCTGCTTTGCTGAATATGGTAGCCACTACCCTCAAATAGCTATAGAGCACTTGAAATATGGCTTGTCCCAATTGAGATGTGCTCTAAGTATAAAATATCACATTTGAAAATTAGTATTACAAAATCCAAAATATAGTTTTGGAGGTGTGCTCAATGTTAGAGCACTTGCTTAGCATGCATGAGGCCCTGGGTTCCATCTTCAGCAAGGTACAGACACACACACATACACACACACAATCTAACCTCCAATAACTTTTAACGATGATCACATATTTAAGTAATATTTTGGATATATTGGTTTAAGTAAAATATAGTTTTATAAATTTGATTTTTATTTGTTTATTTTTGGTCTTTTAATGTGGCAGATAAGAATTTTTAAATTACATATATGCTTTATATTTTACTTATGATCTACAATCAGTATTCTATGAAAATAAAGAAATGTCAGCAACAAAAACAAAATATCTCAATGTATTCAAAAAATTTAAAATATATAGTTCTGAATAACTCATGGTCAAATAAAAATCACAGGTGGTACTTAAATATACTTAGAGCAGGATAATAAAGAAATTGCTACATATCAAAACTTATGAAATAAAGGTAAGGCAAACAGGATGGAGAAATGTGCGATATCAGAGAACACAAGTTCAGATGAAGAATGAATGATCCTCAGCCACACACACTAGGCACAAATTCCAGGAACATTCTGTTGAGCGCAAAGAACCAGTCACACATACAGCATGATTTTATTTCTGTGAATGTTAAATACACACAAATCCAACATTACACTTCTTAGGAACAGAAATATACTTGGTAAAATTAGAGAGAAGCAAGAGCACAAGGGACACCAGCTGTGGCTTTTGTAGATGCTCTTGATCAGCTGGAGAAAGTTCCCTTCTGCTCCTAGTCTGCTCAGAACCACTACCCGCCTGCTGGTGTCACCTTTGAGGAACTGGGAAGGAACTGGGTGGAACCAGGAAGGAGCATCAAGGGACTTCAGAGCTAATGGTGGGGTTCTTTGTCCTGATGGAGTACTCAGATGTCGCTGTATTTCTTTATACTGATACCAACCTTCTCCGTGTGTACTCGGTGTTTATAAAAACAATTATTGATAAAGCCTGAGCCCGGAGAGTGGGAGGGGGAGGAGAGAATTCAAGGCAAAGATGCAGGTGAAGGAATGAGCAGTCCTGAGGAGCAGGGCTTGCTCACAGCTGGCCCAGAAGACACAGGGTCCCTGTCCAAATGGTGCTCAAAATCCAGCAAATTTTATAGTGCGCTCAAATCCACAGTGTAAAGATTTGTCCTTTACAGTGTGAGCCACAGCCTGCAGGTCTAACAACCTGCCCTGTCTAGGCGGGAGGAAAGGAAGTGAAGCCAAAGGAACAAAGGACGAGGACAGCAAAGTGGGTCTCACTGTGGCTCCCCGGACGCCAAGATATTTCCGTCTCCTTCACATCTCATCTTCCTCTAACGCAAGCCAGATGCCGACAACTCTCAAACTTGCTGGGGTCATATCTGCTCTGAGTGTCCGACATTGGCGCCTCCAGTCTCCACCTGGCTGGGCACCTGTATTTTAGGAACACCTGAAACGTAACATCGGAAGTCTCATGGCTGACAGTGCTAAGATTCACTTTGTGCTCATGTCGCATGTCACCTGCTTCTCGTGTGTTGTTCCACGATGTAGCCAAGGGGCAGCTCTTACCCTGGAGTGCTGTCTTGATAGCAGACAGAAAAGAAAAATCATCAAAACTGAGGGTCTCTCAAAACCTCTGTGTAGAACAGGGCACGCCACTTCTCTTGCATTTTAGAGGCGAGAACAATGGAGTGGTCAAGTCTGGTAGCAGGTGTAGCTGGTGCCGTCCTCAGTTGTGCCAGGCGGGGCACTGTGTCACCTGACACTGCCCACGCCATCTCTGGAGCCCCAGGAAGCCTGCTCTGGAGGTGGGGGACATTTCTTGCTTGGACTGTGGTCCTTTCTCCTGGGGGTGATTCCTCAGCCCTGTGTTCCCCATGGTTCCTGGCTTTTCCTTTCTAAGATGCGCACCTTCTTTATCGTCTAGCTTGGCCACATCAGAAGAGGCCATTAGAGATTTTGCCCATTGGGGAAAAGATTAGCTCTCTCAACTTCCCTTTGGTTCAAGGATGTTGGGGACAGAGTGTGTTCCTTCATAATCCCCAGGCTCTGCCCCTCTCATGTCCAGTCAACCCATGGTTTGCTTTCTGTCACTAGGTCAGTTTGCATTTTCAGAATATATCTACATATCTGTACATGAAAACCTACAATAGATTCTTTCTGATATGGCATCTTTTACTTGGCTTAACTATTTTGAATTTCATCCATACTGCATGATATATTAATAGTTCATTTGATTTTTAATGCTGAGTGGTATCTGGTTTTACAGATAAAGCACAAATCATCCATGCACCTGTTGTTGGTTATTAGGGGGTTGTACAGATTATGGCTACTACAGCTACAGCTACTATCAATACCTGTGTACATGTTCTCGTGTGGGCATATGCTTTCATATCTCTTGGGTAAATATGCAGGAGTACAGTGTCTGGAAAACAAAGTAGGCACCTATTTAACTCATAAAGAAACTTCCAAACCATCTCCCAAGGAAGTTGTACCAGTTTACATTCCCACCAGCAGAGTAGGAGAGTTTCAGTTCCTCTGCATCCTTTCCAACACTTGGTATTTTCAGGCCTGTAAATCCTAGGCATTCTAAAAGTGTGTAGTAGTTTCTCATTGTGGTTTTAATTTTCATTTTATGAATGACTAATGACACTGAGCATTTCTATGTACTTACTAGTCATCTATATATATTCTTTGGTGAAGTGTCTGCTCAAATCTTTTGCTCACTTTTTATTAAGTTGTGTATACTCACATAAATAAGTTCCTAAAGCTCTTTATATATTCTGGAAACAGCATATATATACTTATATATATAAGCATATATATCTTCATTACATATATGTACACTTACATATATATATATCTTCATTATATACATCCTTTGCAAATATATTATCCCAGCTATTTATGGCTTTTCATTTTCTTACCAATGTCTTCTAAAGAACAGTTGCTTTTCTTTTTTGTGGTGCAAAGGATTGAACCCAGGGCCTAGTGCATGCTAGGGAAGCACTCTACCACTGAGCTACATCCCAAGTCCTTTCAGAAACTTTTAATTATTGAAATAGGGTCTCAATAAGTTACCCAGACTGGCTTCAAACTTGGGACCCTCATGCCTCAATCACCTGAGAAATTGGGATTGTTGCTGGGTGCCACCACACCTGACTTGAAGAACACATTTTTAATTATGAAGTCATTGAAACTTCTGACCTCCAGAACTGTAAGATAATACCTTTTATGTTTCCTTAAGCCACTAAGTTTATGATCAGTTGTTATAGCAGTAATAGGAAACTCATAATGGAATATCTTCAAGGGATACTATACAACTAGGTATAATATTAGAATCTTATAATAGTAAGCTTGATCAAGAAAAAGAGCAGCAGTCAATGGAAATAAAGTACACTTTAAATAAAGTAGCAATGATTTTCAAAATTTCAGAATCACAGAATAGGTGTAACTGTCACATGCTTATTAGAAGCAGAGATCTGGCAGTCTGGTCCTCTTTCTCTCTTCCTCCCTTCCTCCTAGCCTCCCTCCTTCCCTTCCAGTCATGTTTTCTTTTTCTTTCCTTCCTTTTTGGTGCACTTTATTTCTTTAACTAGATTTCTGTTTGAAAAGAGGTCTTACTGATTAGAAAATTTCAATGAGTATTTCTAGATGGTGCCTGCAAGTACCTTCAAAGTCACCTTTACTACAAAATAGATGGTATTGAATATATGAGATGCTTGAATCTTAGTCTCCCTGGAAATAGCTACAATTCTGATGCCACAAAAAGAAGAATCCATTCCATATCATTCCTTTGATGGACTCAATACAGAGCATGGCTGTTATATGTATCCCTTTATAACAAAACCTATACAAATATAGTAAATTATAGCAGCTAAAATATAGTAGGGCATCCCAAGTTCTGGGATAGGCAGAATTAATGTTATCAAAATGGCCACACTGCCAAAAGCATTATACAGATTCAATGCAATCCCCATCAAAATACCAATGACATTTTTCACAGAACTAGAAAAAACAGCTCTAAAATTCATTTGGAAGAATAAGAGACCCAGAATAGCAAAAGCAATATTGAGCAAGAAGAGTGATGCTGGAGGCATCACAATGCGGGGCCTCAAATTCTACCACAGAGCTGGTGTAACAAAAATGGCATGGTATTAGCATCAGAACGGACATGAAGACAATGGAATAGAAGACAGCGAGACCAACCCACACAGATACAGTTGTATGAGACTCAAAAAAGGTGCTGAGTACCTATGCTGGAGAAAAGACAGCCTTTTAAACAAATGGTGCTGGGAAAACTGGGTATCCATATGTAGAAGGATGAAACTAGATCCTTATCTCTCACCCTGCTCAAAAGTCAACTTGAAGTGGATCAAAGACCTAGGAATGAGACCAGAAATTCTGCAATAGAACCACCATATGACCTATCTGTCCCACTCCTTGGTATATATCCAAATGATCTAAAATCAGCATACTATAGGGATACAGGCACATCAATCTTTATAGCAGAGCAATTCCCAACAGCCAAGCTATGGAACCAACCCAGGTGCCTGTCAACAGACAAATGGTTAAAGAAAATGTGATATATATACAGTATACAGTTTTACTCAGCCATAAAAAAAGAATGAAATTGTGGCATTGGCTGGGTAAGTGGATGGAACTGGAGAACATCATGTGAAGTGAAAGAAGCCAGACACAGAAAGTCAAGTGTTAAACGTTTTCTCTAGTTAAAACAATGGGTGGGGATGCGGGGAGAAAAGAAAAAGGCAGGGAAATCCCATGAAAATAGAAGAGAGATCAGTACGGTAGAGGAAGGGGACTGAGGGGGAGGGAGGTAAGATGAGAAAAGAAGGTAACAGTGGAATGAATCGGAGCAGACCTTCCTATGTACATATATGAATATGAGCACAGTGAATTTCACCATTATGTATATCCATAATGCAGTAATTAAAAACAACAAATAAATAAAAGGAAAATCAGTAGAACAGAAGAAAGGGAACAGGGAGAGAGAAGCGGGGGGAAGGGGTAGTATTAGGGACTTCATTGGAGAAAATTATATTCCATGCTTATGTAATTATGTCAAAATGAACTCCAATGTTGTGTATAACTACAATGAACTAATAAAAAATATAGCAGGTCAGAGTTCGAATGCTAGAAATTAAGTGATCATTATTCACTAAATTTTCAGAATTATGAAGTCTGTTATGACATTTCCACAAAGTGTAAGGTGTTTTACGTGAACTGCTATAAATATATGAACTTCTATCCATGGTGGCAACTTGCTTGGCCTTACGTTACAGACATGACAGACTATTATACCTCTTTCATTTCCTGCCAAGCCTGCTTCTGACTCTAAGAACTGAGCAGTGTGAGTGTTGAGTGGAACAAGGGGAAAGAATAATCATATCTCATTTATAAGCGCTGGTAGTCCATGACTAGAATGGCACAGGCCACAAGCAGTGTGTAGAGGGGACCCCATTTGTGAAAAAGGTCACTCTGAGTGTGTGAGAAACCCACACTCAGATGGCACACCTCGGGAGGGCCACACACCATGCAGGTAAAAAACCATCTTCAGACTTTGATAAGAGGTCATGATCTTATGTAGAAAAAAATTAAAAGGACCAACTCGGACGGGAGGAGGAGTTTCTGTCAAGAATCTAGAGAAATTATGAGAACTAGAACATAATTTTAGAGGCACAGGTCATACTTTCCATGTTATAAAAACTGACAATGTGCAGCTGTTCAGGTAACTGAGATCCTCTTCAAAGCAAGTTCTACCAATGTTGATGCTCTAAAATTATAGAAGATGACACATATTTATAATAAGGATAATTGCCACTAGAATCCAAAGTCCACACTTCACTCTTGGCTCAGACACTGCAAATCAGAAGCTCCTGGGCCTGAAGAGAAGCTGGGGGCCTCCCAGCTTTACAAGGGTACTCAGTTGTTTGATCAGAATTAAATCCATCTTCACCCATACACACAGCAAATATTTATTGAGTGCCTGCTGGGTGGCAGGCACTGTTTCCATCTCTGGGGACACAGTGGTTCTTTCTTCTTGCTCCTTAGGATGACGTTTGTACAGTTCCCAGTTTTAGAAGAAATGAAGCCAGGTAGTAAATGAGTCTCAGGGGCAGGCCAGCCCAGGGCGCTCTGCAGACAGCATGCTGCCATTGTTCTGTGTCAGTTGCAGAGAAGGTGTGGCTATCCAACATTTTTGACCCCACAATCTCACCAGATCGGTTTTTTTCGGGGGAGAGTCCTGTGGTATTGGGGATTGAACCCGGGATGCTTTACCACGGAGCTACATACCCAGTCTGATAGTTTTTTTTTTTTAATAACATTTTTAAAGTTGACACAATAAGAAAACTGGGGAAATACTTGTAGTTAAGAGTATTTTTAAAAAACTTTAACTTTTAAATTCTGAGACCAATGAAAATTTCATTTCTTATAGACAATGCAAGAATCTAGATTTCCTTAGGGCTGGGGTTATGGCGCAGTGGCGCACCTAGCACGCGTGAGGCACTGGGTTTGATCCTCAGCACCACATAAAAATAAAATAAAGTTATTCTGTCCACCTACAACTAAAAAATAAGTATTTAAAAAAAAGAATCTAGATTTCCTTAATTATAGTAAAAAAATGTAACTGCAAACAAATGTCAAAGGATACTGGCAAAAAAACAGCTTTAAATTCTATTTCACAAGTGAAGACATCTTCACACTGTCAATCAAGGAGATCATTTTGATTTTGCCATGACTCCTATATCCACGAAATTCTAAGATGAGAAGTTTGGCAAACCAGTTGCTCTGAAGCTGCTGATGAATAGGAATCAGAGAAAGAGCTGGATCTTGGAGGAAAAAACCTGGTAAAATATGTTATTTTAGAATATCACTTAGAATGCTTCATTTCATAATGCTTTAAACTAATGGAATAGCATCCAAGTTGAATCACTCTAAGGATTCATCTTTACAACCATATGAGCAAAGCGATAAAACTGAATTCAACAGATATTTACTGAATATCTGTGTGGATAGTGCAGGGTATAAATTAACACAATATGATGCTTTAAGGGAATTGCAACTTTAAGAAAGATGAAAAAGAGGAAATTAATACTTACTGAGCACCTACAACCTAATGGCCACAATTCTAGATGCTTTAATATTCACAAAAAATAGCTGCTGTTAACATGGCCATTTTTCATGTAAAGAAAAGAAGCCTTACGGGGTTAAGCTGCTTATGCTCACTCTGGTCAAGCTGGGATTTAAATCCTGTCTGCCCAAGTTTGACATCCATACTTCTTATATGAAGCCACACAGCCACAAGGTCCCAGAGCCCTCGTATCACTTCTGAAGTCTTTTTGATATCTAATACTAGGTACAGTATCCGCTGCTCATTACGCCTGCCTCACTGAAGCAGCTCAACACCAAGTACTCTTCTCTCTTCTGATTTGTCAAGGTGCGAGAGAGTGAGGACACCCCTGCACTGAGTGGATGGGGTGCACATGAAGTAGGAGGCGGAGGGGACGCAGAGGGGTGCATGAGGTTTTTTTGCTCTGCAGGTCAGCAAGTCCCCTGGAGACTCAGTTACAACCTGTTGAGAATGAGCAGTCACATGGAGAGTAACTGACAAAACAGCCCTTCAAGAAAAGCTGTGCAAACCAGAGAGCAGGGAACCTGAGTTATAAGGTCACACACAACAGAGCTTGTTCCCGTCTTTGCCAATTATGTGACCCTGAGTCAGAATGTAGCCTCAGCTGACCTTAGCATTGTCATCTCTAACATGAGCACAATGACACCTATGTCAGAGGCTAGGGCCACAGCTCTGCTAGCCAGTGCCTTTGTGCAAATCTGAAAGTGGCTTCCCTTCTGGGCTGGTGAATTGGAAAGAGTGGTCCCTCTGTCTGGGGGTAGACCTGTGGACCCAGGGGTTGGCAAAGAGAGATGGCATGCATTTGCAAGGAAATGAGTCCCTTCCTCGGTGGCAAGTGGCTGGAAGCGCAGTCCAGGCTGTTGTCCAGGCTCTTAGCCCTGCTGGGGCCCCACTCAGTGGTGCAGGGCATCTCACCTGGGCATGTGTGGGCAAGATAAGATAACATGCTGGGCTGGGGTTATGGCGCAGTGGTAGTGTGCTCGCCTAGCACACGTGAGGCACTGGGTTTGATCCTCAGCACCACATAAAAATAAAATGAGGATGTTCTGTCTGCCTACAACTAAAAAATAAATATTTTTAAAAAAAAAGATAACATGCTAATGGCTGCTGGATGCGTGGGTCATATGTGAGAAAGCTGGGGAGGGATGAGGGAAGGAGAAGGAAGGAAAATAGGAGGGAGGGAAGGAGAAGGGAGGAGAGGGAAGAAAAGAGAAGGAGAAAGCAGAAGTGTTCCGTCATGGGGTCACACCATATGAGGGGAAAGAGCACCCTGAAATAATCTGCTGGATTTTATATGTATTTTTCTGGGGTGAGGGTTAATAGTTTCTAATTTAAAAAATGACAGAAGACAAAAACACATCTGTCCTTATAAAATATGCGTGTAAGTCTATTATAGAGAATTGACAACATACTTGAACCTTGGAGAGTTTTCTGTAACCATGGAGCCAGGTCCAGGCCTCCCGCAGAGCACACACGAAGCCACTCATGTGCAAGCTGGGTGCACGGGTCCCTCCCTGGCCACATGGACCATATCAGAGGAAGAGCTCTGTTCCCACACACAGAAGAGCTGCCTCACCTCTCCAGCACTACCCTGAGCCTTGCTGCCATCCTCCTCATCCAAAAGAGGCCCTCAGCAGCCGCAGGGTGCCGTGACCAAGCTGGGTGACCATCTCTGCCTGCAGACTCGCATGACCCTAAGAGACCCACTCCTTTGGGGTGGGAGAAAGCCACACATAATTCAACAGACTTGTATGAAGGATGAACTGCTTCCTGGTCACTGGCTCCCTTCCTTCTTCAAATCAGAACTTCTACCAGTTTTTTCTTTCCCCCTCTAGGTTTAGGTCTGGCTTTGTGTGTGTGTGGTTTTTTTTTTTTTTTTCCTCCTCTTCTGAAGCTACATAATTTCTAAATTGCACATTTTGTGACCTCAGCAAGGGCTCCTTTGTCCTGAGGAGTGGCACCTATCTGAGACCACCTGGATTTACAAAACCACACCCCATGGCTGAGAGCAAGCTGGGCTCTGGCCTTTGTTGATCCAGCACACCTGGCAGCCTGGGTAGACGTGGTGCTTTCAGAACAGTACAACAGGTCCCCAGACACCCCGACCTAATCAACGATCTTCTTGGATGTTGCCAAGTGTCAGTGTGTCCAAAGCGTTTCCTGAGCCCAGCTTCTTCTCTTGGAGGGACCGCCTCTCCTCTAACTTTTTAAGGACAGCTCTATTTAGAAGCCCTACTGGTGCTTCTAATCAAAGCTTAAGTGACTCGGCTGAGAAACACTGTGGGTTTACTGAAGGAAAGAAACTGGAGAGAAGAAAGTCAAGTTCCTGTGGGAACGTTGAGGAATGTCCGCAGTTGTTCATTTTATTCAGTTAAAGAGCAGTTCTGGAAGGATCAAAGCTAAGCCGTTTTGGCCTGTGAACTACAAAGACCTTATGGTACTCTCCCATAGAAACAGATATTGTGCCCATGGCCACACTGGTGAGAAAAAGTCCTGAGACAAAAAACCTGATTAGCTGGGGCTGGGGCTCAGTGGTGAAGTGCTTGCTTAGCACATGTGAGGCCCTGGGTTCGATCCTCAGCACCACGTAAAAATAAATAAATAAAATAAAGGTATTGTATCTGTCTACAACAGAAGGAGGAGGAGGAGAAGAAGAAGAAAGAAGGAGAAGAAGAAAGAAGAAGAAGAAGGAAGAAGAAAAAGGAAGAAGAAGAAGGAATAAGGAATGAAGAAGAAGAAGAAGAAGAAGAAGAAGAAGAAGAAGAAGAAGAAGAAGAAGAAGAAGAAGAAGAAGAAGAAGAAATCTAATTACCTGATTCTAAGCTGCCTGTTTGCTACCCATTTTCCTGGCCCCATCCCCAGATGCTTCCTCAGAAAATATCTGCCATTACAAAGAAGAATTTTTAAATATTACAAATCTTCTAAATTATATTCATAAATAGAATAAAATGAAGATAAAAGATAAAAATGATAGGAAGAATGAAAAACAAATGGGCTACCATGCATTTTATGCTATAAAGAATAATACAAAACAAAAACTCTTGCCCTTATAGAATTTGTGTTCTTCTGGAATATAATAATTACATCAATAAATGTAAATGGGATAATCTCTGAACATTAAAGATTCCCAGATTTTAAAACCACCACAACTAACAACAACAAAAATCCTTTGTTATCTATCAGATATGCATTTAAAACAAAAGATACAGGAAGAATGAATGAAGGCATACAAAGTAAAACAAGGAAGGAAGAAAGCAGAGTTGTAATATTAATTGTGAATAAAGATAATCTAAAGCAAATTAACTGGAAAAAAAGATCTTGGAAGGCGGGACCAGTATGCTTCTCAGCATCATTAGTATCACTAAGAAGGGATCTTTGCTTGTGGTATGCTCTCAAAAAAAAAAAAAAAAAAAAAAAAAATGTCGTGACAGATGAGGAGGGAAGAAAGGTACGAAGAAAAGTGACATGAAAGCACTTGCCCAGCACCTGAGGCCCTGGGTCCAGTGCCAGCACTACAGAAACCAAGACAGACATAGTGTGATAAAAAGATATTTTTCTGTTGAAAATGATAGAATTCGCCCGTCCTTGCCCAGGTGAGATTTAGTGGTACAAGCAGCACACAGGATGTGATTTTTTTTTTTTCAATAAAACTCTGACACCAAATGAGTTTTGAGTTCCATCCCTAGTTCTACTAACGGTGAGGCCTTAACCACATCATTAACTGTTCTGGGATTCAGTTTAGTCACTTGTAAAATGAGGTGGTGAAATGCAGTGACCCTGCAGTAAAATGTGTCTTTAGTCCTGTGATTTCACTGTTGTGAGTACGTAGGATGACAGTGTTTCAGATATACACGGGCACTGATTTAAAGATAAGATAGCTCTGTAAGAAACTGCACCTCTCATTTTTCAGTGTTGTGACCTCTTGCCTTGTCTGATTCAGAAGAACTCTAGTGATCTCTAGCTCACTCTCCGAGAAGCTGATTCTTCTCTTTGTGTCTTCTTCTTGCCTTTCTTTTGCAGTCAGCTCTTCCTGTAAAGCTTTATATATTTGTTGACAAGTCATTAAGGAGTCTTCTTTTTCTTTAAGCAGCCTAGTGTGCCTAAAAAGGAACCAAGAAAAAAATCTCACCAGCATGCCTTATAAAATGTTTTTTTCCCCTTATCATAACTTTTTTTTTCCTTTTATTTATTTTTATGTGGTGCTGAGGATCAAACCCAGTTCTCACACATGCTAGGCAAGCACTCTACCACTAAGCCACAACCCCAGCCCCATAGATAGTATGTTTTTATATTTATCAAAGGTATATGGAAAGCTCATTTGAAATTAGGGACTATAACTATAACCTTAAAAAGTAAAGATATTTAGAACATGAGAGTTTTGTGATCTTAAATGTTTCCCATCCATGCAGAGGCAAGAGCAATGAGCAGTTATAGAACATTATAACACTGGGTTAGCTATTACACATGTAAACAAGAAGAAAAGATACGTTCATTTTAAATAATGTTTTCGAATTTAATTATAAAAATATTATTTAAAAGTCTGCAGTGTATACCGTGATTCGGAAATAATGGAATCAAACTTCAGTTTCCTTAGTTCTCTTTGACAGTCATTGGCTTCATTAGATTTATTTCTAAAATAATAAAGTATTTTAAATTAGTTAAAATGTAGTATGTTACAATTAAAGTATAAACATTTTTCTGTGTCATTATTTTATTCATCCACAAAAAGAATTTCTTAAGATCTTCATATTATTATGTCTTTAAAGAAATAAGCACTTAGTCTACTTTTATAATGGCTAAATTAGATTCTATCAGAAAAGTCTATATTTCAATAAAAATAATAAACTCTGGACACAATTGATCAAAACAGAACCTGAACAAACAACCCTGATGTAAAGGCACTGGAAGGGGACCAAGAACAGATGCGGGAGGAGGGCAGAAACCAGGGCGAGAGGATAGCACAGGCTCAGGCTGTGTCCCAGGGCGGGTTCCAGGTGCACCAGGCAGGGAGTTAAAACCCTGGTGGAAGACGCCAGTCCTTTTGGCCTTAAGAATCAGAGTACAGTGTCTGAAGCAATCACACTGCTGGAAAATGAAGGGGGATCCAGAGAGGGAGCCCCAAGTACTGTATGTCAATTCTGCTGAGCTCTGCACAGGGCAAATTCCAAGCAGCCCAGTTAAAAGAGCTGATGTGAGATGAACTGCTGCCCAGAGACAGAGCTGTAGTTTGAAACCAAGGGAATTGGCTGCTTAAAGCACCCCCTCCCAATAATTTTGCGGGGAGGAATATAACAGAATCCAGAATCACCATAATATTCACAATGTCTAGACTGTAGTAAAAAATTGCTTAACATGTAAAGAAACAGAAAAGGGTGACTCATTCTTAAGAGAAAAATAGTTAATAGAGACTGACTCTGTAATGACTCACATATTGAAATTAACAGACAAAGATTTTAAAGGAGCAATTATAATTCTGCTCAAAGACAAAGGAAAATCTGTAATTAATAAAAAGATGAGAAGTTTCAGCAGAAATAAAAACTATTAAAAAGAACCAAATGGAAATTCTAAATCTGAAATAAACACTTGTTTTTAACTTATATGATTGGGTTTTATAGCAACAATCAAAATGTTAAGAAAGGTTAGCATCCCAGTTTAAATTTATTTAGACTATTCATTAACCATGCTGAATCACTTTCTGAATTTTCAAAATAGCTTATAAACCACACTATAAAATATATTAGATTATAAATTGGTCTGCCCTATTTGAAAAATGATTTTAATTTCTAGAAAATAATATAAAACCATCATGAACATATACAGCATTCATTTGTTTTTAAACCTTTTATTATAAAATATATTAAACTGTAAGACAGAAAACTACATAAAACAAATATATAATATGGTGAATTATTCTAAGGAGACACTCTGGCATCTACCATCCATGCCAAAAAGTAAAACCTCACTTACTACCTAGCAGCCTTTCACAAGAGTGGTCCCAATCATCGGCAGCCACCTCTTCCCTAAAAGTAACCCTTTCACGAACTTTGTGATAATCTCTCTGCTTGTTTTTGATGTTTGATTACCTGTTTTATCCCCTAAAACTATATTTTAATGCCTTAAGACATTCCATTTCCTCCATTGTGCCTTTTTTGTAAGATGGTTCTGTTAAGGTGTTGCTTTGACATAAACCGCACATCTTTATATACACAGTTTGGGAGGAATGATGTGTGTATACACCCAGGACATCATCACCATGATCAAGTGGCCCAGGAACGCACTCAGGAGCCAGGACGACTCAGTGAAATGGAAGACTGTAGGGGTGGGACAGCGAAGGTACATTCAAACATCTTGTTATGCCAGAAAGTAAGAAGATACTTAGAAAAGATATAAGAGCATGTCCCAATACCAGAGAAGCCAGCTCGAAGGCGCTCCCACTAGCTATGCCTCGGACAATCTGGGTACCAAGGCAGTACAGCAAAGAACTGAATTATCAGCCACGAAAAATTGGATCACACAAGCCTACAAAACAAGTGTGTGTGTGAATGGAAGGAGGTACCTGCTTGGAACAGAATGCTGAGAGCAGCAAATGAGGCGGATGGTCAGGAACTGGAAAGTCACCTTTCAGCAACCACTGGCTATAGTAAGGCTTGGATTAAGCAAAAAGCATTAATGGAAGTCATCTCTAGAAATAAATTTTGGTGAAGAGTAAAGTGTTCTCATGCATTTAAAGTGTTTATTCTAGAATTCTTACTCACTGAAGGGGAAGGACAATTTCCCTCCACACCATTAATTATACTAGAAAAACTGAGAAATACCTGGACCAGGAGATCAAAATTACCAACAGGGAAGATGATTATCAGGTGCCTCCAGATGTGATACACTGAGACAGACAGATTACCATGGTTGGGGCTCAACAAATAATACCTCCAAAATATGACGCCCTGACATGCTGGTTATTTTAACTTCAAGACCCTTGGAGAGAAGCATGTGCCAGAAGAGGCTTCACCCTGAGGGCGTCTTATCTGCTTACAGACTGGACCTGCCAAAGAAGAAAAGAATCACCTCTGGTCCCTTCCTTGAGTCTTCACTAACTAAATGTACACCTGCACGAAGGAAACCATACCTGGAGAGATTTTGTCACAGCTATTGTCCATTTCCCAGGCCTATTCAGTTCCCCCCAAGAATCATGTTCTAACTACTATCTGAGCACTGGATCCATTCATTCACCTGAAATCACTGATAGCCCCTCAAAATTTCCTCATTCCATCTCCTCTCCCCTGTAGGAAGGGCATATGTGCATCTGACCTCCCTGGGTTGGGGGTAATCACACTCCTGTGCTTTGTCCCCAAGCACATTAACTCCTCTGTGATCAGTTCACTCCAGTGAACCATCAGAGGGCTAAGGAGCCAAAACCACCTATTTGGTTTTCTAGTTGAGGACACATATTCTTAATCCAATCATGGGAAACAGACCAATAAAAAAAAAACAAGGAAAAGTTTTATTTTAACAAAAGCATGAGGGGTTCTGCATTCTTCAAAAATGTCAAAGTCATAAAAAGACAAAGACAGTCTGTGGAAAGACAGTCTGATTAAGGAAGGCTGAAGAGAGATCCTAGCAGACTGACCCTACCCTGGATCCTGTGCTACAGGAGAAAAGGCTGTAAAGGACATCATTGGGTCAACTGACAAAACTGAAATGTGGATGGTAGATCAAGGTAGGACATGTTGATCCATGACACTGAAGACTCTTTGGTGGTTCTGTAAAATACCACTGTCCCAAGGAAAGGCAGGCTGAAATATGCAGAGGTAAGGGCCATGTGGAATGAGAAGTGTCTTCAGATAGCTCAGGAAGAAAGTATGCATATATTTTAAAATACAAGAAGGCAAAGGCTATGATCATGTGAGTCACAAAAGTTAGGAAGTGGAAAAATGGATACTTACAAATACTGCTGATATAAATAAATCAGTATAATCTTATTGGGGGCAATATTCAAATATTCCTGTTTGATTCTAGCAAAAATTGCCCCAAGGACACACTTACACATTGCTGGTGGGACTGAAAATTGGTGCAACCAATCTGGAAAGCAGTATGTAGATTCCTTAGAAACTTGGAATGGAACCACCATTTGACACAGCTATCCCACTCCTCGGTCTATACCCAAGGGACTTAAATGATGCAGCTACTTCAATGTTTATAGCAGCTCAATTCACAATAGCTAAACTGTGGAACCAACCTAGATGCCCTTCAATAGATAAATGGATAAAGAAACTGTGGTATATATACACAATGGAATATTACTGAGCATTAAAAGAGAATAAAATTATGGCATTTGCAGGTAAATGGATGGAGTTGAAGAACATCATGCTAAGCGAAGTAAGCCAATCCCAAAAAAACAAAGGCCGAATGTTCTCTCTGATAAGTGGATGCTGATCCATAATGTGGAAGGGGACATGGGAAGAATGGAGGAACTTTGGTCAAAGGGGAAAGGAGGGAAGGGATGGGACATGGGGACAGGAAAGATGGTAGAATGCGATGGACAACAATACCCTAGGTTCATGTATGACGGCACATATGGTGTGACTCTATATTGTATACAACCAGAGAAATGAAAAGTTGTGCTCCATTTGTGTACAATGAATCAAAATGCATTCTGCTGTCATGTAAACCTAATTAGAATAATATATATATATTAAAAATTGCCCCAAGGAAATAATTTGAGTAAAAATTTTTGTCTATATGAATTTTCTAAGCACTGACTCATGAAAGAGAAGTACTTGCACATTCTAAAACAAGGGATTAGTATACAAATTATGGTTCATCCAGGTTAAGAATACTATGTAGCCATTTAATGATCATCCATAAATATATAATGACATAGAAAAACATCCAGGATATACCACTGAGTAGAAAGGTTTGCAAAACAGGACATAAAATATAATACCAATTATGTTAAAAGTATTAATTACTTAGAAAAATAGACTAGAAGGATATATCAAAATATAAGCAATCACCACTTATCACTTCTTGGCTCCTGGTTTCTTCCTCCATCTCCAGATCACATCACTGCAACCTCTACTTCCGCCCTCACATCACTTTCATGACTCCAACCCCCCTGCCCTGCTTCCCATTTGCAAGGACCTTTGTGATTACATGGGGGTTCCTGCATAACCCAAGATGATCCTCCCTTCTCAAAAATCCTTAATTTAATCACATCTGCAAAGTTCCTTCTGCCATGTAAGAAACATAAGGATTCTGGGGATTAGAACATTAAAATCTTTGGGAGCCACTGTTCTATCATAATCGGGCTTCTTCATGTTCCTTGAATTTATAAAGGCTCCTTGAACTCATAACATGCTGGCATGTTAGAACAGCTAGCTCCATTCTGTCACCCAGATCTTAACTCAAAGGCTTTCTGCTCAGGGCTGCTATCTTGGTCCCTCCATCACAAGTATATCACCTCTCCGCATCACTCACATTCTGACTATTTTACTCTATGTTTTCTTCAGCACTTAGCATTACCTGAAATTACTAAGTGGCTCTCCAGGATCCTGCCAATCTAGCGTCTAGTACTGCACACAACCATCCTGGCACACAATCGGCTCTCAATAAACATTCTGTATTGAATGAATGAATGAAGTGAAATGAACCTGTTCAAGTTAAAGCCATGTGAAAAGTAGATCTATACACTGCCGCTGGAATGTCACCAGGCCACTTTATGCTTGCCAGACAAAATTGCTCACAAGTGAGCAGAGGTAAGAAGAAAATCAGAACTTGATACTTATATCTCAGTAACAGAGAACATTCCAAGAACAGAATGGCCAAGTCAGATGTCGCTGAGAGGTCAAGTAAGAGCTTTACAAATTAATAATGTTTCCTGGTTGTAAGTTTGTTATTGATCAAATTATCAGCTAAGAAAGAAGGTGGCTACTAATGAAAGTCAAGTGTAAGTGCATCACAAAGGTCCGTAAGTTAGCAAATCATCCAGTATACCACTTCAGACACACTTTCTTTGTGGTTTTGCTTTCTGCAATTTCCATTGCCCACCACAGTATGTAAATACTAGAATAAAAATTATAGAAATGAACATGCATGACTTTTAAGTCGTGCACAGTTCTGAGCAGTGTGATCAGATCTTGTTATCACTTCATCCTGCCCCAGGTGCAAACCACCTGCATCCCTGCACGTCCACACTGCTTGTGCTGCCCACTTCCAGCCCCAGGTCAATTGTCCTGGCACCTCGGTGCCTGTGACCGAGTGACCCTTCCGTAGCGGCCTACAGCTACATGTCCCCAAGTCTACGTCATTTGCTGCACTCCATCTTAGCATGCAGCACCGTGGTGTCTTCCCAGGAGAGCATGGTACAGTGAGGTGTTCTGAGAGTGACAGACCATGTTCACATACCTCTCACTATAGTATGTCACTATGACTGTTCTATTTTATAATTTGTTATTGCTAATCTCTCACTGTGATGAAATTAAACTTCATCAAAGGTATGCGTATATAGGAAAAAATGCAATATGTATACCTATATATACATATTATATATACATATTATATATACATATTATATATAGGTATACATATATATAGACAGATAGATATAGATAAATACATATATATATTATATAAGAAGTCAGGTACCACCGTGGTTTGGGGCATCCACCAGGTTTTGAAATATATTCCCTGAAGATCAGCATGGGGATTACCATATTCATTAGTACTTGACAAAATCCAAATCATCTTAAGCGAATTTTGTTCTTTTAATTACATACAAGGGAACAAACACACCACACTGTAACTACACAACGTGCAGGTGTGCAGAGTGAAGCGAGTCTGCACGGGCTCCCACGCTCCCTCCCGCTCACTCCAGGAGCTGCTGCTTCTGTGCCTCCAAACATCCACTCAGTGGACTTAAAGCCTCCCCGTGCATGGATGCTAGTACACACTTTTAACAAAAGGGGATCATAATTTTTCTGATCTTCTTCTAAAATCTCTCAAGTTCCCTAATAGCTTCTTTTTCCTGACAGCCAGTTTTTCTTTTTGGCTCCAATCCTAGATATATTTTGGAGGATGTAAGTTTTCCTTGTGTTGCTATTTACCAATTTCCTAAGGTATTAAAGTTTTCCTGTGCAACCCCTTAACCCATTTGGGGGGGTGTAGAGCGAATGTTTTTCTTCACACACCCACTTTTCGTTGTGTGTTCAGCTTTGGCTTTAGGAGCCTCTGCTTGTCTCCCTTCCTGTTCATTTCGCCCTCAGTTGTTCTGGAGGTGGCATGAAGGGGCAGGTTATGCTGTCCAAGGTGGGCACTGAGTTTCGTCTTGAGCTGTGGGGACCCAGCTCCCAGGCTCCAGCTCTCACACTCATTGCTTTAGCCTGAGGGTATAGACACCTCTGCAAATGTTGCTCATATAGAATCAGCTGACTGGAGGGGTTTGCTGATGGACCAGTTGGCCTAGATGCTCCAAATGGGCTTGCACAGAGGGGGCGTCGCTGAACCTCCGACATCTGAACCACATGGAAATGCATTCGAAGTGTGATTGCTTAGAGATGCTCCAGGCCCAAATGTGAAATCTGACTCTGGGCTCCGGTGGATGAGGTCACACTGTAGCACAGGTTTTAACAAGCTCCCCAGGATTCATATACAGACAGGAGTCAGAGAGCCACTGCCCGTGATTCACCAGGTCCTACTTTCTGGTCTTAAATTGATTCCTAGAAAGGCCCTGCCTGTCACATGTCTGCGGCCACCAGCTCACAAGTGACTTTCCTCTCCCTTCCTCCTCCACAGAGTGGACCCTTCCTGTGCATTGTCTCCCAGGAATTCCTGAAAACCTCTCACCACCGAGGGCAGTCCTTGTCAGCCTTGTTTATCCATCTTCAATATCTACATGAAAATAATAAAGATACACTTTCTATCTATCTATGCTTAAAAGCAATAAAAATGAATTTCAGTTCACACTTTTCATTATTTCAGGGAGGCCTCCCCTTAATTAATTAGATGTTTTGATTCCTAGAAATAAAGCTTGTCGAAATCTTGCTGTTAGCTCCACAGAGCCCATTCGCGCTCTGCCCCACGGCTGACTCTGCCGGGCTTGGCCCTCACTGTGGCTTTCTCCCTGCCTGCAGGTGCCTCCTGCCTTCTCCTCCCAGGATGAGCCTGCTGGACGTGAGCTCACTGTGGTTGTCCTTTTCCCTTTACCAGTGACTCATTTAAGAGAGGGTGTGTAAAGGGCTTTAGCCAAGGCGGTGCAGGGAGAGGGCTGTGCGGTGGCTTCTGGGTAATTTTTCCCCTTGCTTCTAAGGACACACCAGAAAAGCAGGCCCGTCCTGCCACTGGTGGCCTTGTTTGGACATGGGACCTAGACTGCAGTTACCTGCAGATCACAAGGGACCTAGCTTTGGCTAGAAGCCAGTGCTGAGGGCAGCAGGATGGAGACAGAAAGAAAAATCAAGATCCTTGGAGACGATGCTGAGCCTCTGGATCAACTAATTCCCTGTTACTTGGAGCCCAGAGCTTCCTAATTGGTAAGAATCTCTGTTTTCAAATACACAACATTTTTATAAACTCTCAGAGGGAAAATAAAACCAATTTCATCTATGTGTAAACTGCTGCTTCCTCTTATATCAAAATCCACAAAACTTATATCCAAATATTTAAACTAGAGAATCACCTAAGTTGAATAGATAAAAATCAATCCTACTCCCAGCCCCCTACAAAAGATGAGGATAAAATATTAAAGGAAACTGATGTCACAGCATTTTCTAATTCCTAGAAATCCAAAGAGGTTTGAGTGTATACAGTAAATCTCCAACTTATTAATAAGTTGTGCCAATTTTTGAGTGAATTATTTTTTATTTAAAATCAATCATTTAAAAAATGGCCAAGCCACAAGTTTGCCTCCAACCTGTAAATAAAAGAGCACTGGTCGACTACTGGGACCCTCCTGGCTTCTGAGCACCCCAAAACTTGAGCAATCCCAGGCTTTGGTCCCAATTGCCCACCCTCCCCAACCGAATCCTTGCAGTGAAAGTCAACAGTATAGATGAGAGTACCAGTGGGAGGAGGGTGGCTTGCAATTAAGACTTTAAAATTTTCATTTATTTTGATTTACAATTTTAGGGAGGGTGGCACAGGAAAGCCCCCTAGGGGTGAGGAGGTGAGAGGCTGGGTATACAGTCAGCTGTGTACCCACACAGCTGAGGCCAAGCTGAAGGCAGGCAGCCTTGGAAAGGTCTTTAGCACAGGAGGGATTTTAAGTTGCTCTGTGGTTCATAGTTCACATTTTCTGAAAATGTTTGTTCTGTCCATTGTAAGAAGGTCTTTTGTGGGTGGGAAGCACCAATTTTATAAACCAACCAGCTCAGCAGTTCTGCAACTGTACAGGATTGCCTGCAAGTAATTAGCTTGCTGGACTTTAGTGAAGGCTTTGTACTTCTCCCTCAACTTCAGTCTACCTGGACCCTCGTCACTTCTGAGCACTCATGTCGCAAATTATGTTTAAAATATAATTAACAAAAATACCACACAGAATGTGTTAATCGTACATGGGATAGCTTCTTGTGTATGAAAAGAAGTCTATGCAAACTTCCTCTTCATTCAACAACCAAAAGCTGCAGCCCTTTTTTTCGGCAGGTTTCTTTTCATTCAGCTTCTCTCCTAACGTTCCCAGGCTCCACTCTACTGGCTGAGCCTTTGGGTGGCCACAGATTCCCTTTTAGCTTAGGCCAGCACTAGCACCACCTCCCTGCTTCTGAACTGTGTTCTCTTCCCTTCTTGAGGTCCAAGAAGCAAATGTCACAGTTGCTGTGGCCTGACCAGGCTGCTTTCCCCAAAGCCATCCATAGGGCCCAAACCCTCCCTATTGCTTTTGGAGAAGGGAAACAATGTTTTTCTTTTGCAACCACCATCCAGTTCTTTGTTGTGTTTCTTATCTCCCAGCAGCTCACTTCCTGGGCCGAGGGTGGGGTGTCTCCAAGGACTCCTGTCCATCACTGCTTCATCCCAGCCATCCTACACAGGCTGCTGGACTACTGGGCTTACTGGACTATTAACCTCAGTGTTACACAGGACAGATATTTTGGTTTTCTTGGCTTTCAGTAACCATACTATTTCGCTACAAATAATTCAGGAATATATTAATTAGATGAAGCATTTTGGAGATTTGTTCCTCCTTACATTGTTCAGTACTTTGTTAAACACATTGTTCTTAGGAGTAGCCGATGGTCAACACAAACATTTGGTTGCTAAGCATTCTAAATATTTGTATTTCTTATGAGGTCCATCCCTCTAAATTACAGGAACTGAAAACCAAAGCTAGCAGATTATATATCACAAAGTAAAAGAATTTACTTATTTTTCAGAGATTACTTATGTTCTATTTTAGTTTTATAACTATAGATATGCCATGTTTATACAACAAAGTAACTTTATACAATAAAGTAATTTCTTAAAAGAATTAATTTTTAAAAGCAATAGTGCTCTGGGTATTTTACAAGGTCATTTTTTATCATTTGTTTTCTAATATTTTCTTTTGCATTTACATAAAGCATAAATACATCAGCATTTCACACTTCCAAACTTTGCTCGACTTTTTCAAACTTTGCTCAACTTTCTTTTTGAATCTACCATGTTAATGTTACAAAACAACTCCAGTACTGTTTCTTGTGGACAGAGGGAAAGAAATAAAGAAAAAAGTTCAGAGACTATTTCACATTGTTTGCCCCTGAACAACTAGAGAAAGCATTAATATATTGCTAGGTACGTTTCCATACTTGTCTTAGCCAAAAGGCCATGAAGTAGCTGGTAACTTTTTTAGTGATGGAAAGAAACTCTTTCTTGTTAAAAAAAAAAATACTTAAAGGTCCTTCAGTACATACAATCTATGCTAGCAGTATAGCCAAGGAAAACAGCAAGGTACTATTATCCAGACAGCTGAGTAGCTGCCCTGGGAGCAGAGCACAGCCTGGGTCTTTCTAAATTCTTCATTCTGTGGCACATGTACAGAGCACTGCAGTCTTACACTCTGTTTAATATTCAGCAGCTTACGTGAGCATTTCTTTACAGTTGTCCAGCTCCGTCACTGCCCTCTGAAGTTTTAACCCAAGTGCCTCTACTTGACACTGTAAATCTGAAATGACACAATGTTATTTCTCTCATTAGTACATGGAAAGTGTCCAGATATTTTCCTGGAGTCAATCATATTCCTTAAAAATTGCCACTCAGTTCCTAAAGAACACCACCACTGAGCCTGGGTGACCCCTGGCAGCCTGGCTCTCCCCACTGACATCCACAGAAATAATGAATCTTGGCGGAACCTGATTTGTTGGCCTATCCTGCCCCTGTTGGCATGCTGATCTGCAAACGGCCAATGGGGTGAACTTTGCTAATGTCTCTAAAGGACACGTATGTGGCCAAGACATGGCTTTCTGACCTGTGGTTCATTTCTGAGACCCTTGGTGGCCTGAGCACACTCTTGTGGTCCAGAGGCACTGCTGAGTCCTGCCAGGGTGGAAGCACACAAGTCGTGCACCAGGCTCATGGTCAAGAATTTGTTAGGTCAGGGTAACATCTAACGGGCAATTTCGTGACTTTCAAAGCTGAGAGAAGACAGCAGGAAATTGGTTTCCTGAGTCATGGAATGGGGAATTTAAGCAGTATTTGAAGATTATTCAAGAATCCGTGTCTAATGCATGTAGATGCAGAACTAAAACTAAAGCAGAAAGAACAAATGGCTTGACCTGTCTAAGGCCTGCCATCAGACCATGTGTGAGGACTGTGATCTGAACCCAGCCCGTGACAGTCTTGCTGATGCTCTTTTTGGGATAAGGTAGAACACAAACATACATAGCTGGACCAATTGGTTTCCACGGAAAAAAGTAATTCAAAACACTGGAATTATAAATTTCTGTTTCATAAAATGTATGTTCCACTTGCTCAACTAAAACATGGTTTAATAACTTTTTTTTTGTACTTGTGATTGAACCCAGGGTGTTCTACTATTGAGCTACATTCCCAGTCCTTTTTATTTTTTGAGACAAGGTCTTGGTAAGTTGCTGAGGTTGGTCTTGAACTTAAGATCCTCCTGCCTCAGCTTCCAGAATCATTAGGATTATAGGCATGCACCATTGCACCCAGCTTAATAATATATTTTGAATAGTAAAGTTTAAAATCTTTATGTGGTCATACAAATACATAAAACTTCTATCTATATAAATCTTCAACCTGCCTTTTAATCTTTGCTTTAAGGAACAAACAGCCAGTTCCTTAAATCAGAAAGCAAATTCATAATAAACAAATGTCTTGCTTAGAATTTCCCAGACATTTGTATAAGTCTTATCCAGTACTTTTACATACATTTTTATTTTTAACTAATTACTTAGTCGAAAAATCAAACAATTATATTTTTCATGTATAACATGATGTTTTGAAATATGTATACATTGTGACTAAATTGAACTTGTGCATTACCCCAATACTTATCTTTTTTTTTTTTTTGTAGTGAGAACAGTTCTTAAGATGTACTCTTGGAGATTGCCAAGAATACAACATATAGTTATTCATCATGGGTGCTATGCTGTATAATAGAGCTCTTGAATTTCTTGCACCTAACTGAAATTCTGTATCCTTTGGCCAACATTTTCTCACAAATGTTATTTAACTGTATGCCTTACACTGCCCTGTAGGTGCTAATATCCCCATCCTGAGTCCCATGACTGGTGTCCTAAAATCAGTGCATGAATGAGCAGCACCAACAGACTGAGGACATTCAGCTCTGCTGCAGGAGCCTGCAAGGACAGCCCCTCAAAACAAGACGCCATTACGGGCTTGAGTGAAATCTATCTGTAGGGCATGTCTCATCCATTTATCAAGCAATATTTTTATATGGGAGAAAAGAGGAAATAACATACATAAAATCTATTTTTTAGTAAAACCTTTCAAAAATGGCATTTCATGAATGTGCTATTAGGTGCTGGTTTGCTCTTCAGCTCAGGTGGGGCTTGTGGAGAGACTCGTTCAGACAGATTTCCACCAACCACACTCTGAAGAAAGCAAGGAGAAGTGGGTGTTTTTCCACGTGAGCTGGTCCAGGCACTGAGCGTGGTGCTCTCTCCTGAATGATTTTCATTCATGCTCACAATTACCGTGAAAAACAAGTCCACATTTTGGTTTTACAGATGAGGATTCCAAGGATCGGATTAATTAATTAGCTTATCAAAGTCCACATGGCTAGTTAGAATGTCATCCTGTGATTCACAGTTAGGTCTACTGGATCCCAAGTCCATTTGAGTCAAGCACTCCTGGATATAAAAGCTGCAGGGGGCTAGGATATTTTTTCATAAACGAGACGTTAGTGTGGCTACAGATCTGCTATCGAATCCTCAGAATCTTTAAAATGGTATCCATAAGACAAATGAGAAGTATTATCTTGCATAAAATATGTATTAAGTTGGTAGAATTTCTAACTCCAAAGGTTGGTTTTGAAAGTTTAAAAATCAATGTAGTCTGACTGATAAAGCCATTAAGACAAAGGTGGGGTCACTGTGCGGATTTTATGGCACTGACATCAGAGAACTCAACTGTGACGTCCTGTAAATGTCAGGACACATCCTAAACCAGATGGAGCGGGGCTTGGAGCCCATATGAAATTACTTCTAAATGTAGCTATAGTTAAAAGGAAAAAATATCTTAAAAAGAAAATCCAAGGAATTGGTGTTTGGCATGTGAATTTTCTGCAATTAATTCTCAATTACCTGAGAATTGGTGGCATAGCAGAGGGTGAGAACGGCAGCTAACTGAAAGATGATGTGTACAGCATGGAGAAGTGTCCTGAGGCTCACGTTTGCAAAGGCTTGGGCATCACCACTCCAGAACTTACTATACCCACAGCCCAAGTCAAGAGGAAAAGAAAAGCTACTGCATTTCTACGCCATTCTGCCTGGCCCCTGCCTAAGCACCTTTCTCCCTCCAGTTCTCCACAAACACAGATGCTTAGTCTTCAGCTCAGAGAACCCAATGAGTAGAGAGCCAATTCCTCCAAGATTATTTGGCATATATTTTACAGCAACTTTGAGTAAAAATTGGGAAAGTAAAATACATGTTTTACTTTTGAAAAACAAGAGCCTCTGAAGGCTATCAAGTGAAGTAAACAGAAACATAAAATACAAGTCATGTCAACAAAGAAAACATTTTATATAAGCAGAGATGAGAAAAATTCATACAAATAGTATACAATGTAGATAGTGTATAATTAGGAATTAATATATTTTCATGACTGTTTTTTAAAATTTTTAGTTATATGTTTTTGTAATCAAGAAGTGCTAAGAGTTATTTTTAAAAAAAAAAACACAGGACACATCTTTGCTGTTCTAAATGGTGTATAAGCAGCCTATGGGTTCACCATAGGTTCTGGCAGACAAGCAGGGTCCTCTTGTTTTCAGAAGCAGAGTGCCCGGCTCCTGTCCTTAACAATAAAGAAACACAGTGAGGATACGGCAGAGGAATGAAGCACCAGCTCAGAACAGCTTGGTTCCTGGGGAAGAGGTTGCAGTCCTCTGTGGTGAGACAATTGACCGTCAGTTTTCTGTTATTTGACATGACGTTGGATTACAAGGCAAAGGCCCCGAGTGCCCACAGAAAGGAAGGAAGCACTGGCTTCCAACACCCCGCAGCTGTAAGGCAGAGCCCACGAGACAAGCCAAAATCCATAGCAGCTCATTCCACCAGGATGCGACTGCGTTCTTTGCAGATAGTAAAGCAGCAGCTTTAAATGAACAAAGTGAAAAAGAGCTCTTAGGCTCTCCTCACATGGAGCCAGCTGTCTGCTGGACGGCATTACACAGGCATTAGATTTGGGGTAATCAGTCATTAAGAGAACCCTTTTTGCTGAATAATATTCCATTGTGTATATGTACCACAGTTTCTTTATCCATTCATCTATTGAAGGACATCTGGGTTGCTTCCACAGTTTTGCAATTGTGAATTGTGCTGCTATAAACATTGAAGTGGCTGCTTTACTGTAGTGTG
>CM053409.1:4657500-4837863 GCA_028644305.1 Xerus rutilus | reverse complement strand
TCCCTCTAAGCCGCCATCTTGCCGGAAGTCCCCTCTATAAAATTTTTGACATGTTTGCTTTTGCCCATGGTCAGTGGCCCTGATGTTAAAATCTGATTCTACTTTGGATTTGCTATTCTGTTCTAAAGATATATATTGACATTTTTATAGCAGCAATACATCCCTATAATAACAGTCTAAATACGCTGGACCTAGGTGGCCAAACATAGTTCTTCCTTTCCAGACTGTTTTTAAAATATTTTTCTCAAGAGTTGCTCTGATAACAGTTGATGTCAAGATCCAAAGCAGGGGAGCAGTGATTCCAGGCCAAGCAGTGGTCGGGAGCAGAGTGAGAGACTGGTCAGGTAGGAGTCCAGGGTCTTCAACAGGGAAGCTATGGCCTCACCAAACAGGCCTCATGGCATGATTCTGGTTGTGAAGTTGGCAGCCCTCCTAACCACCTTCACACATTCTGAATATCTGAATATTCTTTCAATAAATTCCCTTGCTTTGTTACCATTCAGTTGAGGGTTTTTTTTTTTTTTTTTGCACAATTTGAATAGAAGTTGTGAAAAAGCAGAGAGGAACTCCCTTAGTGCTAGCAGCTCCAAGCTCCAAGCTCCAAGCACCAGAAGCTCCCTGCTCTTAAGTGTAACCCTGCCCTCTGAGTGCCAGCAACTTCCATCAGTGGTTAGCGGCTCTCCCCATTGCTCTGCAGCTTTCTCCAGTTCTGTTTGGAGCTGGCAGCTCTCTGCAGTTCTCAGAGCTCTCCAGGAGCTCTTTGGCTGGCAGGTGTTCTCAGGGCTGGCAGCCCTTACTATCAACAGCTCAGGCTACTCTATTGGAGAAAAAAGTCACGCATAGGCAATACAACCATCCCAGCCAGGCTCTGCTGGAACCTATGCTGCAATACGACAGGGAAGTGACAGGACAGAGGTCCCAGACTGGCCTGATGAGAGTGAAAGGAGTGCAGCAGATACGGCCACGGTCTTCGGCCTACCAGTCTGCAAAGGCATACTGGCCCACTTGGCCTGGCCCTCATGAGTGAGGAGGGGCTCCTTGGGGCTGGAAGGAGACATCTGAAGTGGCTGCCAGGTGGCTGCAGGAGTGCGGCAGTATTGTGCAAGCCTCCGTGGGTTTCAGGAGTACGGCAGCGCTGCTCACAGCCTAGGGGGCTTTGGGATCAGGTCAGGCCCTAATGTTAACCCCAAGTGGGCTCAATAGGAATGTCCTTTTTTCCTATATTTCTTATTATTTTTTTAAGCTGGTGCCAAACTTTTCTGGTCATAAATTATGCTTGGAGCACTTACTAAAAATAAAGAGTCTTGGAATCTCGGGTTTCTAATTCAGTGTACCTGGCAGAGGTGCAAGTGTGTGCATTCTTACTAGGTCCCTTTTCTTCTTCCCTTTCCCCTCTTCCTTACCCTTCTCCCTTCCTTTGTCCTCCCTTCCCTCTCTCTTTCTCACAGCCCTGATGTTCTTGTAGTCAGGAATTTTGGAAAACATTGCCTGAGCTTAAATTCTTAGAAGACTTGCCAGTCAATGATTTATTTCCATAAGGGGAGAAAAAACTCATTTGTTAATTTTTTTATTATTAAGGAAAAGGAGTTTAGCATTCTCATGTGTCTTTCTGGAATTCACTGCATGGTTAATGAGCCACCACAGGCTTTGACCTGACATAGACCTGGTTTTCAGTCTTAGCCGTGTCACTATGGACTAGTTCTCTGTCTAAAAGGAATAATAGAGTTCTCACATAAGGCCAATGTGAAGATCTGAGGAGAGACGGGCAGTGCTGATGCTCAGGTCAAATGCCCAGTGCTAGCCAAATGACTGGCACAGAGGTGGGTGGGGTGGGCAGTCACCGGAAGGTCTTCTCTTATCATTACCCATTATGTCACAAGCCCCATGTGCACTATCACTTATTTTGTCAAACATGGAAAGGTTATTACTTAACCCTTAACTCTCTGTTTGTGCAGTATAACACAACCTGTGCTCTGGTGTTTCACTATTCTTCTAGGAAACTAAAATATTCAAGAAAACTGCTCATTAATAGAAGAGAGACAAGAACAATATGATTTGATTTCAGGGAAGGATTTGCACTTTGAGAAAACTATTTTTTTAAATATTTTACTTATTTTATATTAATGGCTTTGTTACAAAAAGAAACTGTGATGTAAACTTCATGTTTCATTCACTTACAAAGTATTACACCAAACCCAGCAGAACCCAAGACTAGACAGCTCTGGTATTCATATTCCTCTTAGGGTGGCTCACTCTGCCCTCTTTGTCTACCCTCAGTGTTTCACAGAAAACTATTTTTAAGTGTAGGATGTATATTTCAGCATATCTATCCTAATTTGTCCTCTTAACATCTAAAATAAATAGCATGGCCTTTTCAGAGTCTTATTTTATTTATAAAGTTATTTAATTTTATAAACAGGTGATATATTTAAGTAATTTAAAATAGTTTTCAAAATATGAAATATACAATAAGTCTCTCCTTGAAGAGCCTAGAATGATCCACATGGTAATAAATTATTCTGACATTAATATGAACTCATGTTTAACTTAATGTGTTACAGAGGATTTCATAGAGAAATATGTGTACATACATGTATATGCACAGGTTATTATACACCCATATACATATTTCTTTGCTCTGTCAGCTGTGAGCACCTAAAAATATAAAACCCCAGCATTAATAAACACATCTCACACCTACTACTTCCAAAGCGAGAATACCATTTTCCAATAACAGGAATTGGGGCTCTTTAGAGAAGTCCCTAATTCTAAGATGAGGGCAGGAAAACACACAAGAGGTTTCCTTGCACTGCCCCAGACAGAAGTGGTTAAAAACAAAAGCCCACATGGACGGGAATGTGTCAACAGGACACAGGAGCCGACCGAAAGCACTGAGTGGCTGAAGCCAGGAAACGTGAAGACAAAAGCGAATGAGGTAGTACTGGATTCTAACCTAGGTGTAAAAGAAAAATCCATGAGCCATGCATCTATACTCACGGAAATGACACATGAACAATGGGGAGAAAGGATAAATCTCCCATGCAGAAGAATCCCAAGTAAGTTATTCAGATTTCTTCCAAAAAGGAGGAGCAGACTTCCAGTTCAAGTCTGAGCTGCACATACAGAACTTCTCCCAGAGAATACAGTGTGAAGAGGGGAAAAGGAACAACTTTACCATGGAGAAACCAGACAAGTTCCACCACGGCCAGATCGTGAGAGTTGACATCAACAGCCCACATCATGCTGGTAAGATTTACTTGTGAGAAGATGCAATGCCATAATGAAAATAGCACTCTGGCCTCTGTCTTTTCTTTCTTTTTTGGGGGGGTGGGTGGAAGGTACCAGGGATTGAACTCAGGGGCACTTGACCACTGAGCCACATCCCCAGCCCTATTTTGTGTTTTATGTAGAGACAGGGTCTCACTGAGTTGCTTAGTGCCTCACTTTTACTGAAGCTGGCTTGGAACTCACGATCCTCCTGCCTCAGCCTCCTGAGCTGCTGGGATTACAGGCATGTTCCACCACACCCAGATCTATCTTTTTCTTCCCCAAGCCCATGACTCCAGTGTAATCATGAGGAAAAACTTTAGATAACTCTAACAGAGGGGCACCCTACAATATACCTGACTAGGTGTTACAGTCTGGATCTTACACATCCCCCTAAAGCTTATGTGCTGAAGGCTTGGTCCTCAGCTGATGGCACTACTGAGAGGTGGTAGAAATTTTAGAAGGCAGGCCTAGTTGGAGAGGGTGGCTTCTTGGGGATGTGTCCTTGAAGAATATACTGAGGCCAGTGCCCCTTCCTCTCTTGTACTTGCTTCCTGGCCACCAAGAGGCCAGCAGCTTTCCTCCACCGCACCCCCCGTATGTTGTTCTGCCCTGCCACAGGCCCAAAGCAGCAGGGCCGAACAAACATGGGCTGAAATCTCAGGAGCCATGGGCCAAAATAAGCATTACTTCCTTTAAATGGTTTATTTCAGGTAGTTTGTCAAAGTAAGGGAAAGCTGAATAACACACCTATATTCCTTCAAGCTGCCAAGGACTTCAAAAACAAAGAAAAGTCTGAGAGACGGTCACAGTCAAGGGAAGCCTAAGAGAAATGACAGCTAAATGAAATGTGCTATCCTGCACAGAATCTGGGAACAGAAAAAGGATATTAGATAAAAATAAGGAAATGTGAATAGACCGTGGACCTTAGCTGTTAATAATTCATCAACATTGATTTATTATCTGGAATAAAAGTGCCATACTAATGTAACACATTAACAGCAGGGACACTGTGTGTGCACGGGGGCATGTATATGAGAACTCTATATTATCTCCTCAGCTTTCCTATAAATCTCAAATTGTTAAAAAGTCTATTTAAAAAAAAAAAAAAGGCTACTCCCACTTATCTCTCATTGACCTAATTTCATTGCCTCCAAATAGGTAAAAACCATTATTAGTTCCTTACACATACACACGCAGTTTTAAGAACTTATACACAAGTAATTAAATATATACATATATTTTATGTTCTCTTTTTACATAAATTGAGCCATGGTACAAATGCTTTCCCAACTGGGCAATACAGTTTGAAGATTATGCCTTGTCATTGATCAATACACAAGTGACTTGCTCTTTTTTTAACAGCTGTGTGTATTCTACTGTTTGAGGTTTTCACGATCTATTAAACTAGTCACCTGTTCTGATCTGGTAAGTCGCTAGCTGTCTTTTGTTATTACTGTGCTTCAGTGAAAAGCTCTGTGCATCCATTATTTCACTTGTTAGTGAAGGCTTTTCTAGATACTAATTCTAGAAATAGAACTTCAGGGCTAAGGGTTTGGGGGGTGTACCTTTGTATTTCAGACAGATACTAACAGACAACTCTGTGTCACAGTTATACCAATTTGCAGCCCCCGGCACATGAGTGTGTCTCACCAATCCCTTTTGCTGTCCTACTTTAGGATTTTGTTAACGTGATATGTAAAAATTTGCGTCTTAGTAGCTTTGTTTTTCTCTGATCTTATAAATATTTACAATATTTAATTTTGGCAGTGTTTTACTTTGAGAGAAGGTCAAAGTTAAACTCCAATGCATCATAGCTTCCATGAGGGCCTACTGTTCATACATTAAAGAATTTCACAACTATTTCTATTTTCTGCCTCAACAGCTCCTGGTGCAATGAACTCTACACAATCATTTTTGTGCTAATTTCCCCTACACATCTTTAATGTCTCCTTCTAGCTAGAGACATCTTCTAGTTCTCAAAAGTCTGCAGGAATCCCCACCCTGAGGGCCATCCTGCTGTGGCTACTCCAGGTCAAGGGGGAAATCCCAAACAAGAGAGGATCTCAAGGTCCCAAGGAACACAAGAGCGACTCTTATGTAGACCCTGCCACCTCCATGCTTCTTCTAGTTCACACAATCAGAGTATATGGCCCATGGAGTACATGCCATGTTGACTGATTTCAGGTCTCAGGTGTAAGAAATTCATCTGAATATAACTTTCATACTATCAGTGTTAAAAACTGGTTTGTTCAGCCAAGTACAGTGGTACACACCTGTAATCCCAGTGGTTCAGGAAGCTGAGGCCACTTTTGATCCTCTCTCAAGTTCAAAGTCAGCCTCAGTAATTTAGTGAGGCCCTAAGCATCTTGGCAAGACTGCCTCAACATTAAAAAATTTAAAAAGGGCTGAGATGTGGCTCAGTGGTTAAGTGGCCCTGGGTTCAATCCCCAGTAACCAAAATAGAGCTGGTTTGTTCATTCCTTATAATACCACCACTAGCAAAAAAATATCTGAAGCTTTAGAATCTTAAAATTCTAAGCTTCCTAGTCTAACTTCCCACCAAACTTGGAGATTCTTTTATAAAATTCCTGAAAGTTGGCCATCAGATTCATCTTACTTCTTTATAAGGTAGCCCATATTGTTAAAAAGCTCCATTAAGACAAAGTTATTTTCTAAAGTCTCCTTCCTTGAAAATTGTTTCGAAAGAAACAGACTAAATTTTTATCCCTTTTAAAGAATGTGGTAGCCCATTAAGAAATGGTAGTATCTTTTCTTATGTTACACATTTCCAGTTCCCTCAAATAAATGATTTCTAGATTCCAAAATGCCCATTCCCATTGGAAAGAGTGCTCAACACTGCATACCTGGCCTCATTTTGCAGACCAAATGTCAAGTGAAATGGGACACTTAATGCCTTGACTCTGGGTTTGGTTGTGGTAAGGCATATCTTATTTTTGTTGCTTATTAGCTTTGTAACCTAAACTTTCAGTAACCTAAAGCACCAATCTACTGGGGATCATGATATAATAGAGTAAGTTCCATTGTGTCTTTCTGAAATCTTACTCTGGGCTTAACATCATTTTTGGTGCACATGCTAAAGTCTTACCACTCTCAGAGACATGACTGGAAGGGATGAGAGCAAGCTGGGGTCCCAGGCACAGTTAACCATTATAGTTAGGCATATTTGCAAGACAAATTAATTCAAGCAAGATTTTATTGTGATTATAGGAAAAAAAATTCTAGAAAATTCCTCATTATGGTTAGTTGCTAAAAATAGGGGGGGAAAAAAGCTCTTTACCTAGTACTTCTTTCTGCAAATCATGGCATCTGACTTGTAAGTTTTCTTCCTGCTGCTTGGACATGTGAATCTGCTGCGACCTCAGTATGGCTGTATCTGACAACAGTTTGAGATTTTTCATTTCCTCTTCAAGGCACACTTTAGTTCTCTGTGACACCGTCAAACTTTTATTTAGTGTCTCTATTTCTGTAGAGAAAATTCCAAAATTATAAATAAGTAACTGCGAAGCATAAAACATTTCTCCAAAAACTGATTTTCTTTTAGAAAATTAGTAGTTGAAAGCCAATATGTCTTTTCTGAGAGCATAATGACACCTAAAAGGTTAAACTTAAATTCAATAGTAATTGTGAAAAAGAAATGAGAAAAGAGTTGTATTGCTAAATGATGCATGAAAGAATTTAGTAGAGCCGGGCGCGGTGGCTCAAGCCTGTAATCCCAGCACTTAGGGAGGCTGAGACAGTTGAATCATGAGTTCAAAGCCACCCTCAGCAATGGCGAGGCGCTAAGCAACTCAGTGAGACCTTGTCTCTACATACAACACAAAATAGGGCTGGGGATGTGGCTCAGTGGTTGAGTGCCTCTGAGTTCGATCTCCAGTACCAAAAAAAAAAAAAGAATTTAGTAGTTGTTTCTTAAACTTAAATTATACCAAATGGCAATGCAGCCTATTTCTTAAGTACTCATAAATGAATCACATAATATCTGTGTTATGGTCTGGGTTTCATTGAAATTATACTGTTTTCTTGGCAACGTGATTCAGAAAAGATGAAATGTGCTAGTGTGTGTTGGCTGGTAGCATTTCTAAAGCAATGGCTAGGACGTATTCTATACAAATTATGAAGAAAGGTGATGGGGGAGGAGAGAGCAAGAAGTAGCTAAAGCTGATAAACTTCTGAGTAGCATTCATTAGCTAGTAAATATTTTTAATGATTCTAATGGTATCCTATTCCCCTGTCCCCCAAATGAGGCCAGAATCCATCATAGCAATTATGTCATTATTCTATCTACTTAAAGTTTAACAAAAATATATCTTTGAAGTTCTTAGATTTAAATGTGATAATTTTATATAATTTCTTGAGATATACGTGGAGCATATCAGTCAGAATAATTAGCAAGCTCCCCTTCATCAGTGTTTTCAGTATTGTACCATAAGCCACCATTAAAATATATGCACACATACACATTAGCAATACTATCGAGTTTGTACAATCATGATTAGTTGGACTAATGAGGATGTGATCTACATGAAACTCTAGATGGTGTGTTTTTCCAGAGGGTTCACTGGGCATTCCCTTCTTGGGGAGCCCCTCCTGGGCCGTGGGACCATTTCAGGGGTGACTGGTGTTCTCAAGAGGTCAGCTTGTTTTATTCCTCTTCAGGCCACCAGCAGAAATGGCAGCCACACAGCCAAGGATGGCCAGAACAGACACACAGGACAGACAGCAGCAGAGGCAACAATGGCCTGCAAACGGTCCCAGAAGCTGTAAAGCAGCAATCAGAACAGAGAAGACACATGACTTATGGGATGGTGATGAGCAGGACCTGGAATGCAGCCTGGGGAAAGAAGGGCAAAAGGGAGTCTGAAAGAGGGACACCCTCCGCTGACCTGGGGCTGGAGACAAAGATCTGGCACCTTTTCACTCTAAGTTCTTGCTCAAAATGGAAAACTGGAGAAATAAATTGGCTTGGACCAAATAAGTGGATTTCTACTATAGTGCAATGGTCATTTTATGTGGAAACTTCTGCCCTAAGAGTAGCTAACCTGCCTCTTAAAACTTAGAATAATGCACCCATTTCTGTGAGGATAACTACCAGCACATAAGTGCATAAAATTTTTAAAAGATTAACATTTAAGATTATAAGGTTACAGTTTTCCCTCACACCTAACAAGTTTCTGTGGGTATTTCTGTAATCATCAAGGTGGCTTCTAATATCTGAATAAGCTGTACTGTACCATAACTGTACCTATGTTTAAGTCAGAATGACACTGCAGAGTAGCACACACATGCTGTCACCTATTTATCATTTGCCAAAATGACACTGCTTGGGTTAGCAGGCTGACTCTGTTAGTGAACACCACAGTCTCTAAAATAATTCTCATGTCAATGTGACTTTCTATCTGACATTAAAAGAATAAGAATCTGCAATACAAATTTATTTGTAAAATGTAGTTTAAAATGTGGAAAAGTACAGCAAGATTTCAAAATTAACAGAAGCTGTAATGTTCCCATTATGAATTAGGAAAGTCAGCTCAATGGAAGTAAACTATTCACCCTTGGCAAACTATTCACTCCTGTACCTGGGGCAGTCCTGAGGTCAAGTCTGAATCCTCCCTTTCGCCATTATACAACCTCATACTTGTCCATCTCGGGTCCCAGACTGGTGTTCAGGAATTACAATCCCTACCAGGCCAACCCACATGGGTCACTGTACCTGCCTTGGGCCTCCCCTGGTCAGCACTAGCCCTTGAAGAAAGTCCTCCTATTCCCAAACATCTGGCCTGCCTGGCTCAACTGCCACCTCTGTGGAAATCTTTTCAAACCTGATCCAGCTGTATCCTAATCTTCATGCAACCAATTTGCACATTTGTACTGCGCTGATCATACACAAACGTGACCCACCACTGAACTGCAAGTTCCTTGAGGCCAGGGATAACTTCCTCATTTATATCCCCCTCATAGTTCCTACCAAACATCCAGAATTAACTGGTGGACTCAATGAACACCTACACAATGGGAAAGGCATAGCCTGGCAGAGCTTCTGAAGAGAGTCTACTGAAGCCTGGGGGAGCATCCTGTGCATGCATCCGCCTCAGCCTTTGTTTCCAAAGTAGGCAACTCACACCTCATGTTTCTTATTATCAGACTGTTAGACATTCAAAGGGAAGAAACATTTTTAATAGGATTAGGAAAAAAACCTGTTTTATCCTTAGTTTCATTGGTTTTATTAAAACTGTGGACTATATATATATTTTTTTTAAAAAAAAATATTTTTTAGTTGTAGATGGACACAACACCTTTATTTATTTATTTATTTTTATGTGGTACTGAGGATAGAATCCAGTGCCTCACAACATGCCAGGCAAGCACTCTCCCACTGAACCCCAACCCCAACCCCTGTGGACTATATTTTTAAGTCCAATTCTAGACTTGAATTTAAAAGTTCAAAAGCTATCCTGGGGCAGAAGGTGTAGCTCAGTGGTCAAGTGCTTGCCTGGCATGTGTGAGGCTCTAGGTTCAATTCCCAACACTGCTTAAAAGAAAAAAAGGAAGAAAGAAAAAGAAAAGCTACTCAGTCAATACTTGTTTTGAGAGTGGAAGCAAAACGTATTTCACTATGTAATACAGGTATAATTATTAGCATTAATCTCATGAAATCGATTTCTTCACCTTGTTGAAATTTTTATAGGGCTGGAGGTATAGCTCAGTGTAAAGCCTTTGCCTAGCATGTGTGAGGACCTGGGCTCAATCTCCAGCGCTATAAAATTTTTTTCCCATTTTTTTAGTCCTATGAGCTTAATCAAATAAATGAACTTAAAATATGATAGGTCATTATGTGATTAGTGAACCTCTAGAACCTTATTATCAAGGCATTCTAATATTACAGACACAGTGTGACCATTAATTCACATGACCTTAGTTTTATTATAATAGGAGAAAATCCTCAGAAACTAGAGCTGTTAAATGAAGAAATCAGAAAACAGTATGAAGAGTTTTGAATATTGTAAATATTTAATTTAAATATTAAATCTTAAATATGATTTTGAAATAATTATAGATTTACAGAAACTCGATGATAAGCATATAGGGAGGTCCTGTCCCCTAGCTCCACTACTCCCCATGTGGGGCCTTTGGTGCAACCATAGTGCATGATCAAACTAGGAAATCCACATTGATAAAATCCAGAGTTTATTCAAACTGCACCAGCTGTAAACATATCAGTGTGTGTGTCTTCTATGTGATTTTATTACAAGTGTAGTTTCATATAAGGACACCATGACCCAGATACCAAAGTGCTAACCCAACATGCCCAACACCTGGCAACTGCTTTTGTTGCTTCCAGAATGCTATACGAATGAAAGCACATGTAGGTGAGCTTTTGGAACTGGCTATTTTTTTACTTAGCAAATTTTCCTTGAAGCTCATTCAGGTTGCATGGATTAACAATTGTTCTCTTTTTGTTGTTGGGAAGTAGTATATGGAATGGATGTGGAAGGTTGTCCTTTGTCCCTGAAGGGTATTTGGACTGCTTCTAGTTTGAGGTTATTATGAATAGAACTGCTATGAACCTGCAACATCCACTAAAAAGGTACAAAAGGCAAGCCACATGATTTTAAATTTCCAGTAGCCATATTAAAAATGTAAAGAGAAACATGTAAAATTAATTTTAAGAGTATACTTTAACTCCACATATCTTCTACATCTATTTCAATTCTACTAAGTTCACTGAACAGCTCCTACGGGACAGGCAGAATCCTCTGGAAACTCCTATCCTCACAGAGGTTTCTTCCTAGTAGGAGGACACATAGCAAACACAAACACTGTTCAATGGATAAGGATATTCTTGACATGATAAATATTATTTAAAATGAAATAGAAATTGAGATAGAGAAGTATAAAAGACGACAACTTTAGGGTGGTCAGCAAGGATCTCTGGAGGATCTGAACCATGAGGAAGGGTGGCTGCTGGTTCTGAGGAATCTGAGCCATCCTCCTCGAGTCCAACGTGCCTCCTCCATCCACATCTCAAGCTTATTCATTTTAAATGGCATCTTTTGATAAGCAGTTTCTGATTTTGATAGAGTGTATCCATTTTTGTTCCTTTATGGCTTTTAAGTCTGTGTCCTATCCAAGAAACCTTTATCCACTGCCAAGTCATGAAGATATTTTGCTGTTTCTTCTAGTAGTTTTGCAGTTCTCTCTCTTACATTTAGCTTTATGGTTTATCTTGAATTATTTTCTGAGTGTGCTGTGAGGTGGAGTCAAGGCGTGTTTCCATACAGGTAACCAGTTGTTTCCCCACAACTTGTTGAAACACTTCCTTTTTCCCGTTGGATTGTTGTGTTGCTTTTGTCAAAATGGTCAGATAAGTGGGAGTCATTTCCCATGCTTTTCTGTTCCATTGATCTAGTGTTGAGCCATATGCCAGTGCCACACTGACTGGATTACTGTAGCTTTATAAAAAAAAAACTGAGGTGATATTTCATCTTGTATCTTTTTTTTTTTTTCATTGTAGATGAACACATTACCTTTATTTTATTTATTTCATGTGATGCTGAGGATTGAACCCAGGGCCTCACATGTGCTAGGCAAGCACTCTGCCACTGAGCCACAACCACAGCCCTTCATCCTCAATCTTTTGGATTATTTTAATACTTTTAAAAGGGTTACCTTTTAATTTATTTATTTGCTTTTTAGCTATATCTCTTTGTATTTTTTTAGTGGCTTATCTAGGAATTATAATACACATCCTTAACTTTTCAGAGTGACTAGAATGACCATCACACCATGTCACATGCAAAGCAGCAGGAGTACAGCAAATGGACCACTTAGCTCCTCTGCCCTTTACATTCCAGCTGTCAGATTACATCAGCATACTCCATAAGCCACTCAATATAATTCTTGCTTTAAGTAAACATGTGAATTTTAAAGAAATGCAAAGGAAAAGGAGTTTCATATTTACCCAAATTTATTATTTATGGTGCATTTATTCCTTCCTGAGGATGCTGGGGCTCTGTCCATCATTTCAATATTCATTTTATTTCTCTTCTTCAAACTGAATAATTTCTATTGATAAATCTTACAGTTCACTGATCCTTTTTTCTATAAATGCAAAATTCTATACAGGGCAATCCATTGAATTCTTATTTGATATTATATTTTTCAGTTCTATAAATCCCAATTTCAATAGTTTCTCACTGAGGTTTTTTATTTTTATTCATTACTGGTGCATTTTCCTTTACAGCCTAGCTAGAGCAGCTGGTTGAAGTCCTGGTCAGCTACAAACGCTCCTTAGACATAATGCAGTTCAGCTGCTAACCACTGCACTCGAGGAATATCACCATAAAGGGAGTCATGCAGATCTTGTTTTCCAATGTTTATAAAAGTTCTATTATGCTGTATTCTCTTAAGTGTGCAAAAGCATTGTGTCTAAAAGTGCACAAACTTTGATTTAAAAACGTTTTATGGCTAAAATATGCAAACAGCCACCTGAGTCTTCAGTGCGCTGTGACCTTTTGGCTGGGGGGGGAGGTCTTGTCTCTGTAGCTGGCTGCTGACTGGTTCTCTAGCTATTCCACATCATCTGCAGCTACTTCCTCCACTGAAGTCTTGAACCCCTCAAAGTCATACAGGAGGCTTAGAACAAACTTATTCCAAACTCCTATTATCTTGATGTTTTGCCCTATGCCTAAGAACAATGAATTCTTAGTGCTATCTTTCCAGAAGGTTTTCAATCTACTTGGCTCTGATCCATCAGAGAAACTGCAGTCATTGGCACTGATAGCTATCTTAGTGATAGCTAATTTTAAATTAGCCATAGGACCTGAAATTACAATTACTCCTTGATCCATGAGTGAGTGATGTGTTAGTGCCGTGAAGACAACGTTAACCTTGTTAATCTCCATCAGAGCTCAGGTGACCAGGTGCATGGTCAGTATTTTGAAAGGAGTCTTTATTTTTTTCCCTGAGCAGTAAGCATCAATAATGGTTTAAAAGATTCAGGAAACAATGTTGTAAACAGACATGTTGTCCTCCAGGCTTTGTTGCTCCATTTACAGAGGGCACAGGCAGGGGACAGCCAGTATACTTCTTAAGGGCCCCTGGATCTTCCAAATGGCAAATGAGCATTGGCTTCAGTGCCAAGCCACCAGCTGGGTCAGCCCCTAACAAGGGCATGAGCCCATCCTCTGAAGCTCTGGAGCCAGGCATCGACTCTTCTCCTCCTGTAAGGATGTCCTCGATGGTATCTAGACTGCTTCACTGGAAGTCCACTACTTGGCGCAGCCACTGTCCTGAGCCATGGGGTAGGGGACAGAGACAGGGATATGGCCAGTTGGTAGAGCAGTGAGAACACAAATAAGAGTTACTGATTACAGGAGCTGGGCTTATAGCTCAGCACTAGAGCACTTGCCCAGCAAGCATAAGGCCCTGGGCTGGGTCCTCAGCACCACACAAGAAAAGATTTATTGATCAAGTTCACCGTCTTATATGGGCATGGGTCATCGTGCCCCAAAACAGTTACAACAGTAACGTCAAAACTCACTGATCACAGATCACCATAAGAGATATAATAAAGTCTGAAATATTGTGAAATTCACTAAAACGTGACAGAGAACATGTTTACCGGAGCACGTGCTGCTGGGATGACCCGCGCACTTGTTTGTTGCCACAAACTTTCAATTTGTAACAAAAAAGAAAGGGAAAAAAAGCACAAGGAAGCAAAGAGCGATGGAGCCAGGCGGCCTGTCCACATCCGAGTGGTTCCAATCGGGTCCCTACTGACTGCCCACCACTTAGGGCTGGGCCATCCTTGTCTATTTGTTCCCAGGTAAAGTGCTTTGGATTGTACACTGAACACTGCGGATAACACTGTCGTGGAGCCTGGCCTGGGCTGTTATGCTTCTTTAGCAGAGTGTTGAGCTTTTTTGTCTTGTTTTGTAATAAGTAGTTCATTTGGCTGAGTTGAAACTATAAGATATTTCTCCCCTGGGGTGGGGATCAGCTAAAATATCAATTATTTTAGCCAGAGGTGGATTTCTTGAGTTTTCCTTGTTGCACATGTATTTTAAGGATAAGCCAGAAATTTGGAAAGTTTATATGCAAATTATGAGCTGGCCCCCCCTGGGCTCTCTCCTCTGAGACAGGGGCTGCCTTGATCTGAGTTCTTTAGTCTTAAGGCCAAAACCATTACATATTTCTACCAGATTCTCAATTTCTCTACATGAAGCAAACTGTACTCTGCCCTCATTTCAACAGACTTTTAAAAGGGAAAAGATTAAAAAGAAAAAGGAATTCACCAAGTTCCATGCCCTTCTTTCAATGTTAAAAAAAAATAATAGACTATTTCTTGGAGTAGTTTTAGGTTCATAGCAAAACTGGCAGAAAATGGAGAATTCCCACATACCTCCTGTGCTGATTCACGTCTCTTCTGCCTATACCAGCATGGTGCATTTGCCACAATCAGTGGACAACACTGGCACATTATTACCCAAAATTCACAGTTGACATTAGGCTTTGCCCTTGGTGTTGTTCCCTCCACAAGCTCTGACAAACACACAACATGGAGTCTTCACTGTAGTTACCACACAGAATAGTCTGTCCAGTATCTCTGTGCTCCACCTGTTCCCTCCCTGTACCTAATTTCTGGAAACCACTGATACTTTTACTGCTGAAGAGTTTATCTTTTCCAGAAAGATGCACAGTTGTAATAACACAACAGTGACCTTCTCGGATTGGCATTTTAGTGATATGCCTTCTTTCCACATTTGACACTCGCTCCCTAACGAACTTGGGTTTGATCACTTTACAATGTGCATGTTTTTAGAGAATCATTTTGCCCAGAATTTATAGTTATTATCTGTGGGAAGCCTAATCTAATATGAGCTATTCAACCATTAAGAGAAGAAAAATTTAAATACAAATTGGTACAATTAACAGGAGTAACCAGACGTTGGATCACAGCCCAAGATACAGCATATCTTAGATTAACCTCTATTTACTGAATTTCAGGATTGGAGTAGACCTTGATGGTCTTACTGTACCAACTTTTATAGATTTAACAGTGGATCCTAAGTTCATTAACATACAGTGAAATATCATTATTTCATTACTTAAAATGTACCATTTCTAAAAACAAAATGATTCTATTCTAAATATATATAACAAACCTGCCAAGGCTGTTTCACTTATAGATGTAATTTGCAGAAAAACTTCTCTTTTCAGTGAAGTCCAGTCTTGAAAATTATCATATATTTCATTTTTAATACTGGTTAGCTCCCTTTTAGTAAAAGCAAGCAATGAAAGTGTCTTATTCCAGAAATATTTGTACTCCGACAACCTTTGACTGCAAAGTAGTAAAATAAAAAATTAGGATTTTTTAAAAAGTGTAATAACAAATACTTCTTCCAAAAGTGGTTTTAGAGCGATCACATTATTGTCTAAACAGAGACAATTCTGAAAGTGAAAGGAAGCGTGACTCATGTCATACTGAGACAAACATAAAAAACGGGAGTATCTCAGGTGGACAGAAGTATATGGCCACGGCCACTCACTCCCACTTTACCGTAACTATAATGAAAGATAACCACCGACATGCATACTTATTCTATTAATTTTTTATTCAACAGCAAACACTTAGAGAAGAAAATGAGGTCAGAGCCATTTGGTCACAGAGCCTGAGGAGAATCTGGGATTCTGTGTGACAGTGTTCTGCCCACATACACAGCCCCACAGGCAGTGTGAAACCCGAGGGCATGATAAGGGGAACTTTTCAAAGTGACTGGCCCCGTGCTGGGCCTCATCAATCGCTACAGCTCAACATAGTCACACACTTCTGTCACCTCAGTAGCTTTTGCTACTTCAGACACCCTGGCCAGGATTCCCGAACTAGTCAAGCATGGTGGGGACTGAAGCCCAGGCGTAAAGTCATCTGGTGAACGTTCATGGCCCCGAGCAGACATGAAGGTCTGCGGTGTAGAACCCTCATCTGTCTTGCTCATTGACAGCTTAGCATCTAGCATGGTGCCTGCCCACGTGTGTGCCCAGCAGTATGACGGAATGGAGAAGGGCGACGTGCTGGGGATACACACTGGACAGCACAGACTTGTAAGCAACTGAAACAGAAGGTCTGCCAGAGAAGACTCGGAGCCAATTGGTGAGTGAGAAGGAAGACCCAAGGAACAGAGGCAAAAGAGGTGGCATGTTTCCAGAAGAAAGCAGGGGCTAGTGCCCATGGCCTGTCCCAGGGGCTGGGCAGTCCACTGAGGCTAGTATTAAGGAGATGGCTGGTGACCTCAGAGAGGCATGAGGCAGCCAAAGGCTGAGCCATAAGCAGAAACAGGAAAACAGTCTGTGGTGCCAGCTGTCAAGAGCCTTGACCCAGGAGGAAGGCAGGCAAGGAGCTGCCACGCAGAATGCTGTGTAAGGACGAGGAAAGGGACAGTGTGACGCAGGCACACAGGCTAAGCCTGGCAAGGATGGGGTCACTCCGAGAAAGGACGAACAGAACCGAGGCTGAGGGAGGACGGGGCGTTCCACCCGACTGACCTGAGCCTCAGGAATGACTCTGCGTGTGGCCTAGCCAAGACAGATGCTGGCTTGGAGGGCAGAGAAATGGTCCGACAGGGAGCCAAGGGGAGGGGGAGCAGCCTGCATGCAGGGCAAGGCCGATGTGGGGAGGCAGGGGCGAGGCCCCGTGGAGAACAGGCTGTGCTGCGGCCACGTTGCACATGTGGGTGTCGGGCCGCGGGCGCGAGGAGAGAAGGGAAGACTGGCATGGCGAGGGCGCTCTGCAAAGGCAGGCGAGGAATCAGGTCAGCTTTTCAAACAAGAGGTCCAACTGCGAGGGGCCTGAGCCCACGTGGTTTCCTGGGGAAAAGGCACCAAAATAATAACTACAAAATTAGGTTTCAAAGTGCGTAATTATTTATACAATGAGAAAAATCACTACAAATAAAATTTTAAAGTTGATCAATTTCACTAATGTCACAAAATACAGGAAAGGAATGGACCTTTTTAAATGCCCTACAACACTGTTTGCTTACACTTTTGGGTGTAAGCTCCACAGTTGGCTCACAGAAGGAGTCACTTCCAAGTGCTGCTACAAGTGGTGAGGACGGGCCACGGAGCCTTGCCACGGCACAGCCATGGGATGCTTGTGGTTTTAGCACCAGTAGTTCAGAAAGATCTTCTGGCTTCAGAGATTATTAGTAATGCCACACAAGTATTTAGTGTTGTCGAATTAGGGGAATCCTCATCAACTTTTTATACACAATTTTAAGACTTTTGGCATTTCCAGTTTCTTCAAAAGTGACTAATCTTAAATTTTCTTTGAAATAACAAATCCCAAGAGCCAGTTTATCTTGATGTGACCTTGGAAATAGAACACTATGACTTCTATATTCAGTACGTTAGCAGTTGTTATCAAATGAGGAGGAAACAAAACTTTCTCTAATGAATTTGAATAATTAACTCCTCTTCATTGGATTATCAAATAATCAAAGAACTTTTATTGAAAATTTATCTGTTTGATATAATCTGAAAAATTATTACAATTTGCTTTATGCCAGAAAAAATTTCTATTGCTTAAATTCTTTGTTGCTTTTATTTCATTAATTTAAAAAAATTCATATGCATCCAAATTTTTTGTCTGTGATTTTTTGCTTGTTTTATTGAAGCTATGCTAAAATATCTTTCCAAATAACAATTATAATGGTGTACTCCCAAATCATCTCTCATTAACTGAGACCCCCACACCTCACTACTGACATCAAAAGTAGGATGGAGGGGAGAGCCGAGTGGAAGCAGAATTTTCAAATGATTGGAATCAAACCATCTTAGTTTCATCCTGGACTCCCAGGACCTTAGAAGGAAGATGAGAGAGAGCTTTGAAACTGAAGCATCATGTAATTCATCAGTATGTCTCAATCAGCAACCTTAACTTTCTCTGTGTAATAAAAGGCAAGACACACGATGTCTGAACAGGGCTGATGTGCCTAAGAACAGTGAGGAATCTTCACTGAGGACCCAGGGCTTACCTGCAGGCAGGTATCAAGACTGAGGATTTTAAGGATAAGGACAATTGAATGAGTGAAGGTAAAAGGGCTCGGAGGGCTAGGAACCTCCTTTATATAGAAAAACCTAACTCCCCGCCCCCCCAAACACACACAAGAACTAGTAAAACAAGCTTATCAAGGTTGCAGGGCACAAGCGGCACATGTCCAAAAAAATTATTTCTGTATATTAGCAATAACAAATCCCCAAAATAAAGTTAGGAAGCAGGAAAACAGTCTCATTCATAGTAACATAGTAACACAAAAATAAACGTAATAAGAGAAATATAAGAAAATAAGATTTCAGAGAGAAATAAAGACCTCCACGGCAATACATAATGCCCATTAATTAAATTAAAATATTCACTATTTTAAAGATGGCAATTCTCCAGAATTTAACCTATCACAGATTCAATACCAAACATAATGAAGAGGCTGACGGGTGACCCTAAATGCAGATGGAAGTGCAAGGGAGAGGACAGCCAACACAACCTTGAAAACACGAAAGCTGGAGGACTTACAGCTCCTCGTTTCAAAGTGCACTAAAGCCAGTATTCAGAGAGTGTGGTGCTGACACAGGAACGACACGCACACGGACGGAACGGAACAGAGCATAGGACGTGGTCCTCTCCATTCGTGGTGAGAGGATTTTGGCTAAAGCTGTCCAGGCAGTCCAGCAGTTGAAGAATAGTCTGTTCAACAGTGGGCTGGAAAGATTGACCACCCACACGAGAAAAGATGAATTCAGATTCTCACCTCACATCACCTCATACACAAAAGTTAATTCAAATGGATCCTACAATAAAACTTTTAGAAGAAATTACAGGAGAACAATCTTTGTAACTTTTGCTTAGGTGGTTAAATGTATCACCAAAGCACAGTCCATAAAAGAAAACAGATGTTGTATTTCATCAAAAACAAAGCTTTCCTTCTTTAAAAGCACCACTAAGAAAGTGAAAAGATAAGTCACAAATCAGGAGAAACTATCTGCAAATCATATTCACAGAGAGGACATTTATCCAGAACATATCAAGAACTCTTCCAGTCTCATCATGAGAAAACAAGCAAATTAAAAAATGGACAAAAGATTTAAGTAGATATTTCGTCAAATAAGATACACAAATGGTTAATAAGCATATCATACAATGCTCAGCATCACCAGTCAGGTAGAAAACAAATGGAAGCCACATGAGATGCTATTTCTCATTTAAGTGCTATTGTAATCCACAAGACAGACAACAGCAAGTGTTGCTGAGAACCTAAAGAAGCCAGAACTTTCGTTCTTGGTGGGGCTGTAACTGTACGGCCACTTCTGAGACAGTCTGGCAGTTTCCTAAAACGCTAAATATAAGTTAATTATAAGACTAAGTAATTCTGTACTTAGGCATCTATCACAAATAAATGAAAACACATGTCCACATAGAGACTTGCATGTGAATTTTTATTATAGCAGTATTCATAAGTATCAGTATGTGGACACAATCCAAATGCCCACTGACTGTAAAATATTAAATAAATGTGGCATATCTATACAATGGAATACTATTTAGCAATAAAAAGGGAAATCGCTGATAAATGTCACAACACAGATAAACCTCAAAAAAATTACTAGTGAAAGAAGCCAAATGTAAAAGACCACATTATCATATAATTCTATACATCTGATATGTCCAGAAAAATACAATTCTGGCCGGGCGCGGTGGCACATGCCTGTAATCCCAGCACTCTGGGAGGCTGAGATAGGAGAATCGCGAGTTCAAAGCCAGCCTCAGCAATGGCAAGGTGCTAAGGAACTCAGTGAGACCCTGTCTCTACATAAAACACAAAACAGGGCTGGGGATGTGGCTCAGTGGTTGAGTGCTCCTGAGTTCAATCCCCAGTACAAAAAAAAAAAAAATACAATTCTGTAGGAACAAGAAAGTTAGTGATTACCTAGGACGGGGTTGGGGGGGATGTTAAAAACAGAGATTTACTGTAAATGGCATGAGTCTTTCTTTGGGGTGATTCAAATGTTCTAATATTGGTAATACTGTATAACTCTGGATTTAGTAAACATTATTAAATTGTCCAGTTAAAATGGGTCAATTTTGTGGTATGTAAATTATATCTCAATGAAATGTTTTTAAAAGATGTGTGGTAATCAACTATAGGATCAAGGCTAGAAAACAAAAAAACAGCTAGAACATGTTGGGAAAATGAGAAAAAATACATGAAGTCTTAACAAGACTGAAGAACTGAAGGAAAAGTGAGAGAGTTGGAATTGGCATTGAACATTCAAGAGATGACAGAGTCTAGATTTCAAATTTAAAAAAATACTTAAAGACTAAGTATTTTATGCATCAAATAACTTATGAAAAATTCTCAACAGGAGTCTCTAAAAGAATACACTGCTGGGGCTGAGGTGTGGCTCAGTGGTAGAGCGCTTGCCTAGCATGCGTGAGGCACTGGGTTCGATTCTCAGCACCACATATAAATAAATAAAATAAAGGTCCATTGACAACTAAAAAATATTAAAAAAAAAAGAATACACTGCTGCAAAGTTTCAAATGTGGCCTAAAGTGGAACAGTGGATCCACACACACTTCACAGGAAGTGTAGGTACCTATGTCCATGGTTTTAGTATCTATTTATAGGCCTTCTGAAGCTGCTTGTCATTTTCAAAAGACAGCCTATTGGAACAGTAGACACACTGAGCCCACAGGGCTACTGCAACTGCTCCTGACCACTCCCTGCAAGAGAAAGGCTGCAAATGACAGGAAACAGCCTAGAGAACACTTTGCTGGAGGACAAATGGAAGAAGCCTCTAAAGAGAGCACTGTGACCCTAAACACAGATGACTGATCTATTCCAAGTTCCCTTGGAATTCATAAAAGAGGTGGTCACTGCTGAGGAGAGAGTTCAGCATTTTTTGCCTCGCCTGTTCAAGGAAGATTACAATTATAGCTCCTTTTCTTTATCAGAGCAATCATTAAGTTTCATGTTCTAACAGTTATTTTTAAATTATCATAAACTAGTTTAAAATCAGCCTTTATTGATGTAATAACTGTCACTGAGACCTACAACCTTGGGTTAGCTTTATTTTTACCAGTATGCCTTTTCCTATGCATGCATCTACCAGTGAAAATATAAATAACACCAGTAATTATCTGCATTCTTTAGCACAAACTTTAATTTGTACTAAATGTCTAGCTGGATGGTTATTCCAAAGTTGTTTTTAGGATGTACTATTTTTTTTATATATCAGATCCAAGACTCCTAATATGTGACTTTTTGGCTAAAAATAAACACAGATCTATGGAAAACTGAACAAACTAAGCAGTTAAAAGTATAACTCTGCTGGGGACATAGTGAGGCCCACAGTTCAATCCCTAGTACCATTAAAAAAATTAAAATACAGAATAAAATAACTTTTAAGTATGTATGTCTAATTTTCTTCAAGAACTGTAAAAATGTAAATAGTGAGGACCACTTGTATCTGTTCCATTATGTCTTGAAGCCACAATGATTACATCATGTACTCCTGGTCCAACCTTCAAATGCAGGGGCTCCTACCATTCATGATGGCACTCGTAGGTAAAACAGCTGGCATACCCATGACAGACCTAGGTGGCCCAAAGCTACTGAAGGAGCCAAGAATGGATACCAACGGTCCTGAACAAAATATGAGTGGCGGGGCCACCTGGACGGTACCATCCTGTTGACTCACAAACAGATTTCTATAAAAGGCAAAAAGGATTTCTTTTCTTTTCTTTTTTTCTTTTCTTCTTTCTTTCTTTCTTTCTTTTTCTTTCTCTCTCTCTCTCTCTTTTTTTTCTTTTGGCACTAGGGATTGAACCCAGGGACACTTAACCACTGAGCTCCGTCCCCAGCCTTTTTATATTTTATTTAGAGACAGGGTCTTGCTAAGTTGCTTAGGGCCTAAGTTGCTGAAACTGGCTTTGAACTGTAATCCTGCTGCCTCGGCCTCCTGAGCTACTGGGATTAGAGGTGTACACCACTACATCCAGTGGCTAAAGGGATTTCTGATGACAAATATGGTCACCTGTGTTCCGAGTAGATTCCATTCAGTGCATTCATTCATTCCTTCAAAAATTACTTACTGTGCATCAGTTATGTGCGAGGAATTTATGAAAAGTAGATGGCCAGTAGGTTATCACCAGATAATGCATTAAAAAATCACTAGCCCAGTGAATTTTGTTAACAGAATGTTTCTGGTAATAATTAACAGGTTAGGAACAAAAACCCAACATTCAAAATATGCAGCATGATTTTAGTCACCCTGAATCTGTGCCACTTGCCGTGTTAATTTAACTTGTTTCCCTTTCTAAGAAATGTTACTCAAAACACAAAAGGAACCATTCTTTCTCATAAATGTTCTCAATATAGTCAGTGGTACTCTCACTTATTATTTTTATTTATTCATTTTGTGGTACTGGGGGATGGAACTGACAGGTGCTCTACTATGAGCCACATCCCCACTCCTCCTACTTTATTTTATCTCATCTTATTTTATTTTATTTTTGAGACAGGGTCTCACTAAGTCATTGAGACTGGCCTCAAATTTGCAATCCTCCTGTCTCAGACTCCTGAGTTGTAGGGATTAGAGCATGTGCCAGCATGCCCAGCTTTGGTGCAATGTTTAAGAAAAAATGTACTCAGTGGATTCTTTAGAACATTGGATTTTTATCTTTAGGTATTATAAGCCCTCTAAAGATCATATAAATCTGGGAGTCAAAGCCAGCCTCAGCAACTTAGCAAGGTCCTAAGCAACTCAGCAAGACTATATCTTTAAATAAAATGTAAAAAGAGAACTAGGATGTGGCTCAGTGGTTAAGCACCCCTGGATTCAATGCCCAGTACAAATATATACATGTATTTGTCTATTTGTGTATACTTATGTATGTAAAAGAACACCATTTATGTTGGAGACTTCTAACTTTGGGAGGTCTAGTATTACCATTTAGCTAGTTACCCTCTTTTGTCACATTTTGTCACTGAACTATCATTCAGGAGATCAAATATACCAGGGAATAATGATAAGAGAAACAAGTTAGCTACTATGCTTTTATTTTATATGTCACTACAAAATAAGAATTTAAAAAGGTCTTAATAGAACAAGGTGTTTGCCCAATTCAAATTTTAAATTTTATTAGTGAAACTATTCAGTTGCCATATGGATACAAAAAAAGTAAAGCTATTTGCATTTTTCTAAATCATACCAGATACACAAATCATAATACTAAAATATATTTGAATTTTTATAATAAAGTTAGTATTAAATGTATCTTTTCAGTTTTTATAATTTTCAACTCCTTTAGTATAATCTTACCTGAAGACTTGTGACAGTTTGTGTTTAATTTTTAATTCTTGTTTCAACTGACTCAATTCTTTCTGTACTCTCTGATATTCACTTTGTTGACTTTTTAACTGCATGCTTGTATCCCGAATTCTAAAAATATAAACAAATAACATTCATTACAAGCTTAAATATTCCTGAGAACTGTTTTAAATTAAAATATAAATATACTTTTAATAAAAATAAGTAGAAGAAAAAGATGCTTCTTTATACATACTCCATGAATGTGTAGAAAGAAATATGGAGCCGGGTGCGGTGGCGCACGCCTATAATCCCTGCACTTAGGGAGGCTGAGACAGGAGGATTGCGAGTTCAAAGCCAGCCTCAGCAACGGGGAGGTGCTAAGCAACTCAGTGAGACCCTGTCTCTACATAAAACACAAAACAGGGCTGGGGGTGTGGCTTAGTGGCCGAGCGCCCCAGAGTTCTATCCCCAGTACCAAACAAAAAAAAAAAAGAAAGAAAGAAAGAAAGAAAAAATATGGAGAGAAATACACCAACCAGCCAAGATTCCTGGACAGGAAGATGGAACTTACAGGTGGACAAAAAGAGAAAGAACAATGAAGAAAAGCAGAACTTTTACTCTATGTGCTTTTGTACTGTTCAAATTTTCAGAGAGCATGTTTTCATAAATACTAATTAAAATATAAAGTATTAAGTATTTTATTAAAGTAATTTAAATTTAAAATGTCAGCATAATTTTAAATGTCGATTATTGACAAGGTTATAGAAAAAATAGCATTTACTTGCCTTTACTCAGTTCCCACTGCCAGTGGCAACCACTCTCAATTTTTTTCCTGTTTTTTCTCCTATTTATCTCCATATTATTAAATAACCAGTTTATATTGCTGTCGCCTAATATTTCATTTTAACATTATCTAGTAACTTAAACGCCAGTGACGACCCAGTTCTGCTATAGGTAACTACGACTGGGTCTGAGTGCACACACACTCCCACAGAGGACGCGTCCCTTCTGTGCAGTGTGATGCTGACACCGCGGCTTACGTTTACCATGGACCAAGTCCTTGCTCCACCCTCGTTATCCCCACAGCCCTCATGGAGGCAGAGGCTCCAGAGCTCCGATTCCTGTTCCAGATGAGCAGCAGCAGCACAATGGCTTCCTGCCGTGCACCGTAAGTGGAGCACCACTGAACACTGGGGCAAAAGTGAGTCACGTGGCCTGGACTCGAGTGAAGTGCAGCTGGGACACAGAGTGCATCGCGGGAGGGTGAGCCCGCAGGTGTGTTCACAGCCCTATCACTACAATGGGACGAGAAAAGATGCTGGGTTGACAGCTACCAAAAACCACCCACCTGCACCTGCCCCAACCCCTTCCCTTCTCTCATCTTCCCAAGGTAGTTCAATCCATCATTTCTATTAAATTACATTCAGTATTTACATTGTTCTTCATTGGCTAGCCACACATGATGCCACGATTATATTTATATTCTTGTACAACTTTTTTTGGTTTTTTGGGGGGGGTACCAAGGATTGAACTCAGGGGCACTCGACCACTGAGCCACATCCCCAGCCCTATTTTGTGTTTTATGTAGAGACAGGGTCTCACTGAGTTGCTGAGTGCCTCGCCATTGCTGAGGCTAGCTTTGAACTCGCGATCCTCCTGCCTCGGCCTCCCAAGATGCTGGGATTACAAGTGTGTGCCACCGCACCTGGCCTTGTGCAATTTTTTGGAACTAAAAATGATCTTTTCAAGAATGAAATTATAGCATTTGCTGTTAAATGGATGGAACCGGAGACTATCACACTAAGTGAAATAAGCCAATCCCAAAAAACCAAAGGCCAAATGTTCTCTCCTATGTGAATGCTGACTCACAATGGTGGGGGAGGAGTGAGGAGTGGAGTGTCACTGGATTGGACAGGGAGGAATGGGAGGAAGAGAGGGGGCATGGGAATGGGAAACAAAGTAGGATGAATCGGACATCACTGTCCTATGTTCATTTATGAACACATGACCAGTGTAACTCCACATCACGTTCAACCACAAGAATGGGAAGTTATACTCCATGTATGTATGATATGTCAAAATATATTGTCATATATAACTAAAAAGAATAAATTTTTTAAAAAATGGTCTTTTCTTCTTAGTTCTTGTGTGTCTATCAAGGTTTCTTCTTAACATGCTAAACTGGGAGAAGCTGTGAACTCTGTGCTGTGTTTGCAACCCTGTATAGGCCTAAAATTATTACAAAATAAAAAGTTATTGAGCTGGGTGCAGTGGCGCAAGCCTGTAATCCCAGCACTTAGGGAGTCTAGACAAGAGAATCACAAGTTCAAAGCCAGCCTCAGCAATGGCGAGGCACTAAGCAACTCAGTGAGACTCTGTCTCTACATAAAACACAAAATAGGGCTGGGGATGTGGCTCAGTGGTCGAGTGCCCCTGAGTCCAATCTCCAGTACCAAAAATAAAAAATAAAAATAAAAAAAATAAAAAGTTATAAGAAGAATGATTCCTACATATACAATGAGTGATTTGTATAAGTCCAATATTATTTTAAATTTTGGAAGTTATCAATATTGTTTTAATAGCAAAAATAAAACGAAATAGCCTCCCTGGTCACCCTTCATGGTAAGTATATCAATACATAGCTAGTAGGTATACTCCATATGTAAGTATAAGTAAGTATACTCCATACATAGCCAGTTTTAGAGGAACAACAACAACAAAAAGGAATTGTAGTCTTGTGGAGTATTACACAAAAAGCAAAAGAAGCATAAAGCAGATCCCTATGTCCTGGCCCAGGAAGCATGCCAACACTTCTCATTGGGGAGAGGAAAAAAGCAAACTGCAACATACAACTTACAGATCAACAAGCACAACATGAAACCAAGTTCTATGTATACACACGTACATTTAAAAGTTTAGAAAACAGGAACAACTTTAGCAATGTCAAGTCAGTTACCCTTAGTACACCAACCAGGCAGTAAGGAGGGTCAAGGGGGTTGTAGTACTTGCCACAATATTAGAATAGTTTACAATATTAGAAATGAAGATATATTTATGTGTTGCTTGAAAATCTAAAATTAGAATTTTTTTAAAAAAAACCTACATGGAGTCAGGCACAGTGGCACACGCCTGGAATCCCAGCAGCTCAGGAGGCTAAGGCAGGAGGATCACAAGTTTGAGGCCAGCCTCAGCAACTTTAGCAAGGCCCTAAGCAACTTAGTAAGATCTTGTCTCAAAATAAAAACTAAAAAAGGCTGGGGATGTGCCTCAATGGTTGAGCACCCTTAGGTTCAATCTCAGTACCAAAAAAAACCAAAAAACAAAACAAAAACAAACCCAAACCTATACGGTCTCATTATTTGTGTATAAGCATGTCTCAGATTTATAAATGGAAAAATATCTAGAAATATTAGAAAGAAATTTAAGTTTATGTAGTACACTGGTGAATAACAACATCTTTACAAATACATATTAAACATTCCTTAATAAAGGCCTACTCCAGGGCTGGGGTCCAGCTCAGTGGTGGAGCACCTGCCTAGCAGGTTCCAGGCGCTGTTGGCCAGGTGTGGTGGCACCTGTCTGCAGTCCCAGCTACTCAGGAGCCCCAGACAGGATTGAGGCCAATCTTGAGACCTTGTCTCAATAAACAAAACATCTAAATAAAAGCTTACTCCAACTAGTAAGAGTTCTCAGCCTGTATTTTTACAAAACACTTTCCTTTTGGTCATTAGAAAAATGGGCACTAAGACACTTTCCAAGGTCCCATCTTTGAAGACATTTCCTGAATGAAGGTCAGGCCTGAGTAACACCCCAGCCCTCTGACTGCACTCCTGAGAAGCTTGATCACCAGGCCTCTGCTTTGGCTGTGGTAGTAAGCCTGCTTTCTTCAAATCAAACACTAGCACGGTTACAAGGCACGTGAGCAGAGAAGCATGAGTGTTCACTTTGCACGCATCAGGTCAGCTTTACAAAGAAGTAGTTCACAGAATGTTGTGATATGGTATGTGCTGTGCAAGCCCACAGCCTTCTCTGAGCAGTCACGGTTCTGCAGAGCTTGAACAGTGTGTTGACGTGAGGACATGATGTTGTCTAGTCAGACACTGTTCCTGAAAACTGTGAGACTAACAGCATGTTCTAGTGGAGAGTCCTGTACTGGAGTGAGATGACCTGTACTGTAAGCCTCTTGCCAATGCAGCTATGAGAACAGCACATTTATTACCCTCATCTATTTCCCAGTTTTTCTTAGTCAACTTGATTAAAATAGATTGTGTGAGAATCTCTGAGTTGTAAAACAAAGGAGGGAAATGTACTATCATGACTTTTAAATCATTTTCATTTGGATTATCAATTAGTATTAGTCATAATGAAATTATTCTAAAGGGACATACTTTAACATTAAACTTGTTAGAATATACCAAAAAAAGGATGATCCCATCACTAGGCATCTTTTTTTTAATTTTTTTTTCAATAACCTTATTTATTCATTTATTTTTATGTGGTGCTAAGGATCGAACCCAGAGCCTCACCCATGCTAGGCAAGCGCTCTACCACTGGAGCCCCAGCCCCAGCACATCACTAGGCATCTTACCACCTGTAATGTATGTTCTTTTTTTGTCAAGCTCCTGTGTCTAAAGACTAATTTATTTTTAGTGTTTCCTTCAGACTGCTTTTGCAGCAATTAAAAATGACAGATGGAAGTTCAAAGTCCGGAAAAATTACATGGGAGATATTCAGGCTTGCATCCTACCAAGGTCTCACAGGCACAGGCATCCAGGTATCAAGGGGAAGTTAGGAGCACAACAAAGAAATCAATCAAAACAAGTGGACACTTCAGTTCCTGGGAAATAAACTTCAGAAACCCACATACATCTGCCCATGATGACAAGCGGCTCTGCAATTGCTCATTTGGAATTAACCACTACCTAAATACATTTAGAAAAGTGAATTCCCACTCAAGAGAGTAGAGGATGGGGTGGAGAGTCCAAGTACTACGAAGAGAGAAATCACCTAGGATTCAATAAAACTAGAAGGAGCTCTTATGTTGCAGAGAAGATGTGAGCACTCTGTGAGACCTTGGGAGTGGAAACCAGGCTGCTTTATCTATTTTCAAAAGCTACTGCAGCTTCAGAAACACCAGCAGGAGCAAGCACTGGACCAGAAATGCCACTGACATATGAGCCTATGGGACAGCAACAATTTTTAAAACAAAATTATTTGTAAATACAAGTACTTAATTTCCTATGCAGTGGTATTCTATTGCTTTTATTTAGAAAATTGGTATAATATTCAAAATTCCTACAAAATCCTTAGTTACTAAAATATATCCTTTTGTTAGGATGGTCTTAATTTTATGCCAGTCATTCTCCTTTATGTACATTATTAATACATTGAAAGTCTCCAAAAAGGTAGGAGAAAGGTGCCTTGCACTGGACTGAATCAACACTGCTTTTAAAATTAACCTCATTTAATTAATCTCATTGGAGCTTTATTCAGTCTTTGATTTTTAACTTATTTTCCTCTGGTCTCTTTCTTTGACTAAATGTAATATTCTTCAGTTTCATTAACACAGAAGCAGAAGTTAAAAATACTAACTTTGGCTTCATAAAAAACTAAACACCTAATTCTGTATTACAGGCACAGGGTTGAAATATAATTTCACAAAAAGAGAGGCAAAATATTTTTACTGATTTTCTTAAAGGTAAGAAATAGAAGACAACTTGGGAACAAATGAAATCTCTATTGTTTTAAGTGCTCTTAATAAAAATCACCTTGTTTACATAAAACAGTGCTTTAAACATAGCTACCATCACTTTAAAGCAAAGTCAGCCCTCCATATCTGGATTCCAATCCACAGATTCAATCAAATTTGGATTTAAAATATTTGAGGAAAAATTGCATCTGAAACGAACATGTTTACACATTTTTCTTGTCATCATTCCATAAACAATACAATGAAAACTCCAAAAAGTCAATATCAGTTATCTTAGGAAGTGATGTTAAGGGCAATCTTTTTCATCTATTTTTAAATAGTCCATAATGTGTATAATGGACACAGTGAAAGTAAGAGATTTTTGTTAAAAGACAATAAGTAAGCAAATAATTTATAAATTCATGTTTAAAACTTAAGTCTGTTTTCTGTTGCTATTTCACAGACTGAATAATTTATAAAGAACACATGTTGCCGGGCATAGTGGAGCACATCTGTCATTCCAGAGGCTTGGGAGGCTGAAGCAAGAGGATTGCAAGTTCAAAGCCAGCCCCAGCAAAAGCAAAGCGCTAAGCAACTCAGTGAGATCCTGTCTTTAAATAAGTACAAATAGGGCTGGGGATGTGACTCAGTGGTCGAGTGCCCCTGAGTTTGATCCCCAGTAACAACAACAAAAAAAGAATAAATGTTTATTTGGTTCACATTTCTAAATTGAGAAGTTATGCTGGGGTATCTACTGAGCTCCTTCTTGCTGGTGGGGACTCTGCCGAATCCCAAGGTGGTGCGGGGCATGAAATAAGGAAGCACCCTAATTCAGGTCCCTCCTCTTCTTATAAAGCCATAGTTCCAGTGGATCAGGGCTCCACCTTAGAGCCTTATTTACCTCTCAAAGGTCTCACTCCAAACACCATGGCCAGTTAAGTTCCTACCCTCTTACTACCTACGTCACAATGGGGATTGAATTTTAACATCGGTTTTGGCACCACATCCAGTCCACCTCTGCCTCCCGAAAACTTCTGTCCTTCTCATACAAACTACATTCATTCCATCCCAATATCTTCAACATTTTAACTTGTTTTAGCATCAGTTCAAAAGTCCAAAGCCTCACCTGAGGCTCAAGCTATGAACTTGTGAAATCAGTTACCTGCTTCCAGTGTGCAACAGTGGGATAGGAATAGGGCAGCACTCAGTCTGGAAGGGAAAAATAGGTTAAAAAAAAAAAGAGGGCTGGGGTTGTGGCGTAGTGGTAGTGTGCTTGCCTAGCAAGCATGAGGCACTGGGTTCGATCCCCAGCACCACATAAAATAAAATAAAATAAAATAAAGATATTCTGTCCATCTACAACTAAAGAATAAATATTAAAAAAAAAAAAAAAAAAAGAGGAGTGGGTGGAACCAGTCCAAAGCAAGTGTGAAACTCAGCGGGGCAGACAAAGCATCCTGACACTTTGGACTAATCCTTCAGTCCAAGAGACCTCCGCGACACGCTGGGTTGGCGGCCCAGGCTCCCCTAGCTTTGCTGGGCTCAGCCCACTGGGCTGCTCTCTTGGGTTGCACACTGGTACACAGAGTATGGCTAGGCTGCAGTTTGGACCTGAAATGTCCCCAAAGGCCCATGTGTTAAAGGCTTGTTCCCCACAGTGGAACTACTGAGAGGATGGGGAACCTTTACATGGTGGATCTAGTCAGGGGTCTTAGGTCACCAGGGGTGTCCATTTAAAGGGGGCTGTGAGGCCCTGCTGTCTTCCTCTTCCTCCTCTTCGCTTCCTGGACATGAGGTAAACAGTTGGCTCCATCACATAATCTCCACCATGAGACATTACCCCAACACAGGTCCAAAGCAACCTGTGTAAGCAAAGTTGGCTGACAGTGGGCTGAAAACTCCCCAACTGTGAGCCAGAAGAAAGCTTTTCTCTTGTAGTTTGATTGTCTCAGAGATCTGTTACTATCCCAGGTATCTGTCGACCCTCAGGTACTCAGTTAGAGAAAACTGACTAACACTGCTGCCAAGGCCAAAGGCTTGCGCCCTCTGAGCTGGGAGGCACTGCTATGTGGGGTGGTTCAAGCCATAGCGAGGGGCGGCCTGCACTGCACCGAGTGGCAGGGAGCAGAGTCCTGCACAGTCCTGGAGAACAATGCTAGAGAAATCTCCATGAGTACCCTTGAGAAGTGTTTAAAGCAGGAGGGGGAGAGGACAGTAAAGGAGAGAGGGCACCGTTTAGGAGTAATGGAGAGAAGAAAAGAAAGTTTGCTAGAAAAACTTTTATTTTCTTCTCAAAATATTTAGTAATCAGAAAAAATGTGAGTTCTTATGGTTACTTTCAAATCAAAAATCAAATAGATTCATTAATGCTCTAGTGCCACTCAACAAGATATTACGTGTTCTTCTCACATCAACAATAAGAATAAAGACAGGTATAATATTAATCAAAATTCAAACTATTGCTTGCCATAATGAGGAAAATATTCAATTCTAAATTATTAAATCACATAAAAATAAAGTGGTCAAAATACTCTTGCTAACAGTGAAGGACCTATTTTATTTCTGGACAGTTCTTCTGCTATCAGCATTTCACTAAACATTCTCACCTTAACCTTCATGCCTAGTGACAAGGCCATTAGGAAATGCAACATGACTTTTTTCAGATTATCAAATAACATTACTATGGTCTCAGGTTAACATTAAGCAGATGCTTATAGGGTTCTCAAAAATCCTCCAGCTGCAGGGTTGGCTAGGAGCATCGTCACACTCATCATTTTGTAAAAGGTTCTGTGTTGAAAGTTAGCCAGAGATGAGCTGTGTCAAGACCTGCCTGGGGTCTGCTACGAGCAGCCTTACAGTTGCCAAGTTTAGAAAGCCCCCAACTGGTCCTTGAGCCCATTTTATTTGACTTGCAGAGTGGATTCTTTTAAAATGAGCACCAGCATTTTAACTTGGAGAGATTTTACATAAAGATCCAGATTCTCTGCTTCTCTTTGACAATCAAGTAATTCAGAAACAATGGGAATCTTTTGGAACAGCTGCCTCCTTTAGTAACATGCATTTTTCAGTTTACTATAGCTCCCACCCTGCCTGTTTCCCTCACTTATTCTGGATACCTTATAGGCATCTGAGTTTGCTATATTATCTAATTCTTAATTCACTGGATAATTTTAGATGTTTTAAGAATCCACACAAAGCCCATCTGAACTGTGTTTCCGTGAAAAGCATGGAGTGGCTGCCTGCCATTCATTTAAGGAATTCTTTTAAGAATAAAGAAATTCTATTTTTATTTTGCATATTTTAAAAAGAGGCAGAGATAAAGACAGAAAATGGTTAAAATCATGGGAAAAATCTGAATTTATACTGACAGTTACCAAGATACTGTAAGTTGCAGGCAAGGAGAAGCCAAACTGCAGGGTCTGCCCAGTGGCAGCGACTTCTCTCTCATGCTTAGGCCTGCACCTCTTTCCCTGTCACATAAGGAAATGATGACCACAGTAGCCCCAGCAGCAGCTCCGCAAGGGGCATGCACACCATGCTTTCCAGGTGCTCTTCATTAAAACCTCCTGGTTTAATCCCAGCTCCAGCTTCCCAGCTTCCTTTTGGTTCCAATCGAGGGATACTGCTTGGTTTTTAGCAGTACTCTTGCCACAACAAATGCTGTATTAATGTTTTTTAGTGTTGTCAAAATGTGTTCTGGAGTAAGTTCCCCACCACAACCAGAAATGGCTTCACAATAAGGAAAAACAGAAACGACATGCTCCTTCACTGTAAGGCTTCCAGAACTCCAACTACAGACCTGTCTGGACTGCTACAACACGCTATAGACCGGGTGGCTCATAAACAACAGAAATTCACTTTTCATAGCTCCAGGGGTTGAGAAGTCCAAGGTCAAGGGGCCCGCAGACTCAGTGTCGAACAAGGGCCACTTCCTGGGTCCCAAAGCCATCCTCACTGGAACCTCACTTGGAGGACAGTAAGGGAGTGTTCTAGAGGGTCTTCCCAAAGTACCCAATGGCCATGCCTCCAAATACTACTGCCTTGGGGGTTAGGATTTCAATACATGAATTCTGGGAGGACATAAACATTCAGAGCAGAGCACTGTGCTGATATCTAAGTGAATCACCAAGCCAAGATGGATGCAGAGTATTTTCCACACAAACCTGAATTACAGAACACTTTCTCAATACTTCTTAGGAACCTCACTTTGAGAAGCAATGCTTTATTTTTAGCATTAATTTTATAATCATTCTATGTGACTAACTTTATTTAAAATGTCTAGTAAATCCTGAAGGGCTTTATCTGCCTATATCAGCTATCCACAGTAACAGGGACTCTCAGGACAGAGCCCACACACTATTTCAGGTAGTTTCAAGCACTCCCTTAGAAGACTCCATGGAAAGCCAATGTGCCTACCTAGTTCCCAAGTAGGAGGGAACAGTAGTGGTATCTTTATACCCCCAAACACAATTACCACTTCTTTGATGATGGGGAAAAACTGACAGTACCACACCTATCAATGTTGTTTCTACCATCCTGCTGAAGCTGAATGCTAATATTTTTCTTATAAAATATTAGTAAGGGCAATCCAAAAGATACACCAAGAGAGCTGATTAGCAGTGTTTTCTCATGCCCCCAAATTGTCACACTGTCAAATCCAGAGTCTGACTTATCTGCTCTTCAGATATCTGGCAAGTAGCCCACATCCTGCACTTAAGAGCTGTGAATAAAAGCCTCACCCAAGACAGTCTCCGGTGCCATTCATCCAAGAGAGGCTGAAGACAGAGACTAGGGGATTTCTTTCTTCTTTTTCCACTCTCAGAGAACCTGAAGCCTCCCTGTAGTGACAGCAGAGGCATAATCAGAAGTCCAGAGCTCTTCAAAGGCACAGTGCCCCACATCTCCTGACCTATGAGACTCTGGAATTCCACAAGAAGCGCTACAAGGAGCAGAGGCCAGCTGAGGAGGATCTCTTGCACATTTCTGGATGAGTTCCTTCACTGCAAACAGAAAGCTATGCTAAGTAGGCCTGAGGCACTTTAACCTTGCCAGCCATCAAACTGCACTAAATCTTAGCCATAATTTGTGCTACTCAGAGTCTCAACTGAGTCATGCATTTATTCATTCATCAAAAAACTTCAGTTTATGCCTAAGACTAGTCAATCAACAAGCACCGAGGGTAAGCACTCAGAGCAAGCACACACAGAAGTCTGCCTACATGAGCACCTGGGAGAACTCAGCCCAGGAAACTGAATGGTAAAGGACAAGTTAGGATCCTCTACCATTAGGAAAGGACACAATAAGCAAGGAACTCCAGAGGGGCATTAGTCAAAGCACAGAAGCTTGAGAGAAGATGGTACACGTGGTCAGTTCTTAGTGGACAACCTGTAGTGACAAGAATTGAAGGCAAGTGGAGAGTGTGTGTGGTAACTTCTCAAGACTAGATCCCTAAGGTTCTTTTCAAGCCAGAACCATATCCTTGCAATTCAGTTTCCCTGACTGTCACTGACGGGATGATTAGACTTTTGTATGCCCTAGTGTGAAAACCCATGTCTAAGAATGAAAACAGTGACAACAAAAGTGAAACCCTGTTCAGCATCTGCCAAGTGCCACAGCGCTTAATGGTGTACGTGAACCACTGCATTAAGCATCATGATACTTAGATGTCAGGTGGATGCATCATCAGCCCCACCTGACAGCTGAGGGTGCAGGGCGGGAGAGAGGAGAGTGAGCAGGTGCAGGGATGCAGCAACACCACCAGCGAGTGACCAGCTGGGATCCGAACCTAGAGAGCAGGACTCTTACCCTGGTACTCACGTGAGGCTGGAAGAAACCATGCTGATTTTGTACCTTGGATCATTTCTTTGCACATCATTTTCAAAACGGATTTTGATTTATACACTGTATGCTGATACTACCAGGTTCAAGCTGAGCCTAGCAGGGAGTGCCCAGAGTCGAGGGGCAGCACGGCATTACCTAGAGAAGCAGGCGAGCAGCAGTCAACCCTCAAGTGCTATGGAAGGGAGGAAGGAGAAGCGGATATTAACTTAAACAAATCCCCAAGTATCTGTTTTTTAAATCCCTTCTTGAAAAACCCAGAGGTTCACAGAGGGAGAAGGTCCAATGGTATTCTAAGGAACATTTGTGTTCATGGGCATAAGGTTTTTTCAGTCAGCCTCCATTAGTCTGTCTCTCCACAGACACAGCAGGTTCCTCTTTTCCTCCCTCACCAGGCCACTTTGCATTCCAGCTTCCACAGCAAACTGTTTTCATCTCCTTTTGCCTCCAAACCAACTTCAGATTTGGGCAAAAGAGAGAAGGTGTTAAGGGAAGGAGGAGACAGGAGGCTGTCACTGCTGGGATCTTCTTTAACTACCACAAACCAAACACGCTTATAGTCATGTGAAGCATTGACAGCTCAGATGAATTCTTTCTATAAACCCTGAAAGCTTTCTAGTTGCCATCTTTGTTCTCACAATAGCATGAAACTCTATTATGACAAACACGAGGTGCTAAAGGACTGTCATCTAACTCGGTGAAATTCTGAATTTTAATTCAGTAGCCAACTTTTTCCTTTAAAGGAAGATAGGAAATGGAGAAAATTATAACCCATTCTGCTAGATAAAAGCAAATACATGAGTAAAGTATCTTGCCAGAGAAAAATAAGATAATTAAGATAGAAATCTATAATTTCACATTTGCAAGAAAATAAACTTTCCTTTTTAGGAAACAAGAACCATAAAACAGGTTATCTGAAGTCAGCTTCTCAAATGCATGGTACGTTTTGGTTTTGGGCTCAGACTCTAAGAAAGGCTTGTGTCTGGAATGTGATGCTCGTGAGAAAGACCAGAGAACCCTAGACTTGGAAGAATAACGAGGCAGATAATCCAAGGAAAAGCTGCCTCTCCACAGACAACTTAAAAAATAAGGATTGGGAAAAGAGAAAACAAATGTAAGTGGGGAAAAAAAGCACGACAGAACCAGGCACATTTACGTAGCCATCTTTCCCATCCCAGCAGCTCCAACCTGCTAGCCGATTCTAATGGGTACTTTCAATCCTCCTCCTGTGCTTCTTAAAAACCTTCAGCTCAGGGGCTGGGGTTATGGCGCAGTGGTAGCGTGCTCGCCTAGCACGCGGGAGATACTGGGTTCGATCCTCAGCACCACATAAAAAAATAAATAAAAAATAAAGCTATTGTGTTCACCTACAACTAAAAAATAAATATTAAAAAAAAAAAAACCTTCAGCTCAATATTTGAAGAAAGGCCCTGACTTCATTAAATCATTCATTTCACAAAAATAAACTTATTAAGAAGGGTTAAAGGAAACAACTCACAGACCTGCGTGTCACAGACCTGCGTGTGGTCAGCGCAGAACTGTGTGGATGCAGCACTAGTCCTTTCAGTTGGCCATGTTCCACTTCCAGGGTGAGCTTGAGCGCGAGCATGTTCTGTTGATAAGACTGCCACACCCCAACCATGTCTCCAACTGCACATTCTTTCCTTAAAAGGAATGTTAACCAACTTCCTTTTCCCCATTTTCAAACCATCTTTGACCACCTCCTGTGTAATTGCCTTTGACTGGACAGTTTCACTGGACACAGTGGAAAGCTGCAGTAACTGAGAACATAGCGAACAGCGTTACATACTGGAAAAACGAGACATCCTCTCCATGCATGGTGTATACCACCATGTTCCTTGTATCATGTTAGTGGTATAACAATGGACTTGACAACTCTCTCAAGTTTGCCAGAATAATAGCAATGATATGAAACATATAGATGAACATTCAAATATAGGTAAATGAATATTCATATATCTTTCTCAAGATGTGCCATCTGGAAGAAATTAGAAAACAATGAATCATTCATAAATAAATGAATGAATGAATGAGTTAAGCTAAATCTTTATGGAATTTTTCAAATGGCAGGGGAGGTGTGGATGGTTTACCCTGATCCCAGATCTTAACACAATAATTATGCTCCATCTTAAATTTTTAAAATTTCTAATGGATAAAATTGATTCTAAATGAGATCAACTATAGGACTAAAATTCATGACATACAAGTATTGTTTGCTTGCTCTCCTGTATAATTACCAAGGGACTTTTATGAATATGTATATCAATGTGTAAGCTAATCATTCAAATATTTTTTGGTGGGGAATTCAGAATTCAAAACACCTTTCTGATGGGCACACAAAATGTCATAAAAACAGTTCACACTATTTAGGAACACATTTCTAAATATGGAGTCATGTTCCTTCAAAGAAAACAATCCACTGTTCTACTAATAAAAAATCTGTGAAAATGTTCCTTATGAAAATGTGATTTTATTCACCTTTATGTAATGTACAGTACAAGTCTTCTGAGCACAAAAGTCCTGAAGAAACACAGTTTTTAAAATGTTTTAGGCTTATCTACATAATTATGGATATAAAAAAATGCATAATTGTTACAAAGGTGAAATTTTGTTTCCTCCTCTGAATTGAATTAAATGCTAATCCCACATTTAAATACACATTTTCCTTCCTGCCTGCCCCTTGCACTCCCGAGGCCCATGTGTGCAGGGAATGTCCCTAAGTCATCTTTCACTTCTGTTTCTTTGATCCTTCCCAAGCTGAGGCACAGGCATTCCACGAGGTGCCTACTGGCCAGCAGCCCTATCCATCCCTCCTCTTCTGAGGGCAGATGACAACACTCAGGGGTAAATGCACCCAGGTGACAAAACTCACCTTCATTAATAGAAAAACAAATTCTAGGAGATTATTAAACAAATTCTAGGAGATTATTATGGTTCCATCTTCTAAATCAGATTCTAGTGTCATTGACATTCACCTGGAACTGCACAGGTGCAAAGCAAGAAATACTTTTCACAGAGAGCTCCCTAAGCACGTGTCTGAGTACAAATATTAGAGAATCCAGCACAAGTGAGGCTACAGGACAAGAACAGAAATTGAAATGCCAGAAGACATGGTCAAAGCCGGTGAGAACCATGCAAGCCCCGGCCGAGGCCATCTACAGCCACACATCCGTGGAGTGCAGACAGGAAGCAGGGGTGAGCAAGAGACACACTCTTCCCATTTCTCCTTTCCTGACGTGGGAGTCATTTAAAATACTGAATAATGCACAAGCCTGAGCACATTCCAGGAGGTGCATAACATTCCTGTGATCCACAGGGGTAAAGTTAAAAGGAAATCCAACAGGAACACCAGGGCTTTAGGATTCATTTCAGAGATTTCACTCATTCAGCAAACGGGAGATGCCTGCTCATGCCCAGCACTGTGCTAGGTCACGCAGGGAAGGGGAAGACAGTCCTGTCTTTAAACACCCAGACACATTAAGGCAGCAAGACTGAACAGACTGAACAACAAAAAGACAATGAGACTCCACACACTCAGCTGCTGGGCTGGTTTTTTTTTAATATATTTTTTTTTAGTTGTAGATGGACACAATATCTTTATTCATTTATTTTTATGTGGTGCTGAGAATTGAACCCAGTGCCTCATGCATGCAAGGCAAGTGCTCTACCACTGAGCCACAATCCCAGCCCTGCTGGGCTGTTTTAAAGCCTGAGTGGTATATGGGATCAAAAAGGACACTGTGGGAAGAACTAGAGGTAACATCATCAAAGAGAAGGATCTTGAAAGATAAAAATAAACACAAAGAAATAAATAGTTTATTTTGGTGAGGGGAAAAATGTGAAACACACTGAATAAGAATGGTCTCAAAGAGTTTCACACTAACTCATATCTATATCAAAATTATAATACAGAAATGAGTTATTTCCTTAGAATTAATTTTAAGTCCTAGGACGTTCCAGACTGAATTTATTGCTCAAGAATCATTATGGATAGTACCTCCTTTTACTCCCCAAACGTTCCCAAATTGGACCAAAAATTTTGTGGTCATCTTATAATGAGATATCTCAGCAGAGAATACTTGACGTTCTTTCATTTAATAAAGATTATTTTGTTTAAACATCATGGTAAAGGACATTTGCCAAGTTTGTCCTTGATTCCTTTATGAAGATTACTAGTTTTCTAAATTATCAAGGATATACCACAATTATCAGGGATACAAGTGTTTATGAGTCTCTCTAGATCATGAGGGTCCAAAGGCTGCCCCTTCGGGGAATTTCGTTTTTAGAATCTAAATTAAAGCTAGAACTCAGAGTCGTCCTGATGAAATACCTTCTTCAGCCTCAATTAACACTATCATCAAAAACATTCTAGGGAGCCAGGTGCAGTGGCACACACCTGTAATCTCAGCACTCTGGGAGGCTGAGACCAGAGAATCATGAGTTCAAAGCCAGCCTCAGCAACGGCGAGGCGCTAAGCAACTCAGTGAGACCCTGTCTCTACATAAAACACAAAATAGGGCTGGGGATGTGGCTCAGTGGTCGAGTGCCCCTGAGTTCAATCCCCAGCACAAAAAAAAATGGAGGGGCATATACAGGATCGTGCTACGGTTGACGAAGCCAGGCTTGGGAAAGGGGGTACAAAAGTGTCTAAAATATAGTCTCCATTCTCCAGCATGGAGATATGATAGCCCAATTGCTCTACATCTACCCATCTGTCCATCACTTACCTATCTGCCATTACAGAACAACACACACTAGGTACAAACAAGAAATGCAAGCATTCGGTGTAGGTATCTATCAGGGGTTGCATCTGGCTACATATAACAGAAACCAGCCTACGGCACATTGAAATCTGGAGAGAGGCTTTCCAGGGCCAGTAGAGAGTGCCAAGACATCAGTGATGACCAGGCTCCTTCCCTTCTCAGAACCCAGGCTCATCCTCACTGCACCCTCGCCAGTGCCAACGCTGGGCTCCCTCAGCCTGCCCTCTGGATTAGAGGTAGGAAGGAGAAGAGAGCAACAAAGGGGAAAGGGGGTATGAATTTTCCCAGAAACCCCCAGAGGATTTTCACTTACATCTCATTTGACGGAATCTTCATAGAAAGTCACCCTTAATTATAAAGGAGGCTGGGAAAGTAAAGTGCCTGGCCTTTTCCTCACCCACAGAGAAAGCTCAGCTCTACTGCTCAGAGAACCAGACAATGGAGAATTACTCAAACACAGGAAGCCATCACATTCTTTTCCTATCTGCTCATAAATGAATCAATTCAGCAAATACTTGCAGGGCATTTCTATGTGCTAGACAACTGTGTTAGGTGCTAGAGATAGATTAAGCAAAGAAATCAGACTGGTTTTCATGAAACTTAGAACCAGGAATGCAAAATAATTGTAATTAAAGACAAGTATGAAAGGGAACACAAAGGACGCCATGGGCACCTGCCAGTCTTGGCAAATGCCTGGTTGAGCATCAGTCATCTCAGCAAACTCGGAAAAAGGAGGTAGGAAAAGGTGGTGGGAAGGAGAAGAGTCCCAGGAGGAGTACAGTGCCTCCAGAAGACCAGAGTATGTCACCTCTTAGGAGCTTAAAAGGAGGCTACGGTGGCTGAATCAGAGTGAGCTGCAGGAGCTGAAGACTCAGAGCACGGAGGGGTCGCTTACCTCATTTTAAGGACAACGTGAACCTGTGGCAGGAAAGGCAGCAGAATGCAATGATCAGATCCGCATTCTGACATGATCGTTTGGTGGAGAGTAAGAAAGGGTTAGACAGGCAACAGGCAGGGCAGGCCCAACATGGCTGTAGTCAGGCTCCCTCAGCAAGGTTTCTGGTGAGCTGTTTTCAGTTTATAGCCAAGGTCATGAACACCCTGATTCAGTGTATGTACTCAAAGTCATGAACACCTGCTTACAAGCATGCGCTCACTATGTAACCTGTTGGCACTGTGCCTTCTTTGTTTGGCCTGCATATAAAAAAGGCCTAGGGAAGGACTGGGGAGCTGCTGCCACCTAGACACCACACATGGCTCCTAGCCCAACTGCACCTCGTGACTTCTTTGACCTGCCGGGATCCCAAGTATGTGTCCTGAGGTTTGAGTCCCTGCGAGTCCCTGCACAGTTGCCAGGATCCCATGAAGGTGACAGGTGCCCCAGCCCCAGCGGGCAGGGGAAGGGGGCCCACCCTGTGGCCATCAAGTAGCACGATGTTCGGTCCCATTAGCAGGGACTCCTGTGGCGAGCTCGGATATAATGGGTAGGTGCCCTGCGAGCACAGAGAAGCCTTCACAAGCAGTTAGCTCTCGCCTATGAGACGACACGGCTGGGACAATAGCTGGACAAGTGGGTTGGATATTTCTCACTGCCCTGCGGGCAAACATGGACCCAGTGGGACAGACTGTGAACAAAGTAGCATAGACCAGGCGGCAGTGGCGGTACAGATGGGATAGAGAAACAGCCTGAGGAGGCACACACAGCCACTGGGCTGAGGGGTGGGTGTTTGTTACAGCCCCGAGAGCAGAGCCTGATGCAGCTTCATGAGAGACGGCCAAGATAGAGGAACTGCAAGGTAAGGGAGAGGCTTAGAAGGCAGAGCAGGGAACTGGAGGAGCACCTCCGTACCCTGAAAACACCCTCAGCCCCCTGGCTGGTACTCATGGAGTCAGAAGAGGAGGAGGACAGTGAAGATTAACACCAGCAAGTCTGGCCAGTGGAAATGCAGAAAATCAAACAACCAAATCCAGCATGGTCAAGCAGAGCTGGTGAACTTGGGAAAATAATTTAAAAGTCGGGAGAGCTCCTGGCCGCTTTATCATGCCTGTGAGATTCAGGGGTGGATGGCATTATGTGTAGTGCCCTAAAAATAGAGGGTTAGCACCCCTCCTTACAGCAGAGGTTATGAAGCAGTCAACACCATGGAGTTGTGTAAAGGGGCCAAGAGAGCCCAGGTGTGCTAGGAGCAGAGATGAGAGTGTGTGGCAGAGACGAGAGACTTCAAGAGATGCTAGGGCCTGTTACCTATGAGGGTGCCAGAAACAAGCCCATACTTTGGGGGAAGGAACCTATACTGTCCAGTGCTTGCTTGCTGATGGCTCTAGCCACGGACAACCACTTGAATGGATGGTGGAGGCAATGGAGCTGGAGACAGACACCGGCTTGATACTGACAGGATAAAGCAGCCAGTGAGCTGAGCTACCTCTGGGTGATGACAGCAAACGAAGCATCCCCGCAGTGACGTGCACTGACAGCTGTGCCGTGCAGCGGGGGCAAGTTCTGGGGCAAGAGCTTCGGGAGCCAGGCCACCAGAACAGGCAGCTGCAGGGCACATTACTGGCCACGCCCCTGACTGGTCCAGGAAATGAAGCAGACGGTATTGAAGCAGGTGGAACTGCAAAGTCGCGCTGCACTTGATTGGTTAGCAGCACAGGGAGGGGCACGTGCCGTGCTTAGTACTGAGTGTTGTGTGTATACATACTCCACATCACCAGAGGAACATGAGCATGGCTTCAGCACATGTGACTTCTGAAGTTGCAGCCATACAACCACCGGCTGGTGATTCTTTGCAGGAACAGTGGGCTAGTCTAGGCATCACCTGGCGATGGCTTTTAGTCATCCTAGGAGCGGGGCTTGTCTTGTGGCCATGTTGCTGCCGCTGGTACTGCTGATGTGACCTAAGGATACACAGAGCAATGCCCTCCTTGTTAGGGGATCACTGTGGAAGATCTCAACTGTGTAGACTATACGGCCAGGAATACTAAAGGGGTGGACTGTAGGGAAGGCCCAAGGTGGCCACAGTCAGGCTCCCTTGCTGAGGCTTCTAGCAAGCTATTTGTTTTAGTATTTAGCCAAAGTTATAAATACCCTGATTCAGCATATGTACTCATGGACATGAACATCTGCATGCAAGCATCATTCACTATGTAACCGGTCAGCACTGTGCCTTCTTTGTCTGGCCTACATATAAAAAAGGCTTATGGAGCTAGACATGGCAGCATATGCCTATAATCCCAGTGACTCGGGAGGCTAAGGCAGGAGGATCACAAGTTCAAGAACAGCCTCAGCAACTTAGTAAGACTCTGTCTCAAAAATAAAAAGAGTTGAGGATGTAGCTCAGTGACAAAGCATCCCTGAGTTCAATCCCCAGCACCAAAAATAAATAAATAAACTTCCAAAGGCCCATGGGATGACTCAGGGAATGCTGCTGCCTGGAATAAGCATGTCTGCTCTCACAACTCGGCCTCCCGTCTTCCACCTGCAGGATCACAGACCTGTTCCCAGGGTCTGAGCCCCTGAAGGACAGGCCAAGGTCATACAAGAAGACTACTGTAGATGTCCAAACACAAGGACTTGTGATGGCACTGTATGGCTTAAAAGACACATGATATTCAGGAGGAAAAGGATGCAATAGGAAAGATCAAGGATGATACACAGGATGAATGCCAAACATAATTAGTTTATTACATGTGATTTATGCATTTTATTCAATTTACATAGACATCAACCTCACACAACCCCATGTTTTACTCTTAAAAACTCTGTAACATAGGTAATAGCATTACTTCCATTTACAGACTGGGAAACTGGGGTAAAGAGTATTTAAGTAATTTGCCAAAGTCTACACTACAAACATCTGGAAGAGCCAGGATTTAAACCCAGAACCCTAACACTACCTTCATGCTGCATAGTGACCAGAGAGCAACACTTCCTGGCATTAAGACACAAGAGTAGCAGGTGTGTAGGAGAAGACAGGGTCATTTGGGTTGCGATACAGCCATGTGGAGTTGCTGAACAGCAAGTTGAAGGGATTAGTCTACAGCCCAGAAGAGAAGGCAAAAGTGGGAGTGGAGATTCAGAAGCCTACAACACCAAGAGGGCAAGCTGAAGCCTCAAAGTGGAAAAGCTCAACTGGACACGGAAGAAAGAATGCAGGAAGAAATCAGAAGAGAACAGTGGACAAGGCCTGACGGGCTCCAGCACTTACGTAGCAGAGAGAAGTGGAGAGGTCAGGAGAGGGTAATTGAAGCAATGGCATCACAGGAGGTCATACAAAAGCACAATATGACCTCCTGGGAGAAAGAGACAGTGTTTTGAATAAGGGAGTAAACTACTATGTCCAGTGCTGCTAAGAAGTCAAGAAAGATAAAGACCTAGCTTACTTTTTATTTACAGCATGTAAATCATTGGTGACCTGAATTAGAATCGTTCCTTTGAAATGATGAGCAGAGCCAGATCACAGTGGGCTGCGGGAGGAGAACATGGAGGGAGTACATGCAGACCAGGCTGGCACAAGAAGGAAGAGTGTGAAGAAGTCCTAGACTGAGTGCACATTTCATGAGTCTGTCTGCAGAGTCCTGAGGAAATGCTGTTCATAAGGAAGGAGTTCACAGAAAAAGAGAAGATGAAAATACTGCAGGAAGAGGAAGTAACAGCTGGTGCCAGGTTCCCAGCAACCAGGTACCAGTACAAAGAGTACAGTTAGCTGGAGTCACCCACATAAGGGGTTTTCCAGGCTCACAGGCTGAAAGAATAATGCAAAGGGGGATTTTAAGACACTATCATCAGTGACTGACACAATAAAACATCACATCTGTGATGGACAGAAAAGGGATAAAGTCATGTAGAGGTATCAGTGGACTTCAGGACTCAATGAACTGCTCAAGTTGGACAGGGGCACTACAAAGAAAGACAAGATGTCCAGATTAGTCATTTCAGATGTGAAGTCTCTTTGGCTGATGAAAAGAATTTCATATTTGCACTGTGCCTTCACTTTATTTTAACATAAGGCTAATAATATATGAAGATTTCCTGTTGCGTTCTTCACATTGTTTCCAAAGACAGCTTCCCTAGCAGTTCTTCCAACTCAACCACCCCTTTTCTCTTGCTAAATACAAGCTTTTTTTTCCTTCCAGTACTGGAGAGTGAAAGCCCTTTTCATTTTTTGACACAGGGTCTTGTTTAGTCGTCGAAGCTGGCCTTGAACCTGCCATCCTCCTGCTTCAGCCTTCGGAGTTGCCAAGATTGCACACCTGTGACACTGTGCCGGTCTTAAACACTGGCTTTTTACACAACTGGGTTTGTTCAGTCCAACAAGACCAAGTTTAAGATCCACTCCTCCAGAATATGCCTCCTATGACAATATCTTCACTCTGCCATAGTTTGCCTGAGCCGTATTTGTTGGTTTCTTCAATTAACCCAAATGGTAATATTATAGAAAAGAGAGATCTTAGCTGCATGAGCACCATTATTTAACCTCTTTATGTTTGCTTTGTCATCTACAACAGGAGTTGCTGTTCATCAATGAATTGATTCATTTGTCTCCAATTTGAAAACTGTTCCCATTTAGAAATAAGCAAATAGTATATAAAGAATCTAAGAAGAAACCAAGTTACACACTTTTTAAAAGAAGTATTAATTTAAACCTGCAACATATAAAAAACATCTGACTTGTTCTTCCAGCTGGGGGCACATGAAACAAGTGAGGTGAGGTGGAGGGACGAGGACAGCAAGAAACGGGCGGCAAGCTTTAGAATAGTTTTGCTGCCTGCTCTGAGAACAGCCACCTCAGTGCAGCATCACGGGACTGGCCATTTGTTGGAGTTAGGACTGGCTCCAGATGCACGGGTGGAGGTAAGTCCTCCCAGGGCCTACTGCTGTCCTCTGTGGATTTCTTCTAGTGCTCAGTCAGCCTTGCTTAAACAAATTAACTAGAGCCCACCTCCCCAGCCTCCGCTCTACCACACACCTGCAAAAAGCTGGCAGCATGGCGACCCCTGGAGCTCAGACAGAAGGACCTGCAGGAAAGCTGAACTTAACCATTGAGTCCTGGAGTTGACAGATTTAGTTTCTCAGGTTCTATCCAATCCCTCCCTCCCATGTTGTTAATTTCATCTTGTCCTTTTAAACTACCTCATATCTTTTTTGTAAAGAAAGAGAAGTCTAAGAAATCAAATAATCACAATTCTAAAGTTGTGCTTTCCACACAATCTCTACTCTTCTGAGCAAAAACACAGGCTGTGGGCCTAATCAAATTTGGGTTAGGCATTTTACAATGCCAAATAAACTAGAATTCATTTCAGTAGCACTGAAGTGCAGGTACTTCCCAGATCCAAGAATTTCCTTGTGGTGTTAGTCAATGTTTGGAGGCTGGAGGTAGGTGAGAGTGTGGTGGGATCTACAGAGGCACAAGCATGCCACTGACCTTAATTAATGCACATGGAAAAAGGGAAAAAGGAAGGTGAAGGAGAATTCCTCCAGGCACTGGGTATGTGTACACCATCCTGGGGAAATGGCTTGTTCTCTGACAGTTTCGCGAGTGAAGAAACCAAGGCCCAGAAAGCGAAGAGGTGAGGTCAGGGGCTCAGCAGCGCGGAGCCCCTACTGGTCACATCGCACCACATGCTGCCTCCCTTCTCACCGTTCTTAACGTTCTTAAAGCTGGATTAGACACAGCCTGATGAAAACTCTAGGATTCAGCCTCATAAAAATGCATTTTACCTATTATAATGATAACTAATGCTAAGTAAGGAAAATTCAAGGTGGGACAATAAATACAAAGAAAAGGATGGTTTCAAATTATCAAGATTAAAAAGCTTGGGGGAAAAGAATGCCTTTAAAAAGAGCAGGAAAAAAAATGTCTTATTTGGTAACCATGTTGCTATAGTAACATTACAATGCTACACGAAGGGCTTTCAAACCTATACGGGTAATAAGAGATACACAAGTATACATAGGGCTATCGATATCACTGAACAAATACCAATCCCCATAACCCTGCCAAACCTAGTAACGAGGAAACTCACATAAACATCATTTATACCAATCATAAAACACCTGCCAGCCTCTGCTTACTGTGTGCATGCATCCACGGAGAGAAAGGAGGGAGGGAACAGTGTGCTCTGTACCTGAGGACTTTGGTCTGGAGCTGATGTGGGAGAAAAACGAAAAGATGATAAAGGATTAGATGGTCTTAGGACCTCATGATAAGAATACAACTTGTTTTAGGTTTCTCAAAGTTCATGTAACACATAGCACAAATATCAAAATAATGAATTCATATTTACACATCTAGACTGAAAACATGATGCAAACTATTAAGTTTGAATTAGTTGTTAATGGCTGGGGTCTACTGAAGCATTTTCAGCAGTCTGAAAAAGAATACAATGGTGCTCAACCGTCCCTAAGCCTGACACACTTCCGTCAGTAATAGTTCATTTTCTGAAGGGATATTCACCTTGTTTCAAGGGGGCAAATAGAATTTTGAGAGAGACCTGAAATGGTTCCTTAGGAAGTAAGCCTGGCGCCATGAGAACCACAGCTTAGCATCAGTTCTTTTCTCTATGAAATCTTGAATATTCAAAATTGACTTTTCCCAGTCATTCTTAACATGAATGTCCCTTATGCTACTTCCATGAGCACTAGAGTGTTGCAAAATTAGAAAAAGCAGAAGCCTGGATGAGATGTATACAGAAGATCTTCTAAAGACGACTTTAATGTTTTGCTTAAGATACTGTTTTTCTTCCTTTAAACAAACTAAAGTAAGCACGCACATCTATGCTCCGGAGAAAAATGCAATGGCCACGGAAGGCAAGCCCTGCCAGGGCCAGCCCCTTCTTCCTCACCATAGAACCCGCACTGTTTAGGGAAGCATGAACCAGCATCTGTGGTAGGTGCCCAGACTCCCTGCAGCAGTGGCCAGGGACACAAGTTGATGTTCCCTAGGAAAGTTTTGACCTCCTTATGTAAGTGTTGCCCTGACTGCTTCTCCCTTCACATCCCTTGCCTAGAAACAGGACATGATGCCTGCTGGTCTAGGGCCAATCTTGAAATCATGAGACCATCAGGAGGCTGAAGATCTACTCAAGGAAGACAGATGAGAGATGGAAAAAACTGACATCACTGAATTGCCCATTGCCACCTTCTTGCTTCAAGAAACACTTAAGCCACCTGCTCTAGAATGGTTGTATCCCAACTGAGGGAACCAGTTCAGGTGGAAAGCAGTTTGGCAGGGAAAGAAAATGCCCAACAGAATCTGCCTGGGGAGCCTACCACCCGCTCCTCCAGCCATGTGCACTTGCCTCCTCCAATTCTTTCCATCCATAAACTCAGACACACTATCTTAGTTTTGTCCCAACTGTGGACTCAACTTGGCCCTCTGGATCTCTGGCACCCACCTATGCCTCTTCCTCTGGCTGGCCGCTTTGTGCTGACTGCTCTGGCTTACCTAATGTGACAACTGCCAATTATGGTCAAGAGGACTTTTAAGTCCCATCCCTCATGGCAGGATGTATCCTTTTATGGCTTAACCTTCCATGTGACCATCTCAATTTGGCATGGGCAGAAGAGAAATTAAAAAGGAAGTATTTAAGAGGCAAGAAGAGATTAGTTTATATAACTGACTTTTGTAAGATACTGACACTTGTGAGAAATTAACCAAATACTTTTTTAAAAAAAAACGTAAGGTACTCAAAGCAGTACCTAATTTCATTGAAAAATCAACACAGGGTTTTCACCAAGATGGTAGCCCTCTGGCTCTCAGCTTCTCTCCCTTATATCTAAAACTCCAGGACATAACACAAGCAGTGCAGGAAGACTCTGAAAGGTGGGACGAAGGCAGCAGAAGGACTAGAAATTTGGGGATTAGAGAAACACTAAGGTCATGAAGTTCCACAGAGTTTCCTTATTGTCTCTCATACGTGCCAGAGAAGGTGCTGTAGAAGTCTCCAACCCAGAACTATCAATCGCCACAGACCAAAAAAAGCTCCAGAAATCTCTGATCCACTGGCTAACCAAGTGAAGACTTACCAAAAGACAGCCATGTTCTTGGCAATACCTGCCATACTCCAGCCAAACACAGCTAAAAAGCAGCTCCTCCACCCTGCTGAGTGGGGACTTGCCTTCTGTGCCACCCCTGCCTGGTCCACGGGAGCAAGCGGTGCCCCCAAGTCTCCTGGCTGGTGTGGTGTCGGTGGGGCTCGGCTGGAGCTGATCTAATTCCCTCCTGCAGAAGCAGCAAACGCTCCAATTCCCCCACCAGTTCAGTGTCAGCGGGACCAAGGGGGAACTGAGGCTCCACCCCACCCTGCTGAGATGGAGCAAAGTGGTACAAGTTGGTAGAGGCGAGTTCTCCATTTTCCTTCCTTTCCTGGGGTCAGTGAGCCAGTGGGGAACTAAACTGTCACACTCCCCTGGAGGAGAGACAACAAAGCACTGGGAACAGGCCTAGCCAGCACCGCTCTGCCACCACCACTCCCAAGCCCACGTCAGCAGGTCTCCCTGGGGAGCCTCCAACTCTGGACAGTGTCGGAGAGCTGGAATGAGATGGTGTGACACAGACTTTCAATACTCTGCTTCCACACCCCTGGTGTCAGTGGGACCTGCAGGAAGTGGCTGGGGCAGGGCCGGGGGGCACTCTAGCTCCACCTCTCCCATCCCTCGGTGCCAGCAGCACACAGAGGACAGCCAAGTTTATGTCCCCAAGCCACAGCAAACTACTTGATGACAGTGGGTTGAGCAGCAGGGAGTTGATATTGCATCCCCACAGAGAGACAGGCGGTGCAAGTTGGTGACCTACTTTTGCCAGAAAGGTATGAGTGAGACTGAGGGGGTAGAGGAAGTTCAACTCCACCAACCTGATATGAGGCAGTGAGTCAGGGCCCCACCTTTCCTGAAGCAGTGTCAGGGGGCCCAGTGGGAAGCTGGACATACATATGTGCTGCATTAGTCAGGATTCTCCAGAGATACAGGAACAAGAGGACAGATGGGAGAGAGATACAGGAGATGTATTATAAGGGACGAGCACACATGATTATGAAAGCTAAAAAGCCCCATGATCTGCCATCTACAAGCTGGTGGCCCAGGGAGCAGCCAGTGTGCTTCTAGTCCAAGCGCGAAGGCCTGTGAACCAGGGAGCCAGGGGTGGAAGTCCAAGTCCAAAGGCCTGAACATCAGAAGCACCAACGTCTGAGGGCAGGAGAGGGTGGATGCCCCCCAGCTCAAGAAGGAAAAACAGATTCACCCTTCTTCTACCTCTTCCTTCTACTCAAGCCCCCAACATTCTGGACAATGTATACCCACACTGATGAGAATAATCTTCTCAGTTTACCAGCTCATGCTAATCTCTTCCACAAACATCCTTACAGGAACAACCACAAAAAAAATGTCATAAAAATTAAGTGGATCAAGAGTCTCATAGTGTAACCTATGATATAACTGAAAATCATTTATCAAATCAGAATCAGGGAATCACAATGTCAATGAGAAAAGAAAATTAATAGACCCAACCCTGAGATGAATCAGATGTTGGGCATCAGGGATTATAAAGCAGCCATCACAAAAATGCTTTAAAATGCAATTATAACCAGGTGTGGTGGCACAAGCCTATAATCCCAGCAGCTCAGCTCAGAAGGCTGAGGCAAGAGGATCACAAGTTGGAGGCCAGCCTCAGCAACTTAGCAAGAGTCTAAGCAACTTAGTGAGACACTGTCTCAAAATAAAAAATAAAAAAGGTCTGGGGATGTGGCTCAGTGGTAAAGAGCCAAAAAAAGAATTACAAACTCTCTTGAGAAAAAAGAAAAAAGAGAAGTCTCAAAAAAGAACAAAGTAGAAAGTTAAAAAGTAAAAAATACAATAACTGAAATAAATTCACTGGATAAAAAAGAACAGTGAATGACACAGAACAGAATCTATAAACTTTAAAAGAAATCAACAGAATTTGTTCAATATGAACAGAAAGAAAATACACAGGAAAACAAACAAATTAATAACAAAGCCTTCTGGAACTACAAGACGCTAACAAAAGAGCTACCAGTCACATGACTGGAGTCTACAGTGGTACAAGGTGTCACCACTGGATGAAGGGAACCCAGGCCCTCCAGGCCTGCTTATGAATGTGTCTGAATATACAATTATCTCAAAATAAAAGTTAAAATTTAAGAACCAATTCAATTCTAAACAGAAATATCTTTGACAAAACCTGACACATTGTGGCCCTTCAGCTCTCTGCAGTAAGCATCCAGCTGCCACGAGTGTGCCTCTCTGATGAGGTAGACGGTCTGCTTCACCACACAGGGCATCTTGGCTGCTGGGGAGAGCACATCATGAGTGCACACAACATATTCAACAAGCTGGGCTTCGTTACATTAAAAACCTCAGCTCTGCAAAAGTCAATGTCAATGTAAATGAGAAGGCAAGCCACAAACCAGCAGAAAATATTTGCAAAAACACTTCTGACAAAGGATTGCTATCTACAATGTACAAAGATCTATAAAAACTCAAAATAAAAACGCAAACTATCTGATTCCAAAATGGGCAAAACAAATACTTCACCAAGGAAGATACACAGATAGATGGCAGGCATGTAAAAAGATGTTCGATGTCATGTCATTGGGGAAATGAAAAAACAAGACATCACCACATGTCCATGAAACAGCAAAAGCAAAGTCTATAGAATCTGAATAGCACAATTTGCCAGTGAAATTTGATGATCTACTAAAAAGCTATGTACATAATGTACCCTTTTCAAGTATCTATGAAATATACCCAAAAACTTACTGTTTATTAAATTCTTAAGTTCTCCCAAATTGTTTATATTCTCTGTCCACAGTTAAAGAAAACAGATGTAAATAAAAGGGTGGCCACAAAAAAAATCTACCCATTTAGAAATATAAAAACATTCTTCCAAGCATTTTCTAATTAAAAAAGAAAAACTAAACTTTCATCTAATTTAGAAGTAAATGAAAATAAAGTACTATTATCAAAAGGTTTGTGGTTAGCTTGTCACCCTAGGGAAACTTGATAGCTTTAAATGTATTTATTAGAAAAAGAGACTGAAAGCAAATTAACCAAGACATTCAACTCCATAACTATCAAGAGAACTAGAAATTAAAAGTTAATAAATAAATATAAATAAGATCATAAATTAATGAAATAGAAAACAGACAAGAAACCAGTTTGATTGATGAAACCAAATCTGCCCCTTTGAAAAGGCCAATAAAAGGGACAATCTGTTTACTTTCCTTGGAAAAAAGTTTCCTCTCCCTCCACACCTTTGCTTCTTTTTCAACCAAACACAAATAATCAACCCAAGGAAGAAAGAAAGGGAGTCATAACAAACATACAGAATGACCTTTTAAATAATAAAATACTACACATTACTAAATACCAAGATGCATGAAATGCCAAGTGATATGCTTGATTGTCTAGGAAAATGTGAATTTCTAAAACTGACTCAAGAAAAGGTAAAAATCCACAAGTAAAACAATAATTACAGAGGAAACACAAAGGGTCATCAAAGTTTGACCAACTGAAAAACATAAAAGACATTTTCTGCCATAGAGACCTACCAAACCTGCAGAAACAGGCAACGCCATGCTATGCACAATGTCTGGTGCACAAAAGGCGGAAGGCTTCTCAACTTCTTTCAAACCAGACTGGTATAAGCCAGTCTTTACACCATAGAAAATAAAACTGCAGAACACTTCACCTGTGAACATGGATTCAAATCTTTATACAAAATATCAGCATACTAACCCAACACTGTGTGAGAAGAACAAAACTCTTCATAAACTATTTCACACATCACAGTAGTATAATTACTTTAGTGTTTACAGAGACACCAAAAGCTATTCTAATAATTACATATTTATTTTTTGACCCTCTATCTATGGCAAGTGATAATGTTTTTCTACATATTATAATCATAGGAATACACGTATTTAGAAAATAGCAGAGTACTTACAGCCGTGGCAACAATCCTGAAGGAAATAAACACGTGCATAAAATTCCGGGAATCCCCAAGTGCATACTATAATCAGAATGGCTTTATGCCAAATATGTCAGTATACCTTCATATCAGAAATCCCATTAGTATTGCTTATTATATTAACAGATTAAAGGAGAAAATCATATGATCATCATAATAGAAGACAGAAAAGCACTTATTAAAATCCAGTCACAATTTCTGGTTTTTTGAAAAACTGGAAAAGTCAGAAATAAAAGGAGAAATTCTTAAATTGATAACAGGACATCTTCTAAAAACCTACAGCAAACCTCCTATTTAACACGGAAACACATTGTACAAATTCACATCAAATCAGAAATGACGACAGAGATTCACTTCCAAGTTTATTATTTAATACTGTTCTATATGTCCAATCCAGTGTAATAAGATAAGAAGAAGGGTAAGGGGAGATTTAACAACAGGAAATAAAATGATATGTCTATTTGCATATGACCAATTTTCATGTGCATGCCTGTGTGTATTATGAATATTTGTGATACATACAACAAAATCAACTGAAAACATACTAATTAAAAATTCAGGAAGGGAGTTAGACACAAAATCAATATACAAAAATCAATGGCATTCAAAAAAATTAGAAAATGTAATGAAAATGTTCCATTCTCAATACCCACAGAAATTATACATCCAGGCACTTAACCAATACAGAAGATGCAAGAGAATGTGGACTTTTATTGAGAGGTTCAAAGAACTTCTGAATAAATGGAATAAACGGTGAGGAGGGGGAATACTGTGTTCCAGGATAAGAAAACTCAAGATTATAAAAATGTCAATTCTTTCTTTATTTATTTATTTATTTTGTACTGGGGATTGAACTCAGGGGCACATGACCCCCTGAGCCACATCCTCAGCCCTATTTTGTGTTTTATGTAGAGACAGGGTCTCATCGAGTTGCTTAGCGCCTCGCCATTTCTAAAAATGTCAATTCTTAAGATGTCTAATTGCTCCAGAAAATAAATTTAACCCCAGCCTAAATCACAACATACAATGTTTTATGAAATTTGGTAAGTTAGCTCTAGAATTTATGCAGAGGAGAAAATATACTAGAAAAGACAGGACAATTTGAAAAGCAAAATAAAGATTTGCCCAAGTGTGTACTGGCCCAGTGACCGCAGTAGATCAGTAGTACAACATGCAGGGTCCACAAGTGGACTAGAAGAGAAATGAAGAGGTGGCACTGAGGAGAAAAGAGAGGATTTACTGAATGATATTAGGATAACAAACCAGACACCTGGAAAGCAACAACAAACATGAAATGATAACCTATCCCACATTACAAAAAAAATTAATTCCAAAGATATTACAAACTAATTCCAAGATAATTCTATTAGGTTTTAAATATATGTTGTTTTTACTTGCTGAATCTACCCTCTCTTCTTCTGATAACAAGAGTCTAATTTTCTTTAGTGAAAATCTTTTCCTTCCTTGTATGAAGTCTTCACATAACTATCAATTAAGGTCAAGGTTCCCCCTTCCTCAGGCTACAAGGGGTTGGGGTGAGGATGGTCAGGTAATCCTAGTGAAGCTAATAGAACCCTTTTCTGGGATTCCTTTTTTTTTTGGTACCAGGGATTGAACTCAGGGACACTCAACCACTGAGCCACATCCCCAGCCGTATTTTGTGTTTTATGTAGAGACAGGGTCTCACTGAGTTGCTTAGAGCCTCACCGTTGCTGAGGCTGGCTTTGAACTCATGATCCTCCTATCTCAGCCTCCCAAAGTGCTGAGATTACAGGAGTGCACCACCGCACCCGGCTGGGATTCCATTCTCGATGAAATAATGCAAGGAAGAACAGAGTTCATTCACTCCAAAGAGACCTCCAGACGCCCAAACCAGTTCAGTTACCTTCTGTTTTCCAAACCAGGGTACCTGAGTGCTTCCTTTCTACCAGTGAACTACCATCTCATTGCTTCTCCAATAAATTCCTTTTTGTGTCTAGGTCAGTATCAGAAAGAGTAAGTTTTTGTTGTTTGCAACCAAAAGAACTTGACACAGAACTCTGATGGATCAAAATTTGGCATAGGATATTATTTTTTAAAAAAGAAAACAAAGGCACAGCCAAAAATAGATAGATAAATATATAAATACATAAACAAACAAATAAGGTAAAAAGACAAACAACTGTGAGAAAATATTAACAACATATATGAGGTCAAAATATATTTAAAACTCATACAAAAAATAAACAATCCAACAGAAAATTGGGCAATTTATGTACACAGGCAAGCATCATAGGAAGAAATATAAATATCTAATATATATGAAAAGTGATCACCCTCATTAGCGAAAGCAAAAGACAACCATGAAGTAATATTTTTTTCTCTCAAAATACTGAGAAAATGGGGCTACGGTTGTGGCTCAGCGGTTGAGCGCTTGCCTCGCATGTGTGAGGCACTGGGTTCAATCCTCGGTATCACATAAAAAAAAGGAATTGTGTCCATCTACAACTAAAAAAAAAAATTAAAAAAAATACTGAGAAAAAATTAAGATACTGATATCAACAAGATGTGGGGAAACAAACGCTTGAAGAGTTATTGGCTGCATGGAGATTAATGCTACTTTCTCAAAGGGCCATCTGAAACAGCCTCATAGAACTTGAAAGCAGCATTTGCTTTCTTTCAGCAATCTCACTTCTAAGAATTTATCCTATAGAAAAACATGTTCAAAGGAATGTAAATACAAATACTGTATGCAGTAATAAAAACCAGAAATAAACATGCATGTTGAAAAGAGAAATGGCTAAGACGCCTAAGGCTCGTGTGTGCCAAGGAAAGCAGCACTACAGGCAAGGGCGGCAGGCTGCGGCTGAGTGGCCAGGTCATGGCCGCTGCGCTGACTACACACTTGCCTTCAGTCCAGGCTGCTCAGAGCTGTGAAGCTATCTATATAAAAGAAACGCAACTACAGCACAGGTAAAGGCCCCATGAGAATCCAGAAAGGCATCTACCAAGCCATTCAAAGTGGTTTGACTCTGAGAAGGCAACCAGCAAGGTAAAAAGGGATTCCTCTGCCTGTTATTTTCTGTGTTGCTTTTCTTCATGTGTTTATATGCAATGTCCATAATACAACCTTTTACTAAAGAAAGTAAAGTGTGAATAACACCAAGCAAAAGAACCCCTGACAGGAAGAAACCCTTCAAATTTAAATTTTTTAAACTGAATATTTCAAATCTTTAACTTTGTTTAATTTTCCTACTCAAATATTCTAAAGTATTTTATGACTCAGATTTGAAATTGCAGAAACTATAACAAAATTTTCTTGATAAAGGACTAAAAAAATCTGATTCCACTGGCAATTAATGTAGCTACATGCTTTTATATAAAATTTTATAATAAAATTTAACTACTTTTACATGGACATGATATTCTCAAAATTCATTAACTGAAGGTTTATTAGCATCAATTGTTGATATTTTAAATCAAAAAACTGTCATTCATAGGAAAAAAGAAAAACCGTAAAACACCAGTAAAATCCTTGTGGAGAAGCATCTATGTAAGCTCATTACTAACGTGTCTTTAGGCAGAATAAGTTGCTGATTCAATTCTACAGTATTAGCAATCTGTTTTTCAATTTTATTCCAATTTCAGTGATTTAGAATCATGTACTAGTTTTAATGTCTTGTTTTTTTTTTTCTTCAAAACACAAAGTCCTTATTCTATTAAGTTTTAAAGGCCAAAGGCATCTCAATACAAATGTTGGGTACCAAAGTTGAATTTTAATAAATAAATCTTCCTAATAAGAAGTAAGATGTGTATATGTAGGGGAAAAAATTGATCCATTTCAACTGGAGCGTTACCAAAGTAACTGGTTTCTAATTATCCAGATAGTAAATACATTCCTCAGAACAAAGCTTCAATCTAATAATTATATTTAGTAGCTATTAATATAATCAATGAATAAATTTAACTGTATTGAAGTGTAAATTATATTTGGTAAGGAAATTCTAGAAAAACATCAAAATCTATTTTCTGTACTTTTCTTTCAAACTAAATAAATGATAGAGAAAAAAAACATTCCAACCTTTCTGTTTTGGATTCACTGTCAATTTTGTATTGTTCAAAATCTCGGCCAAGCGACTGCAGCTTTTCTTGAAGTCTCTTTTCACGTTCTACACTTTCTTGGTAAAATTTCATCTCTTTTTCCATTGCTTTCACTTTTTCTTCCATAGCCTTAAATTCGTGAAGGATTAGATAGCTGACTCCACAGTATTTGCAAACCTTTTCTTCAGGAGCCATCTAGGAAATAGAACATCCATTTATTGAAATAATATTGTTTTAACGCTGAAAAATAAAGTTCAACTGAAGATATTATATAGCAACCATGCTGGTCAGAGAAAACAAATACAGAGTGTCCTGTACTATGGAGTAATAATACTGCCCACATCTGGATAAAGTTTTAGAACCTAGCTTATTGACTCTGAGACACAATCTAGGAACTAGAGAAGAGTCTCTATGATATCTCTAGGAAAGATTCTCTCTTGAAATATTTTCCATAAAGTAAAACTAAAAATGGTGAAAACATCTCTACAATTCTTGTTTTAAGATGAGTTTTCCATAAAGTTGAAGAAATCACTGCCCTTTCACCACCAATCATCTCTTTGATCCTGGAGATGCCTCTGGCTTTTTCAGATCTTATTTTCCTCATTTACAAAATTATGGCATTGAACCAAATGAACTCTAAATTCCTATTCACTTTCAACATTTTATGATTTTTACAGAATTTAACATTCTGTCACAAAACTATAAACAGGAAAAACTTTTGAACTTAACTTCTTCTCCCTGGACCACTCTTTTCCCCTTAGTAGGTATGGTTATACTCATTTTCATATTAAAAACTGAGACTAGTGAAGTTAAACAACCAGATGATATGTGGAGAAGTTGAGATTAAAACTCTTAAAACCAGTACCTATCTGTGCCTCCAGCCGTTTGTATTATATTACCAACCAGTGTGTAAGCTAAATCCTCTTACTTCCCTCAGATGAAGTGTGCCTGTGGCTCTGGACAGCATAGGGCCAATGAAAAATGGCATTTCAGTAAAGTTAGGAAAGAGACAGTCTTTTGTCTCAAGTATGAAGATTCCTCGAGCAGCCTCTGCTTGTTTTGCTTTTCATGAAGGTTAAGAGATGGATTCATAAAATATTTGCTCTAGGGCTGTAATGTGAAACCAACTCTTGGATGATTCCAGAAGTACTTGTATTCTTCATGTAACTCCCTTGAGACAACAGAAGCTGCTCCTTTTACTAAGCAGTACCACCTAGCAACGCCAGTAAACAAATGTCAGCAGAGAGTAATAACAAGTTTTTATAAAGTACGAGTCATTTAAACATTAATAATGAAAACTTCAAATTAAAAACCATAATATGTGAATGACTACATCACTCCTCTGCCACTGATTTATGAAACATCAGGGTTTGAAAGAAATCATAAGGAACCTGGTTCAAGCTCTGAATGGGTTCATCCAACCTGAATACTGTCCAGCTCAGTGTTTCAGCATCCCAAAGGATGGGAATCTACATGTCAAAGCAGCCTGTCCCATCTTCTGCCACTTTTATCTCTCAGGAAACCTTTTCTCATACTGGCCCCAAATCTGCCACCATGGAGCATCCACTAGTCCTCATGCCCCTAGTCACCATGCAGAACGGCCCCAAACACCAACAGCCTTTTGCCCTAAGGTCTTTCTAATATTTGAAGACAGCTATTTGGAATATTCCATGTTTTTGCTTCTCCAGACTGACACCTCCAACTCCTTCAAATGTTTCCCACCTACAATGGTTTTGAACTTCTTTCTCATTCCAGATAATTTTCTTGGAACGTGCTTAAGGGTTCTATGTGTCTCAAAGTATGCTGGTCAGCATTGAATAGTTCAGTGCAGTTGGTCTTACAAAACGCAGTAAGAGAGGACTCAAACATCCCTTATTCTAAGGTCTCTTCAGTAATATCATTACTAATATCTTCAAATGTAACCTTCGAATACATTGGTCTTTTTACTTTTAGCAATTTTATGTTATTATGTACTGTAACTAGCTTTTATGATAAACAATGCCCTGTTTTTAAAAAAAAAATACTACAGTGTAAACCCATGTCTCATTATACTGAATATACTGATCATTTCCTTCTCACTAAGATCTACTTCCCACAGCCCTGGCTGCTCTGTGTGGAAATATGACTAAGACTCTGTCCACCCATCCAGCCTAGCCATGGTTGACTCATGAACCAGAATTAGACACTGGACCCAGAGGAACCAAGCTCTAGGCTGGTAAGCCACTTTGCCTGTAAGTGTTGAAGAGTCAAGCATTTGGGTTACCTTTGCAGCAATCATAAGGGAGAGGGTCATGTGCAAGATGTAGAGTAAGCCACGTTGGCTGAATGAGAAGGAAAAACGAGCAGAAGAATGCACAGAGGAGCCAAGACACCACAACCGTGGTTCCAGAGAGAGACAGCAAACATGGAACCAGTCACTGTCTTATGCCTGGTGACCTCTCAGTTCCCTGCTCAGTCCCTCTCAATGCCTGGCTGCCCTGCCTGCTCTTTGGGATCCATGCCCAATCTTCTTCCACTATTCTCTTTTCCACATTAAGCTACATCTTCCTTAAAACTAATACTTCCATTCTACTATGTGAGCGTCTAGCTTTTTCAGATCCAGTGCAGAACTATAAATGTAAATATATATCTCATATAACCTTAAACATATATAGAGAGATCATAGATCATACAAGATATATATCTAGAGTCAGCCTTTATTTTTTTATTTTGGTATCCAGAAAATTCTAAGCTTTGTGTCTTTTGCAAGTTTGATCCTTATAAGTCATTTTATCCACCTAATGCTTTGATTTAAAAACACTGACTATTAAAACGTTGAGGTTAGAATTTTATACCATGTCATATCACCTTTGCACACAATGATGCATTACTCAGTATATTCCAGGCACAACTGATTATTAAACTATCCAGTTATCTTCATAAACAGCCTAAAAGTCTTTACTTTCTTCAAGAATATTACAAACTTTATCAAGTATCTTCACAAAGTCCATGTATTCTATGTCTAATACAGTTACTGGATCTAAAAAAGAAAAAATGAAATGGCAAGACCTACATGCTGCCTCTTAACATAAAATTGGTCTGAGAGTTACCATTTTTGCTAATATAGCCTCACAAACTACCCTTTAACAATCTATTCTAAAATCTTGTCTGGAATTGAAATTAAGCTCACTGGTTGTAATTTATGTAATTGCATACATGGAACAGGGTTTGTGCATTATTCTCTTTCTACGAGTCCTCAAAGATAATCAAAAGTGCTTCTGTGATCCCAAAGACACTACCATCTCCCAGGAATATAATTCAACCAGGTAAAGAGGCTTCAACTAATTCAGAGCAGATGGGTATTTTTAGCATAATTCCTTTGCCCATCTTGAGTTTTGGTTCCTCCTCGTCAATTTTTTAAATTATATTGCTTACTCCAAGGCACTTTCATCCTTAACCTTTACTTATTAATCACCATTCTTGCCCTGCACCTGGAAAAACGCCTTATCCTTAATCTAAAGAAAACCCTTAAAGGATAGAATATATTTGCAGTTTGATGCACAAAACAAATAGTTTAAACTTCATGTTGTAAAAGCTATTAGAATAAATGATACTCATCATAGCTGTCAAAGGAGGAAAAGCTGAAATAAATGAAGCAATCATTTCAGAGAAGAGGTTTTCTAGAAGTTCAGCCAAGAAAAAACATGATATCGTTTTGATACGGAATCAAAACAAAACTGTAATCATAGTTCCACAAGAGTGGTCTCCAGATTTCACCTGGGACAACCTAAACCCCCAGAGGAACTATGTTAAGAATACTGCATGCAATGCTATTAAATTGTAAATACTTTCTATAAGCAAAATTGCAAACAAAAAATGTAATAACCTTTTCAAATTTTTAGTGCCTGTATGAGCTAATTACTTAGGACATTTTTGTGAAACTTGAGAAGATATGAAATATTGTAATTATGTTTCCAAATGAAGCAAGTAAAAGCTGTTTTTTGTGAAATATAATTTGTGCTTCATTCTTATAACTTGGTGTTATATCATCTCCTCATTTTGAAAGTAAAATAATGATATGTTGTCATTCTTGACAAAAGGACTATCATTAGCAGACTGCTTCTGCTATTACAATGTGCACTTCGGAGGCGGCATTAACAAATGCAGAGCCACCAGAAAACAAATTACAAAACAAACCTCCCAAATGCAGTCTTTGTACTTTTCAAATTATAGTTATTAAATATAAAAATCATGTCAACTTTTTAAAAGGTTAAGTTAGGCTTCAGGTCCTTTTGAGAGTCCTGTCTGTACTTCAACTAAAAAAGCACTTAGTACCCTCCTGATGCCCAGCTGAGGCACTGTTTGTTCCAAAATTTGTGCTTCCTTTCTTCTCCCATCCATCTCATGCTTTCTACCCTTGGATAGGGAGAAAAGAAACAAACTATGCCACAAAAGTAAGAGTGACAGTACTGCAAAATGTTAGGTCTTTTAAGAGATTTTGCATTTTTTAAATGCCTTTATTCAAAACAATAAGGGTCTGACTACTAAATTTCATTCAGATTGGTAGAAAATTTTTGAGATAGGACAGTAGACCCATGTAGCTATTAGTCACACAAACCAGCGGACCATTTTCTAGGCATTAGGACTGTTCCTCTTTATTAAGTCCACTTGCTGCACCAATTTAAAAATCAATTCAGCAGAAAGTAGTAGTCAAAGAAATCTACAGCTACATGATACTTAATACTAAGTCTAAATGCTTTTCCCCTACAGTTGGGGAAAGGTGAAGATGTCCACTCTCACTATCCTTGTTTAACACACTACTGGAAGTTCTAGGCAGATCAAGAAGGAAGAGGAAATAAAGGGCATACATATTGGAAGGAAGAAATAAAACTGTCCCTATTTGAGATGACATGATTGTCTACGTAGAAAATTCCAAGGAACCTACAACAAAACTTAGAATTAATAGTTCAGCAAGGCTGCATGACTCAAGTACATGTAGAAAATTAACTGTTCTTATATATATTTCCAGTGAGCACAAGAACACTGAAATTAAAATACAGATTACAGGGCTGGGGATGTAGCTCAGCAATACAGTGCTTGACTAGCATGCAAGAGGCCCAGAGTTTGAAGACCAGCACAGCATAAATAAATATACAAAATAACAACTACAATTGCTCAAAATAATACTTTGGTGTGGATCTAACAAAATATGTACAGGATTTACATGCTGAAAACAACAAAATGCTGATGAAATAAATTGAAGATCTGAATAAATGGAAAGACATGCTCTGTTTACGGGTTGGAAAACTTAAAATAATACGTAGGTACAATTCAATTCCCACAAGAATGCCAGCAAGATGCTTTATAGATAATGAGTATTATTCTCAAATTTATATGGAAACAGGTGTAGTGGCACACACCTATAATCCCAGCAACTGAGAGGCTGAGGCAGGAGGACAGCAAGTTCTAGGCCAGCCTAGGCAACGTAGCAATACACTGTCTCAAAATAAAAACAAAAAGGACTGGAAAGTATCTCAGAGGTAGAACATTCCAAATTCAATCCCTAGCACAAAATAACAACAACAATAATAACAACAACAATAACAATAATAGGGGGAGGAGGAGATAGAAAGTCAAAGGAACTAGAATAACCAAAACAATCTTGAAAATAATAATAATAATAAAGTGAGAGGAATCACTCTGATTTTAAGACATACTGTATGGCCACAGTAATCCAGGCTGTGTGGTTCTGACAGAAGGAAAAGCACGTAGATTGATGGACAAGAATACAGAACCTAGAAATGGACCTATATAAATATGCCAAACTGATTTTTTATAAAGGTACAAAAGAAATGTAATGACAGAAAGATAGCCTTTTCAACAAATGGTGCTTGTACAACTGGCCAGTCACATCTTAAAAAAATAAAGCACCTAAACCTCATGCCCAAATGCAAGAGTACATTCAAAATGAACCATGTAAAACATACAAGTAAGATTTCAGAAGAGGATAGGAGAAACGCTTTGGATCTAAACTAGTCAAAAAGTTCTTATACTTGACACCAAAACATGACCCATAAGTGGAAAATTTGATAACCTGGACTTCATCAAAGTGAAACAATTTTGCTTTGCAAAAAAAATAAAAATTGATAATAATAATTAAAAATTGTGAAAATGACAAAAAGCTATAGACTGTGAAAAAATATTATCAAATCATACTCTGATCAGTACCTAGATTATATACAGATTCTCAAAACTCAACCATTTTAAAAAGTTCAATTAAAAAATGGGCAAAAGATTCATGAGAAGACACTTCACAGAGGAGAATATACAATGCCAAACAAGCACAAGATAAGAGAGTCCACATCGCCAGCCACAGGGAAATGCAGATTAAAATCACAACCATCTATCACTGCACTAGTGACAGCATCAGATGCTGGCAGATATGGAGAAGCTGGATCACTCACCTATTGCAGGTAGTGATATCATTTTACATTCTCATGTAAAAATGAGTGACTGTAAAATGATAGTCACTCTGCAACAACTTAGCAGTATCTTCAAAAACTTGCCATGTAACTACCATACTGCCTATCGATTAATCTCCTAGGCATTTATCCTAGGAAAATGAAAACAAATGTCCCCATAAACAAATGTTCATAGCAGCTTTATATATAACAGACAAAACCCAGAAGAAACCCAAATACTCTTCAGCAGGTAAATGAATGACCTGGTGTGCTCCCAATGTGGAATACCACCTAGCAATAAAAATAAAGAAACTATTAATACAAACGATAACCCACATGAAGCTCCAGAGAATAGAGTAAAAAGAAGCCAATCCTAAAAGGTTACACATTGAAGGACTCCATTTAAATAACGTTATTGAAAGCACAAAATGGCTGGACCTCAGATCAGTGTTCCAAGTGCCTGGGCTGGAGAGAGGGAAGAGGACTGGGGAAGCTACCGTGAGTGTGGCTACAAAAGGGCACATGAGGAAGTACTGTGCTGTAGCCACGTCAGTACCCTAGATGTGACACTGTTCTTTAGTTTTGCCAAGTATTACCCCAGGGAAAGCTGAGTAAAGGATATAAGGTATGATTACATACAGCTGCAAATGAATCTACAATTATCTTCAAATAACCTTAATGTTCAAATAATAAAAATAGAAATAAATCAATCTGGGATTCAAATAACAGAGATTAATCCAAAAAGACATTTTGATGAGCACTATCAGGCTTCATAAACTATAATTTCACATGACATACTTGCATCTACATAAATATTCTTCCAAAGTATACTTCCTCCAATGCCTACTTTTCTATTAGGAATCCTTAGTAAATTTCATGACCTTCTATGGCTGGTCAGCAAAAGCATTTTTGACCACAAACTGATAAAATTTTCACAATTCATAATAATATTTTGGGAACAAACAGTTTTTCCTACTGAATACTTTGTATCAAAATATTAGATGAACAATCTCTCCAAATTCATAACTACCTTCTTTGTCATAAAGTTCTAAAACTACAGTTGCTTAAAACACATACAGAAAAAAAGACACACATTCACCACACTTTCCAGGATGCACCATCTAACATTTCTATGACCATTTTCTGTTTTTCACTGCTCTAACTCAACACAAAATCTGAACTTAGCCACTGTGGCCCAAAATGACCCAGAAAATTAAGTTTATTTTTTCTGGCAATGACAATCTGTGCTTGGAAATATAAAACTGTTATTCTGAATAAATTTTAAAGTTCCAAAGTACTAAAATTACTGAAACAGGACAGAATGAGCTGTTTGTGCTAGGGAAAAGGATTGCTACCCCAGAAGGAACAGTGTGCTCTCCAGTCCCACACCGCCACTTCTATTGTGCAAAATAAACAATTCCGGTCTCCTTATTTCACTATGTCACGTGGTAAGAAAGATCTCCTAAAACTAAAATCCTGGAACAAGCCTTCATTTTGTCACCATTTTAAAAATAAGAGATCAATTTTGCTTGTGCAAATGAACTGCCTTTGCACTAATTTGCTGCTGTTGTGTTGGCTTCTATGGGCCCTAGCAAAAACAGCCAAAGGGAAATTGTTCATTGGTTTTTTTCAAAAAAGACGACTTCACATGTTTCTAAAGTGAACTGATATTCATGAAGGGGAGAGATAAAGAATCATTATTTGGCTGACCTATGTTTTTTAAATTGTGAACTGTTTAAATTTAGAATGGTACTGCACTCTGCTTTCAGAATAAGGGACATACATTCTAGCATCACTACTGATCATCTGAAGTCAGAGAGGTAGGAATCTACACAGACGAGAGGAAGAGCAGATTTGGAGATATGGTGTAAGTACAGACAGAACAGAAATGTACAATCCAGCAGCAGACAAAGGGGACAAGAGTGGCCTTCCTGTCTGGTCAACGGCTTCTTACATCTTCTGCCAGGTAAGGAGATGGAAGTTCTAGAGTGTTCTGTTTGGTCAGACATCATGATAAAAATCAGAAAGATCCAGGAAACAAAGTCAAAGGTTATCTCCCGTCTCCTTTCCTAAGGTTCCCTTGAGAGATATGACCAGGAGGGTGACTTAACAATCTGCCTCCTGGGCAGGCGGTGGATTCTCTAACTGAAGCTTATCATCATTCCTTAACTTCTTCACATTTCTTGCAATTCTCCTTTCTCTACTTTTCATTTTGCTAAAAAACATTACAACACAATACCATCATTTTTGCATTCCAAAGCAACAACCATCCATATAACTAACATAGCAAAGGTAGAAAAAAGGAAATAAGAAAGCCCCTCACCCACCTCCTCTCTGCTCCTATGCTAATCTTCCTTGCCTCTGCCAGAAAGGGGGGGGAGGTCTCTAGGAAGAGTCGTCAATGTACAGTGACACAAAAAGTTTAACATAAGAACAGGAAAGAACCGGACAACAGCTTCGAAAGACCCATCACCACACACTGATACACCCACCTTTTTTCTCCAATAAAGAAATAAAGCACATTTTCCAAGCCGTTATGGAAAATCTCTTTTCTTCTTCATCTTAAAAATGAATTGGTTCTAGCCGGGCACGGTGGTGCACTCCTATAATCCCAGCACTTCAGGAGACTGAGACAGGAGAATCGCAAGTTCAAAGCCAGCCTCAGCAATGGCAAGGCCAGGCACTAAGCCACTCAGTGAGACCCTGTCTCTAAATAAAACACAAAATAGGGCTGGGGATGTGGTTCAGTGGTCAAGTACCCCTGAGTTCAATCCCCAGTACCAAAAAAAAAAAAAAAAGAATTAGTTCTAATCTGAATTGTCCCTGTTACCCCTGTAAACTACACAGGCCAATTATCCCTTATGTGAAATGCTTGGGACCAGAAGTATTGCATATTTCATATCTTTTTCAGACTTGGGTATATGTACACACAAATAATGAGATTATGTTAGATTTTCATTTTTGTGACCAAAAATATTTGACACAAACAACTTAAAGGAGGAAAATTTATTTTGGCTCAGGGTGTAACAGATTTCAGTCAATAGTTGGCTGGCTCCATTGCTCTAGGCTTGAAGTGAGGCAGAACATCATGGTGGAAGAGAGCTGCTAGGAGGAGGGGGGAGGTACAAGATACAGACCCAGGAGTACGCCCCCAGTGACCTACCTCCTCCAACAGTGCCCCACCAGCGTACAGTTTCCACCTCCTCCCAATAATCCACTCACACTGTTAATCCACTAAATGGATCAATGCACTGATTAGGTCACAGTACTCATGATATGGTCATCTTCCCAAAGTCCCACCCCTGGACAGCGCTGCTTTGGGGACCAAATCTTCAACACATGAGCTTCTGGGGGATATTCCAGATCCAAACCATCACAGTAATCTTGGAACCAAAGTCTAAATAAATAATTCATTTAGATTTCATATTTACCTTATACAATAGCCATAAGGTAATTTTTATACAATATATTTAATAAATACGTGCTTGAAACAAAGTTTTGTGGTGTGGAATTTTCATTATAACATCATGTTGGCCTTCAAAACGTTTTGAATCTTGCAGCATCTTGGATTTCAAATTAGGGATGCTTAACCTGTATATCCATATATTTAACATGAATCTGTATAAAGTGGTTTATGTGAGCTGACTAAATATATATATTACCCAATAATTAGGTAATGAAACCAATGAAATTATGGACAAGGTAGATAAATCAAACAGGTAAGACGTTATGGAAAACAAATGTTTATTTTTAAAAACTGTTTTTATAAGTTTTATAAAAATTGTTTTTATAAGAAGTTATGGAAAACAAATGTTTATTTTTAAAAACTGTTTTATAAGTTTTTTAAAAACTGTTTTTATAAGCATGAACACATTTCAGCTGATTTATAATCAAGCACCCAGAATATATAACAAGCATAACAAATATTTTTTGTACAAATGTATCTAACTCAGGCCTGAAGACTTCAAGGTCTAAAGATTGGGTAGGATGAGGGTTACAACCAGCATACTTGTCCAGGGACATAGGCAGCTGAGCCCCTCCAGGTGTCCCTATTTCTCTGCACTACCTCAACAGCTGCCTGCCATTCCTGCTTTACAGTCTAACTACAGATTAAGAAAATGCTTGGTTTTAGCATTTTCAAAACAATTTAAAGTGCCTCAAAGAAGAGAAAATACACTCTACAACTCATAAAAAACCTTATCAAAAGAAATGTTTTATGCATTCAAAGCACTAAAGTTGTTACATATTGTCTAACCTGGCTAAATTTTTCTCACCAGGAAGTTTCTGTGTCTTTGGCCTAGGTCACCTTTACCCTCCATCTACAGAAATGGCCTCCAAAGACCAGAAACACAGTTCCATGTCCTATATAAAGCTACCTTTGACCATCCCGATATTCAGGATTCTTCTTTCCACCTTCTCCATTCTCTTAACAGATACTAGTAACATGGAACTTAAATCACACTGTCTTACAGAGGATTATTTTTAAAAATATTTTAGTTGCAGATGGACACAATAACAATTTATTTTTTATATGGTGCTGAGGATCAAACCTAGTGCCTCACACGTGCTAGGCAAGCACTCTGCCAGTGAGCTACAACTCCAGCCCCAGATCATTGTTTTAATGTCACTTTATATCTTCTTTCTGACAGGTGATTAGGTTCTGAAGTGATTATAACCTGTAGATTTTTTTGTTTTGCTTTGCTTTTTAAATCTCTATCCAAGTATTCTGTATGTGGAAGGAACTCAGTTCAGGCAAGGACATTCCATGTCTTCAAACACATATAAGCACCACTTTCTGATGAGCAGAAGCACAGATGAACACTCCCCATGCTTACCACTTTCCATTTAGCTTCAAAGGTAAAGATAACTAGATGCAGTGATTTGTAAGATCTTTTTTTGTAACTGGACTTCCCTTAGAGTTTCTGCTAGTTTGCAGTTTACACAAATCTGAAGGACAGGCAGTAAGAAAAACAGGCAGCCCAGAGCAACATGCACAATGGACAAAAGCATAGCTGACAGCTGATTGTAATTTTTATTTAAAAGGAAATGAATTGGTTATTTCAGAGCTGCCTGTAATTTACTGAAAAACCTAGACAATTAATAATAGCTAAGGTCTGAAGTTTAAACTCACAATGTCAATAATTTTCAAAAAATATTTTGAAAATTATTCTACTTACAATGTATGGATTGCCAAACTAAATGTGGAAGAAATGCTTTTGCCTGAGGACAGACATGACCTAACAGAGATGATAATAGCATAGAAATAGGGAAGAACTGATTGCTATCCAGAATAGGTGATACACATCAAAGGGCTTAATACAGTGCCTGGCACACAGTAAATAAATGTCAAAAATCAATGTAAGCACCAGTGTGGTGGTGAACGCCTGTAATCCCAACTGCTCGCGAGGCTGAGGCGCAGGAGGATAATGAGTTCAAAGCCAGCCTCAGCAACTTAGCAGGACCCTGTCTCTAAATAAAATATAAAAAGGGCTGGGAGCTGGGCGTGGTGCCGCAAGCCTGTAATCCCAGCACTTAGGGAGGCTGAGACAGGAGAATCACGAGTTCAAAGCCAGCCTCAGCAAGGGTGAGGTGCTAAGCAACTCAGTGAGACCCTGTCTCTACATAAAACACAAAACAGAGCTGGAGATATGGCTCAGTGGTCGAGTGCCCCTGAGCTCAATCTCCAGTACCAAAAAAAAAGGGCTGGGGATTTGGCTCAGAGATTAAGTGTCCCTAGCACCAAAGGGGGAAAAAAATCAATGTAAGTACATTACACAGAGACAAACTTGGCATCATAAGAAGTTATGAACATGGGCATTTCTAGGTCCTTCTTTTTACTAGGGCTCCACAACCATCTAGTTAAGTACTGCACAGAATTATGTATCTGTCTTCTTTCACAGTAGCATATATTAATTATCTGCACTGAATTGAATTCTACAGTTCTGTCTGCTGTGATTATTTCATCTCCCATTCCACCAACTCACTGCAGATTCTGTAAGCAAAATTAAAAACCTCTCCTCTATGTTTTAGAATATCTAACTGGTAAAATGCTCCTAATGTAACGCTGTAATAACAAAATATAATATCATACCTTTTGGATTTCTTCAGGTAAAGCATGCATGGGAATGTGACGATCCATAATTTCCCAAAATACAGAGTTCTGAAGCAAAATAGTCTAAAGACATTGATGGCAATAGTCAGAAATAAAATAATGGAAAAATTGCAAGATGATTTACAAATTCTTAGGAGTTTTGAGGGATGGATGGTGATAACTATTTCAACAGATGTTTGTTCCACCAATGAAATGTTGAAAGTAAAACTGGGGTTTTCTCCATTAGCACTTAAACTTCTGAAGTACAGAAAAATATTTAGTTACCAGATTAAATATGATACACAAGCACTCAAAAGTCATCAAAGTAGCAAAAGCCAAGTGCCAATTTTACTTAAGATGGACATTTCTATAATTTTATAAAGATATTTTACTTGTAATAGATTTTCATTTTCTAACTTAAAAAACAATTCAATACAAATCGCTAGCACTACTTTCATAAAACCATAGAGAATGAATGAAGGAGCATTTCCCATTCTTTTTATTTCTTTAATCCTTCCCAAATATGAAGAAAGGGCAGCCAGTCCAATTTGAGGGACAAATGTTTGTATGGACCTAAGCAGTTGAGGACACAGGGGAAGAGCTGGAAAGGCAGATAACACCAGCACAGGATTCCACAGCAGAGAAGGTGTCCTGAGTTAGGGGCAAGAGCAGTCTGAGTTCAGAGAAAAAAATGTCCTGTCTTTCAGGCAGGGCAGGGATTTAGTGGAGGCTTATTGAGGTTGTCTGTATCAGGTCAGGGAAGGATTTTGACAGGAGATGGGAGACACACAGAACACTATCAGAACAACTCCAGCCACAATTAAGGATAGCAGGTAAATTGTATTTGACAAAAATAAATAAATAAAATCCTGTCATGCATTATTTTTGTAAAGTACACAGCCACTGGTGGAAAAGAGGATTCTTCATCCCCTGTTAGCACAAATATTTCTCATTTCAATGAGTTGCTATATAAAACAAATAACTAATGAACAGTCTTCTCACATAAAACATAACACCACATATGGTTGGTTAAGTTAACCGAGGTCAAGCATCCCAGTAAAGTTAATGACCAACTCCCTAACCTGAAGTTTGGCAGACTGTCAGTCATGTGGCCACACTGGAAAGCTCATTATTCTCATTTCTGCTATTTTATAGTGGACTCATTATTAGTAAAATAAAATGGTAACATCCTTGATTCCACTGGGAGTAATTTTCTTCCTAAAATGACCTACTAAATCTTTTAAAGTATTACCCATAAAAATATTTGAGATCCCAGTTCTGCATGACAGTACAAACACAAGGCACTGGCAGAGGTGACCTTCATCATCTGTGAATCTATCCCAACTTACGGCCTTATTATACCAATGGGAAGAATAGGCAGGATCTGATTACTGAGGAAAAATTTAAAAATAAGATATTCTGTCAAGCCAGAAAACTCCACAATGCAGAAAGAAGTTTTATTACTGAAAAAGCATTTAACAGGATTTCAGTGCTCCTTACAGCCAATCTGCTGAAGAGACTACAAAAAAATCCCATTTTTATACAGCCAAGAAAACACATGCACGTTTTCGTTACATACATGTTGCAAGAAAATTGGTCATTGTCCTTATGTAAGAGGACTTAATGCAGTTTGCTATATATCGTTTTATAGTTGTTAAATCCACCAAGTAATTGGTGCTGGCTAATGGTCGTCACGCTAAAGAACAAAGGTGGTTACAACCAAGAGTTGGGCGTCCTGGCTAAATAAACTTCTAAGGCGTTAAACAGATAGGGACACTGTTTCCCTTGATGTTTACTTTTTTTTTTTTTTTAATGTCTGCATTTTAAAGAAATGGCTTTCATGGCCTCAGCTAAAGCACTCCTGGGTATTTACAAATATTTGCTTGCATTATGAAAGGAATAGAGGAAGCGTTCGCAAACCCTCCGTTTCTCAAGAAAGTCAGGGCTCGCTTTCCCTTCTGGCAGCAGGGAACGCTGTCACGGAGGAGTTTCACACCACACGCCTGCGGAGGCCCTCCGGCAGGAGGTGCTCCAGTGGGTGGCAGCTGAGGTGGTCCTGCACTCGTCTCCTGGCGGGCCCACTTCCGACTCCCTGCTCTCGCAGGGCCGGCGGGGCCTCACTCACGCCCAGCACCACGCCCACAGCGCACAGGGCGGGAGCCGGGTCCCGGGCCTCCGCGAGCGGGTCTGCCGCCACGGCACGATGGGGAGTCGTCCTCTGCTCCGCCGCGGCCGGAAGGCTCCCCGGGCGGCGAGGGCGGAGCGCGTGTCCCCCGCCCCCGCCCCGGAACCGTGTCCCGGCCCCCGGGCGCCGCGGGACGCAGCAGTCTCTCACCTAGACCGCCATCCGCCGGGGACGCGGCGCCCAGTCTCCCGGGCGACCCGCGGCGCGCAGGCATGACGTCAGAGCGCGGCGACGTCAGACCGCCGCCTCCGCCGCCCCGGCGCGGAAGCGCAGCGCTGCGTCAGTGGGCGTCGCCGGAGAGGGGTTGGGCGCTCGGGCTGACGCCGGTCGCCTCCGTCCCGCCCCGCGCGCACGTGGCCGCGCCCGGGCTCTGTGCCGAGCCGGGCTGCCGAGTCCCTGGGGTCACGGCCAACTGGCCGCGGTGCTGCGGCGGAGGACGTGGGCGCGGCGCTTGCTTGGGACTCGACCTCGCGCTCGGTGCCGTCCCGGCGATCTGTACGGAAGGCTGCCCTCGCCGCACGTGACCGCCGGCCCTTCTTCCCACCCGCGCGTGGAACAGGTACTGGCGGACCACCTGCTAGGCGACCTGCACCGCGTACGGCCGCCGGCTGACGCTCGGGACCGACTCCGGCCGCTCCTGCTGGTGCCCTGATTAACTGGTGACGCAGTCACAGTCCAGGTCTCCTGAGGAGTCCGTGAAGTCCAAAGTGCAGTTCCTCCAGGAACCCAGGAAGACGGTCACGTTCGCTACTAGAGAAAAGACACTTTGAAGAAAATAATGCTGAGTAGATAATGAATAAAATTAATGATACCTGTAGAGAGCGACGTGCTCAAATGATGCCGAACAGTGCTGGTGCACTGGTACCAGCACTAGTAGTCAGACTGCGGGTTGATAACTATTTATTAATGCAAATGACAGCATGGAGTACTGAACACTGAAAGCTTTGTTCCTCCAGGCACTGAAAGTCTCAGATCGATGTACTCTGTATACTTAACCTGGCTTTTGCCCCAGTGCCTACCATTGATTTTTGTTTCCACCCCTTAAAGATTATTCCTCATCTGGGCAAGATAGGCAGTAATTAAAAGGTTGAAGAGAGAATTAAGGGATGCAAAGAACTGCCAGCCAAGTGGTCAAGCACAGCATGCTTAGAGAAGCACAAAGAGCTTCCAGAGCTGTCCATGCACCTCCTGTTTCTTTGAGGGATAGTGAAGGTAGGACTGTTCTCATTTTATAACAGTGAGAGTTTTAGCTACAGGGCACAAAAAACAGTCATCCAGTTAGTTCAGTGCACACCTAAAACAAGATCTCTGTTCTGAGCACACCTAAAACTAGATCTCTGTTCTGAGCTAGCTTCGCATTGTTTAATGACCAGATGATGTTCTTAGACATCACAGTGTGCTTATGCCAACCTAGATCAGATAGCCTATTACACATCTAGACTATATGATGTATATATGTGCATGTGGCACAACCTGTTTCTCCAAGGGTCACAGTGACAAAACAGGCAATTATGTCAAGCAGAAGGGAAAAATGAGGCAAATCTAGAGATTTGGTAAATACAAGATGCATGAGGTGAGCCCCATGCTGTGTTAAACTTTTTTATAAGTAGGAATAATTTCAAATGAGAACCCCAAGTGTAGAATAGCAAACACATAAACCAGTAACGGTCATTTGTTGCCGTTTTCAAGTAACTGGTGTTGTGTACTATATACCCGCACTGCACTGTTATGTGACTAGAAACACAGCAGGTGTGCTTACACTCAGCATCACCACCAACCCAAGCAATGAGCTGCACTAAAACATCACCATGGCTTGTGACGTCACCAGGTGATTGTAGTCTCTTGATGCCTTCATAATCTTCTAGGACCACCACTGAGGTCCATTGACCAAAACTGCCTTAGTGCAGCATGTGACTGCAGGCTGATTAGCAATAATGGTGTGTGTTGAGTACTTTGTGTACAGGACAAGGAAGGCAGCACTTTAAGGATGGGAAGATACCTAGCTGAAAAGCTATAACTCACTCTGGTTTAATTTCACCTGTGCTTATTCATTTGCACATCTCCTTGACCACCACTTTTCTTTCCACTGTAAATGTCCCTTAGACCTGCACTCTCTATGCAGCCACATGTGACTTTAATTTAGATAAACTGAAATAAATTTTAAAATCCCATTGCTAGATTGCACTAGCCACATTTCAGGAGCTCAGTAGTCGGTGTGGCTACTGTATAAGACTGAGCAGACACAGAACATTATCATCATTGTAGAAAATTCACTTGGACCATGGTAGACCCAGTAAGAATTTCAAAGGAAAAGAGAATTGGTAAGTAGCCTTTTTTAAAGGATAGCAATAAAAAGTATAATTTTTAAAAAAGCACAAATGTCACAAGTGCTACACAATCGATTTTTAAAAATAAAGCCACCAAGTCCTGTTATTTTTTTCTTGGTTCTCTGTTTATCTCCATTTCTCCATCTCTTCCAAGTTTCACTCTTACCTTCCCCACCTCTCTCTTTTTCTACCCCATGATTGGCCATTCTAGAACTGAAGTACAATTTAAAATATTCCCATCATTGGGCATATTGGATATATTTTCTTTTCCCCCTGCACTGGCAATCCAGTATAGGACCCCTTGTGTGGAAGTACTCTACTGTTGAGCTATACCCCTAGCCCATGTTCTTAATTTTTAAGTCAGCACAGTTTCACTTTTACTGTGACTTACAAAAATAGTCCAGTAATAACCAAATTAAGTTCCTTTTAACTTCTCTTGTGGCCCTTTATTGTTGTTCCCCTGTAGGTCAGTGACCCCTGCAAGAGAAAAAAAATGCTCTCTAGTTTTTGGAGTAGAGAGTACAGGAAGTACACTAGAATTTCTTCACGGCCTGTAGACCTTTGTGTTGGTTTATGAGAACACAATGACTGGCTTTTTTTTACTGCTGGGAATTTATCTGAGATGTTTGTCCTACAGGGCCTTGTCAGTGACCCGCTCATAACGTTAAGTTGTCTTATACTCTTTCCTCTCCTTCCCCTCCACCTGTGAAAAGCATGTATGAGGACAGGCACTTTGTTTACAAGTCTGATAAAAATATCAGGAAGTCTACCCAAGAGAGCTAATTTTAAAGTGAGCCCAGGACTGTACAGAGGGAGCATGATAAATTACAGTTAACCCCAACTTTATTTTCATCCTGTGGACCACAACACAGTACAACTCTGTGCCCTTAAAAGTCTGAATGAAATGGTTGCAAATGGGCTTCCCAGGTTGGAAACAGCCACAGCTTTCACTGCTACTTCTGGGTTCTATCCAATGCAAATGCAAAATTAAAAAAAAATTATTGGTCTCTTTCTGTTTGCCAGGCACTTCATAGACAACGTCTCATTTAATTGCAAATCTTTCCAAACATCACTCAGTCAGAGGGTACTTATTGTTTGCTTTGACCCAGATGATGGAAGTGGCCGAGGGCATGGCTCAACATGTGAGCACAGAAATGCTCTTGGCCTCCATGTGAGCCTAAGTGGAAGCACCTGGGCTTCACATAGCGTGTTAGTTGACTCTGCCAGCCAATGGGTACCCGTGGGGCATCAGCCTACTGTGGATTAGAAGCAGATGTATATACCCACAAAGCATCTAGTCTGCAAACACCTTTGTCCTAGACTTGCCTTGTGACATTTCCTATACAACTTCCAGTTTTCAGGAAAGCTCAGCCACGCGAGACCGCTTGCTTTGTTTTACTTACCTCAACACATTTTCTTTCCACCAAGATGTAGGTCAGATTTTCTTTCCTGAGATTTAACTGCTCTCAAATTTAAAGTTTTAGACAGTTTTATAAAGCTACTTTGCACACTTGAACTGCAAATAATTGTGGTGTGGAGGTGAATTTGACCACAAATGATTATTAAGTTTGTGCTGTGTCTTATTTAATCCATCCTATGTGCCGCGTAAGTATGAGCACATAATGAAATCAGGAACAATGCTTCAGTGGCATTTCTCCTAGGAGTTCAGATGCCTTATCACCCGTGCAGGAAACTGCACCCAAACCAAATTCTATGAGCCTTGAGAATGTGATTGAATAAAATCTCCAGTGACATGAGTTAGGCCCTTAAATGAAAAATGTCTACTCTCAAACTTTAAAAGTAAGCCATACACTACAGCAAAACATTTGACGATGGTAAGTGAATTCCTTGTGGCCTATTTTCCATCAACAAGAGCTTTGTTCAATAAGAGCTTTATCCAAAAATGTACTACCATGCCAAATATAATATCTGTTACATGAATATGTTTTAAAACAGTAGAAATAAAGCTCTAATGGCACTAACTTAATACTCTTCTAATGAATTTGATGCTCAAAAGTGTGGCCCTGATAGCTCTTTAAGAGATTAATCTGTAATGTACATTACCCAAATTCTTCATTAAACTTAGTATCCAAAAATTTGACCTATAACTAGTCCCTAATGAATGTTAATTCATTCAAAGACTGAAAATTGATAACTGCCTTATGCATTTTAAAAACTTTTGTGGAATTTAGTGTTTGCATGTTTAACAAAATTACTGCTTATTTCTGAGATTTCCATAGGACTCTGAAGAAGTAAGAGTAATTCAACACTTGTTTTGGTAAGTGATTGGCAAAACTTCATCTCCTTTGTTGAGATGAAGTTCATATTTTTGTGCCTGTAATTTTAAGTGGCTACTAAATTTATAGGAAACAAAGTAGAGCAGTTTTCTTGTCATTTTATTGTGTCTCTTGATAAAAAGTTTGTTTTTGTTTTTTTTTTTTTTTGGTACTGGGGATTGAACTCAAGGGTACTCGACCACTGAGCCACATCCCCAGCCCTATTTTGTGTTTTATGTAGAGACAGGGTCTCACTGAATTGCTTAGCGCCTCGCTGTTGCTGAGGCTGGCTTTGAACTCGCGATTCTCCTGTCTCAGCCTCCCTAAGTGCTGGGATTACAGGCTTGAGCCACTGTGCCCGGCTGTTCTTGATAAAAAGTTTTAATGCCATTGAGGAGTTAGGAATCATAAAGATGTTACCAACTATTAATATGAAATATCAAGCATTATCAGATCTATCAAATAGATGAAAAGATTATAATAACTTTAATAGTCTGGTTCACAAGGGTGTAGAACAACTACCATTCTTAAACATCACTCTTAGGGGAAAAATAGTACAATTATTACATTTTAAACCTCTTAAAAGTCTCAAAACCATTGTAGTGGACAGTTGACCCCTTTTTCCTTTTCAGGAATCCTCTTTTCTTTACCGTGACCCTCTACCCTGTCCCCAAGCACGTGTGAATCAGCCCAAGTTCAGGAGTGAGTTCAGATTAAGTCACTTTGACGAGCCCTTCCCCCTTGCCAGAGATTAGATCAGGAAGGAGCCTGTGACCCAATTCTGACCAAAAAGGCTCCAAGAGAAAGGTCATTGGAAGCTTTTGGAAAGTTCTTAGTACATGAACACATGTACTCAGTGTCCATCAGTCTTATTTATAATGTTAGAAAGTGGAAATACTAAAATGTGAAATAACGATTTGTACCAACAGGATTGCACTGCTGTTATTAAGATGCCGTCCTTCAGCGAGAATGCTGCAGTACGTAGCTCTGGGGAGGAAAAGGCCAATTAAAATGGTGTTATTAATACTTAAAGTGGTATTCTAAAGGGCATTCTAAATAAACGGGCTTATTAGTTATTTCTCAAAGGTATGTTTTATTAGAACATGAAGGAGCCTAACAGCCAGGGAAAGAGGTGGACAGTTTCAGCAAAGTGGAAACCAGGGCTGCTTTGAGACCTCAGCTGTGGATTCTGAACTCCTGGAAGGCCCCAGAGAGGCTCAGTCCTTCAAATCTGCCATGAGTGAAAGTTGGTTTGTTCTCTAAGCTGGCAGTCCCTGCACACAGCAGGGCAGCTTTGCCACAGAGAGGCAGCTTCTGCTCCCAACCTCCAGTTAGGAGAAGGCCAGGAAATGACTTTCTTTGGCACACCTTGAGTTACATGCCAATCCCTTGACCAACTCACTGAGGCCAGAGTCAGCTTGAGCCACTCCTGGGGGGCGGGGGACGCTAGGCAGGCAAGGCCAGACTATGACACTTCCCTTTCTAATTACTCCTCCTGAAGAGGAGAACCCAGGGAGGGGAACAGTCCTGTCACAGAAGAAGGAAGTGCGCTGGACGGTCAAAATAAACATTCCCTACGTACATTTAAGTGAGAATCAAAATAAGCTGGGAGAACATTTAAAATTAAATAGTGACTCTTGCTCCCCTCCCACAAGTGGTGATGAGAGAACATTGGTTTTTGAAAAGCTTCTTAGGAGTTTATGCTGTGTCCCACCCCCGGAGAATCCCCGTCTTCCGTAATGGATGTTTTTGTATAACCAGAGTAAGATGACTTGTTTAACCAGGCATCGCAGGCCGACGGCGATGACAGGGAAATAGGTGCGAGGCCGTGGATTCACCAGAGCAGTTTACGTTAATGAGCGGTGTAGTCTTCCCAGCTTTCCGTGGAGGGAGTGGCTGTGTGGAACTGTGGCGGTGTCGTTTTGTCTTACCTCCTGACGTGAAGTAGCCGCAGATCTGCAAACGTTTAAATCACGTAGAGACAATTGTGTGCAAAGTCACTTTCTGCTGACATGATCTTGAGAACAAAATCAAGAGTCTGGGGTCCTACAACGCGTCACGGTTCGTCCTTGCTGCCCTTGGGGCTTTCGAGGGACCGTGCAGAAGGAAGAGGCCTGTCCAGGGGGTGTGCCACGGTGACCAGCGTACACCTACGCTTCGGGACGAGTGGCCGCCTGCGCAGTCACTTGCTGTGACTGGTCGAGCGCAGGGGACGGGCCCGCGCCCCGGCCCCCCGCCCGGCCCCCCGCCCGGCCCCTTTCTCCGGAGCCTGTCACGCGAACCGCGCTGGCGCCTCCTGGCCGGCTTTCCCAAAGCCGGGGCTCGCGACGCGGCCCGCACATCTGTCGGGGCGGCCCAGGGCCGGGCGAGGGGACCCGCCGGGCCGAGCCATCGCGTGACAGCTCCGCGGGCGCCGCCCTGCACCTGCCGCCGCGGGCGGGGCTCCGGGCCAGTGCGTGCGGCCGCGCGCCGGCGGGTCACGCAACCCGGCGCCGGCGGCCGCTCGCGTGCAGGCGCTGACCCCGCGGGCGCGGCGGGGCGGCTCCGGTCCCCGCGCGGTCTGCAGCCCTGCCGGCGGCGCCCCGCCCGGACGCGCGGGCCGAGGGAGCGCGGGGGGACGGCGGCGATGAGCTCAGCCTGGGAAACCCGGCGCCGGGCGCGGGCAGCCGGCCGCGGGACGTGCCCGGGGGCTGCCTCCGGGGCGCGTCCGGTAGGCAGTCCGCGCGGCCTGCATGTGCGTGCGAGCGTGCGAGGGAACTCAGACACGCGAGGCTCCAGGCCTGGCTTGGCAAGAGGGGTAGCTGGGATTCAGTAAGAGTCAGGCTGCAGCCGCAGGATGTGGAAGGACAGATACACGACCTGGAAAAAAGCACAGTCGTGACATGAAGAAGTCATTACACCCATCTTTTCATGGTCCTGAACGTCCCATACGATGAAAACACGGTGGAAAGTTCTAGTTAGACGTAGAAAACACCAGCGTTCAGCTGACCCAGACAGACAGCACACAAGCCTTATGCTGTAGACATGAGCAACATCCGTGACGAGAGAGTAGTGCGTGTGACGTGTTCACAGTTCAGTCACATGTGCACATGTGACTCGCGGGTAGGCGGGTCACTGTGAAACAGGACTGATCAGCACGCACGCAAAGATCTTTCATTTTTATGAGAATTTCTTTTTTACAGGTTATAATGCTTATAGGATATGAGCTCAGTAAGGACTCGAGCCTAAGTCCTTTCTAGCAGATTGCATCAAATTGATACTTTTTGAATGAAGGAGTGAATGACTGTGTAAGCAGTACTCTAATGGTTAGAGCTGTGACCTAAAGTGTCATGCGTGAGTACTACCACCCAGCTACTGACCCACCTGTGATCCTGGTTATGGTGGAAATGAGGCTTACAGCATGCCAGAGACGGGCGGAGCGGTGCTTACTCAGCACCGGTGCTAGGAGAGGTCAATCCCTATCTTGTTTGAAGCTTTTGGTAGAAGACCCTTAAGACAGGAAAATAAAAACAGTCACCACAGAGGGGCTTTCTGGAACATTAGCTCTGGATAGGACAGATAGGATGTTTTAGCTGAATGAGATCAGATTGTGGATGCCAGTCCCTCATCAATCTCTTCTATTTAGAAAACTGTAAGACAAGCACATGGGCCCTGCTTTCCATTATTGTCCCTATCACAACACCCTTACCATTCTTCATCCCCCCAGGCCACCACTTTAAGGCTGTGTGTGCCCTTTCATAAGGGTCCTGCACAGTTGTTCAGGTTGTTGATGGCACAATGGTGCCTGGTGGAGGAAGTGGATAGCCAGTGAACTCCAGCCCTGGCTTCACTGGCCAAGACAGGCCTTCAGCCCACCAAAGGAAGAGGGGTCTCTCTCTAATTTGATCAAAGGCAGCTTGGGGACAAAGTAACTCTTCATTTCAGAGTTCTCAGGCCACTACTTCCCAGTGCTGCTCAGCATGTTTTTCCCTGTTGTATTCAATAGCATCGCTCTGCTGAGTCTCAAGACAGCGGCACTGGGGTAGCGGGAGAAGCCAGGACTAAAGGAGAGGCGAGCCTCGTCAACTTCCAACGTGTCTGTCGTGTACAAGTGGATGAAGACCAGCCTCGATGATGTGTTTTCTGCAGCAGGAAGAAAGCAATGCCAGCAAGAGCCGGCCTTTTCAATTTTAGCAAACTGGGAGAACCCTCAGCTCACAGCAGGTTGCTCAGGGAATGTGATTGGTGACGGGGTGGCTCAACCTTTTGGCTGAGTTCATTGGTGGGATTTGACATCAGGTGATTCATGTAGCACATATATCCTGCTGAACCCTGCGGGTGGCGGTGGGATCAGGTCACATTCCTTTTCCCATTGCTGTCTTCTCTGTAGTTTGTTGACGTCGTGTCACGGTACAAATAATGTGTAGTAGAGTCTGCAGAGTCAGGAAGGAGTGACCTGATTAGCCTGAACTTCTGCAGGGGAGATGTGCAGAGATGAGCCCCAACAGGACCAGAAGAGCCATGTGGTTTTGAAATCCTGGGTGGATGGGCCACACCCTGTATACACCTCAAATCTCCTAGTGCTTTGAAGGTATAATTATTGCTTCACAACTCCAGGGAGAGAGTTAATTAGATCTTTGTATGATTTTATTATCATAAAAATGAGAGTTTAAAGGGAACTTATTAAAATATGAAAATGTGTGAATAATATAAGTATATAAAACAAATTTGGAATTAATGTCAAATAAAAGCATAAAATGATCCAAATGGATTAACACCTTTAAAAATATAGGTTCTAACAATAATTAAGCAGTCCATCTTAGAATTTAGCACATAGGCCTAAAGCAAATAAAACATAGGAAGGAATCGTATTACTATGAACAACACAATTTATCATTTCACTTATTAAATATTCTTATGTTATCTTTTTAATTCATTAATGATTATTTACAAAAAGCTTGTAGAGAATGTTGCTTTCACCTTTATGTGGTTTCATAGGAGGGAAACAGGTTAAAGAGGTAAAGTAAAATATTCCACATCTTCCAAATCCTCTACCTACCTAAAATAAGAGAATTGAAGCAGTGGTGGAAGTTTACACATAGAAGACACTGGGTAAATAAATAAATACAAGTGGATAAATACAATTCCTCCCTTGGAGACAAAGGTGGCATGCCATGGATTGTTCTCGTCTGAGGACAGACACTGCTGCTTATTGATATTTGCACTGCAAGTACCACCCAGTACGTGACACTGGTAGGCGATGAATGAATGAGAGAGAAACCCCATCAGAACTCGCTTCCAAGGACCCTATTCCCCAGGCCGTCCCTGCCCCTCTCTTGATGAGTGCCTTCCTAGATTATTGCTGCTCTGTGTGAGCAATGAGGAAAAAGGAAGCAGGGCAGATGGTGGGATCCTGGCTGTGGTCAAATGTCTTTGGAAGGAGCAAAGTATTTGCAGATGTTTCAACAAGTGGAGGGGCTGGGCTGTGAGGAGGCCACAGGAAACAACTTCCACACCTTGGGGCTACTACTATAAAGGTATCATCACTCATCGGCCCAGGATTCCCTCCAAAACTTGAAAAGGCACCCCAGGCTGGAATGCCGCATGGATCCAGACTTGCTCAGGAATGCCCCGAGCGATCTGATCTAAACAGAGAAATTAATGTGATCTGTAAAAATAGCAATCGGGATCTTGGTTATCTGGGAATCAAATCCTTTAATCACTTTCGACAGAACTAATGAAACTGGAAGAAACCGTCATTGATTTTGAGAGTCTCCTTCTAAATTAGTTGGCCTTTGGCTTCTGGAGAGCAAAGTTCAAATTCCAGTTCCTGTCTGACAGGAAAATAAGTCAGACATAAAGTAGGTAGTCTTTTAGACTCCACACTGAAACACAGCATAAAGGGCATTTGGGTCTTGAAGAAACTATTTTCAGAGTTGTTGAATGCATCCATCTAATGCAGTATTTTTCATTGTAGCTTTTGAGGTTTTTTTGTTTGTTTTGAGTTAGGACATTTGTCTTTGATGGCAAATGTAAGTGAAATTTTATGTTTTCTAATGCAGTGTTCTAAATTCTACCAGCTTTGCACATGGCCTCTTCTGGAACACGTTAACATGCTGGTTGTGTGGACAATGGTGCCTGGGATCACAGGAAGCACCCTTGATCCTGAATGGCACTCAGCACTAGGCAAGGCAAGCTACTGGCTTTGTATCCTGGTGTATTCCCATCCAAGTTCTCATCTCGGATACGGTTACAACTGGAGAATTCTTTTGCTTTTGGCTCAGTGGGGCACAGTTTTATTTTATCAAACAATTATCTGTTTGTTTGTTTGTTTTTTTTGAGGTATCATTTTCTTTTTTTAATTTTCTTTTATTTTTATTAAAAACCAAATGCCAAATGTTCTCTCTGATTAGTGGATGCTGATTCATAAGGGGGGTGGGAATGGGAAACATAGGAGAAATGGAGGAACTCAAACAATTATCTGAATGCACGGCAACTCTGAATTTGTCTCCTCCAAATCCTAAACTTTCCAAGTAAAAAGACCTTACAGAAACATACATGTGGACACTTGAATCATGGAGATGAGCTTTTTATCACTCCAAAATGAAAATTTTTCTCAAATTATAAGGAATGGAAGAAAATACTAACACTGTTTTTGAAGTTGACCACATATTTGGAGAGTAGAGGATAATGAATTATCATCAACATTATTAGAGAATTATTATGTACATGTTGCCATTCTACGTGATTGTCCTCTGTGAACATTGGACGTCAATACACAAAGCTCAAGGCCAATGCTGGCTACACATCCTTTTGTCTTTTCTTAAAACCAGAAAAGGCACAGAGGTGTATAAGACTTGCTGTGCCTCCCTGACACAGGTCCCTAGAACATAGAAGAAACTCCTATATCATCAAGGTCCATTTCCATATTTAATGAACAGAGAAACAAATTCAGAGGGTGATTGATTCAACAAGCTATTATTATCATTTTGCAGGTGCTACAAATGGCACCAGTTTTGGTCTGAAGGCTCAGCAGTGAACAAGACAGATGTGGTGTCTTGCCCTGAATCACGCGGTTAATGGAGAAGCTGGAACCAAAAAGGAATCTGTAGCTTTCTAATTACAAGGGCCTCCATTAATCAAACACTGCTTTGGTCCCAGCCCCTAAGTGTCTCGCCTACATATACCCTCTGCTGCCTCCTTTTCTCTGCCCAGGGGGAAAGTGGCTTATCTGTGTTTGGAAAGAGTCACAGCCTAAGTAATCCAGCCCTGTCCCCTCTCTCTCTGGGGTGGGGGTGGGGTGCTGGGCTGGCTGAAGGATTGCCCCGCTGTGCCCCTTCAGGCCAATAGGATGGGGAAGGAGCTGTCCTGCACAGGCCTTGTGGAGGGCATGAGCCTCCTACGGAGGCTTAAAATTAAGAAGCTCACTTTCTCACAGATACCAGTCATATCTGTGTGTGTGTGTGTGTGTGTGTGTAAGAGAGAAGTATTTTATAAAAATAAAAATGAAGATACAACTGTGCAGCGTCATATTTGAACCACCCAAAGCCAGTTGAGTCCTGTCCTCACGTTCTGAGCCCACTGGCCACTGAACCTAGGAAAGAGTGTCTTTTGCTAATACCAACAATCTTCTCAACAGCTCTGCCCCAATTTCCACAATTTCTACAACAGCAACATTCGGTCCTGAGGCTTTATGGAGACAATGTGGTGAAATCAAAAGTATGTGGAATTTATAGAATTAGAAAAGCTGGATTTGAGTCTACTGTAAATAAGTGTCTGTAATTTTGAACCTTGGTTTTTTCCTCTAAACAATAGCACAGATTGCCTTACTGAGCTCATGTGGTTAAGGCCCAGAGAGGATAATAGATGTGCAAGTGCTTTGTAAACCGTAAAAGACTATAAAAAATGTGAACTGTTTTAACAGATTTAAAGGGCAAGCCTGCAATAATAATTCTCAGTTTTAGTGTATATTTTAAGCTTGACTTTATACATAGGTGGCTGATGGGTTAGATGGGTGCTGGTGGGCTAGGTGGTTGTTAAAGAAAGTCTAAGACTCTACCAACTAATCTCTTCCCTGGCCCAACTAACATTACTTATTTTTTAAAAAACCTTTCTTTTATTGCTGTTAGTCTTTTGCATTAAGCAATCCCTCTCCCAATGACCTCCTTTGAATTTTGAGCAGGTTTTTAAAAGGCTTTTCCACTATGAAGAAGCATCCCCAAAAGTGGATTGAAGGAAGGTTAAAAGAAAGGTTGAAGACAGGTAGTAGTCAAAGGAAAGTCTAGGCTGCAAGTTTCAACCTGAAGTACTTATAAGGAAACTGAGGCAGGTGCTGGGCATGGTGGTATATGCCTGAGATCTCAGTGACTCAAAAAGCTGAGGCAGGAGGATTGGATTGCAAGTTCCAGGCCAGCTACAGCAATTTAGCGAAACTCTATCTCAAAAAATAAAAGGGATGGAGATATAGCTCAGTGGTAGAGTGCTACTGGGTTCAATCTCCATTTCAGGAAAGGAAAAAAGAAAAAACAGAGAAGGGAGCTAGAAGGACAGGAACGTTTTTCAAAGTGGCACCTTCTCCGTAAATACATTTTTCTCCATAATTATTTTAAGGTGTACTCCCTTTGATGAATTAGCCATGTCTTAGCCTGTGAAGCAGGAGAGATGAACTCCAGTCCTGCTTCTTGACCATCTAATGCGGTGGCATTGCAGATATAACTCCATCTCTGTGGGGTTCAATTTCCTTCTCCAAAAAATGAAATCTTTGGGCAAATGTTCTCTAAAGTCTATTCCAAAACATATAAGACAATACATTTTTCTCCTATGTATGAAGGACAGACTCTGTTTTCCTGCAAGGAGATACTTCTGTTCACTGTGTAAGTAGGTTAAGCAAATGGGATCACAGACAGGCCAACCTCAGGACCTGGGGCATTAAAAACAAAGCAATTGGAAGAGGGCATCTGCCGATGCAGTATTAATTATCGTGAGAATCTATCAGAACCCAAAGTCTTTCTGTCGGAACCAGGTCTTTCATGTAATTTCAGAAGCAATCAAATAGCTTTGGTGTCTATTAAACAAAATTCCTCTCCGAGGACCAACAATAGCAATATTGTTGTTATTTTCTCTCATATACATAGATGGCCTATTCCAATCACTTTTTTCTACTAAATATGACTATGATTACCAGACAAAAGGCAACCATTACTAAAGACAGACAACCAGGGAGAATCAAGGGCCTTTGAGAGGGAAGATAATACACAGGTAAGACTATGGCCCTTGAAATCAGACATAGGATCAAACATGAGTTCCACTATGTCTTGGCACTTAATCCCTCTGGTTTTCATTTTTCCTCATCTGTAAAAAGCCAGGCTGATTCCTGCCTTGCAACTGTGAGAAATCACAGTACTATTTAAGAAGGACTTGACAGTCCCCACTGTCAATGTTATCACTACTTCTTTGTGTAATTTATTTTTATAGATGGTATAAGGATCCAATAAGGATCTAGGATTTTGTGACACTGAGGATTGAACCCAGGGCCTCACCCATACTAGGCAAGCTCTCTATCCACTGAGTTACAGCCCCAGCCCTATTTCTTTGTAGGGGATGTCAGTGGGGCAAATAACTCTCTTCTCCCTGTTTTAAAATTGAATCATATTCTTCCAGCTCTAACTCCCATGGAACTGTGCTCAAACTCAGCAAACTTATTTTCTTAACTTAGGTACTTATGTTCTTAAGGCCACCTCAGAAAATAATGGTGGTCCTCACTCAGAATAGAATCTTTCTTTCTTTCTTCTTTCTTTCTTTCTTTCTTCCTTCCTTCCTTCCTTCCTTCCTTCTTTCTTTCTTTCTTTTCTTTCTTTCTTTCTTTCTTTCTTTCTTTCTTTCTTTCTTTCTTTCTTTCTTTACTGGGGATTGAACCCAGGAGTGCTTAACCACAGAGCCTCATCCCCATCCCTTTTTATTTTTCATTTTGAGACAGGGTCTTGATAAGTTACTTTGGGCCTTGCTAAGTTGATAAGGCTAGCTTTGAACTTGTGATCCTCCTCTCAGCCTCATGGATCCACTGGGATTACAGATGTGTGCCACCACACCTGACTAGTATCTTTCAACATTAAAAGAAAAAAAAAAAAGACAACTAGGGATGTAGCTCAGTGGTAGAGCACTTGCCTAGCATACTTAAAGCCCTAAGTTTGATCCCCAGCACCAATACACACACACACACACACACACACACACACACAACCATGGTAAAAGACAAGTAACATAAAATTTACCATCCTAAGCGTGCAATTCAGTAGTGTTGATTATATCCACATTCCTGTGCAACAGTAAATTATTTTATCAATGTCTGGAATCCCCAGTGCCTAGCACATTTGCTGAATGGCCTAGAGTTTACCATCTGCCTTGATCCATTGGGTGGCTCTAACAAAATACCTCAAACTGGTTAGCTTATAAACAACAGTTTATTTCTAGTTTGTTTCTCCTGTCTCGGGAGGTTAGGAAGTCCAAGAGCAAGGTTCCAGGTGGCACCTTTTTGCTGCATCCTTGCTGGAGGAAGGCTGGCAGTGACTCTTCTGCAGAAACACTAATGCTATTCCTGAAGCTCCGCCCTCCTGACCCCATCACCTCCCAAAAGGCCCACGTCCAAACACCATTACTTTGGGGTTAGCATTTCAACACAGGAATTTTGCCAGGACACAAACATTAAAGCCATATCACCAACCCAATCCTGAAATTCCCTCTAGCCTGAGCCCACCAGGCCTAAAAGAATCTTGGTGGCCCTGTCAGGAAGGATAGAATCATTCTTTCTAAATCAAATTATTTTAAGTATTTCCTAAGAGCTAGCATATGTCTCATGACTTTGATTTTGTTTACTTATGTTCAAAATAGGTCATAAATCCCTGTGGTTCAAAATTCAACACTTGTAAATGGGTTTGTGGTGAAGATTCCAGTTCAGTCCCTTCGACATCCAGGTTCCCTCCCTGCACGCAACACTGATCTTCCCAGAATGTTTAGACAGATGTAAGCAGGACCACAGAGCCACATAGGTCCTGTACCCCACCTTTTTTATAAACCCTAACACACTGGTACACCTGTGGGCACTGTACTTTCTTCACCTAAGGTATCCCAACGGTCACACCATTTACTACACTCATTTTTACATTTCATGGATATACCATGGTCTAATTAATCCGTTTCCTGTTAACCAACATTTAGGGACCTTCTTTCTTTCCTTTTTTCTTTTTTGCCAGTCTGGTTAGCCCAACACTACTGCAGTGAATAACCTCATGGTACATCGCTCGTCAGGTGCACGGGTGCAGGCTAAATGTCTAGACCTGGAACTCCTGGGCCAAGGCATGTACATTTGTGGTGTGAGGAGTCCCTGTTGGAGACTCCTCTCACCACCCTCTAGCCGTGGAGAATCATTGCAGTGTAATGACAGATGTCACTTACAATGCAAGTGTGTGTTCCACATGTGAAAAGAGTGGAGGCAGAAAAATAGAATCGCTGCCCCCATGCCCATGCCCCCCCAACCCAGCTTCTTTTGTTCAGTATTTTCAATTCATCAGACAGACGATCTGCTGGGCCAGGCTCATCAGGTCAAGCCCCGCCTCCTCCGGGTCGCCTGGAGTCACTAGCCCTGGGTTCTGACCAGCTGTGGGGTCACATGCTCAACTGAAGTCCAGTCTGGTGGCCCAGGGTCAGCTTGAAGAGCCTGAGGCTGCTTCTCTTGCAGGGGCTCTGGACAGTACAGGGTCCCTTCAAAGGAGCCTTGAACAGGCAAACACTTGCATTAGCATAGCCTGCTTTTCCCAGGACAGGCCCTACTATGTGGGTGGCATAATTACTAATAGTGCTCTCAACACTCAAAGTGTCTTGAATTGAATTATAACTTATTAACTTTGCATAGGCTGGAGCAGTTCATACTGTGTCGCAAGGAATACTAGGGGCTTATAAAAGTGCCTGGGGAGAGACTCTCAGCAGGAAGGAGAGAGACTATGCATGTGGGATTTGGGCCCAAAAATCACTGGATAATATGACTGAGAGGAGTGTGAGCTTATAATAAATGAACACGCTTTTACCCAAAAGGAGTTAGATAGGGTTCTTAAAACGTTTAGATCAAAAGTGCTTGTCCCCTCTCTACTGATACTATTGGGCATCTTCTCCACCAAAATAGATGATTGAAAACCTATTTAGGCAGCAATCCTTGGCCTCCACAGAACAATACCCCCACTTACACTTATTGACAGCTCAGAGGGGCCAGGCTTCACCGGATGGGCCACTGGGTGCTTTTAGCAAGTGCTTTCCTGCAGCACATTCTCGCCATGCCGGCAGACTATGGAGTCTGGCCTAGGTGACAGAATGGGCAAGAAGGACCTGTGAGCACGGGTCAAAGAGGCTTTACTTTGATTTACTTGTAAAGCCACCTGCGAGCAGAGCGAAGCGTAGACGTGAAGTAAGGCAGCTGTAGCTGCCCGTAAACACCTTTGTTTCCCAGTAAACTTGGTGGTCTTGGCAGCCTGAAAAGAGGGAGATGTCTGGAAGGCCAGGGGAGCCCAGAGTGTGGGCTTCCTGTCATTCAGGCCTCCAGCCACATGAGCGGCCAGAACAACTTCGGCTGCCATGGAAAGCAAACACCTAGTGACCCAGCCAGCAGCCTTATTCAGGCCTGTGTCCAGAGCCCAGCCTTGAGGTGCTTGTAGTACCCAGCCTGGGGCAGCCTCTCCTCGTCTACACCTGGGCAGGAGCACATAGGAGTTTTACACTTACTTAGCAAGTAGGTCAGCCTCGGTCTACAACAAATATATTTAGCCTTCAAGTTCGCAGAGGTGCTCCTTGGGCTCCTCCTGAATTATCACGGGCTAAAGGACATCTGTGTTGATTCGGCTCTAACTCCCTGCGCCGGGCTTCCCATGTCGTTAATCACTTTGCCTCAACTCTTGCTGATTACTCTTGATTGCAAAAGCCTGCTCTTCAGTCGCTGCCTGATTCCCTTTGTCTCTCAGAACTCTTTCTTCTGAGAAACAATTCATCCCTTACACACATGTGACTCTCATCATTTCCTCTTCGTTTCAAATGTTTATTCCCCCTACTTTTGTTTCCATAGCAGTCATGTGTGTCCTCTTACTCTGACAACAGTCTTGGAGCCTTGGTACTCTCTTGACACAAAGGAAAGGAGATTCTTACCAAGTGCCCCCCCAGCTATACACCAGCACAGCTGACATGGCCAGTGGCGAGCATGACCACTCATGATTGGGATGTCATTAGTCTGTGCCAAGCAGGACAGATGAGCTTTCCCTTGAGGCACAGCTCTGTTGATTTCTGTGGAACTATGTTGGTTGAAGGTTCTTAGCAAGAGAGGAACTTCTTTTCTTCCTCCTCCCTTTCTCACTTCTTTTTCCCCTCCTAATTCTCTCAATGAAAAATGGCTTTGGATCCTTTGTAGAATCCAAAGAACCTAATAATGGCTTGAATTCCAAGGGGAAAAATGGGTCCAATGGAACAGATCTGAGGCTGTCCTGCTATGAACATGAATGAGAAATTAGCATGAATGAGAAACAGCTCTGTTGTGAATAACTAAAATATCAGCGTCATTTGTTATTGCAGCATAACTCAACTTGACCTGAGTTATACAGCCACAGATTCCAGAAAGCAGAGGGAAATTAGGGATATTGGCTGGTGGAGGCAGATTGTGACATGATGAGACAGAAGATTTGGGTGTAAATCAGGCATCATTAAGCATCAAAAGGAACAATTCAGGCTCTGAAAGGACCTAGGACCAGAGGACTCAGATGGAGCAATTTCACAGTGACTCTCCTTCAGAAAGCAGGAGGGCAGGGCTACTGAGTGTTGGTGTAGCCCCAGAACTTATGCCTGGACACTCCTGTCAGGGAATGGTACCAGGAGATGAAGCCTTTGGGCAGTACTAGGGTTGGATGAGAGCATAAGGGCAGAGCCTTGGTGCCTCTGAGAGTGCCACGAGCAAGCCTGCTGTCCTCTGTTCCTGCTACATGAGGACATGACGAGAAGGTGTCATTCTGCAACCTCGAGGCAGCCCTCGATGGGGGCTGGCACCCCACCTTGGTTTCTCACCCCGGATCTGTGATAAATTAATCTGTGGTTCATAAGCCACCCAGTCTGTGGTGTTTTTGTCAATAGCAGCCTAAACAGTCTAAGGGGAAAAGGGGGCATAATCCAGAACAATTTAAAGAACTAAAGTGCCTTTGTCTCAGCTGTCTGTGGAATGGGAATGAGATAGCCCTTGAAGGCTAAGACTAGGAGAAACTCGGAATTTTCTTTCCCTTGATCACAGTTGGCTCCTGAGATGAGCTGGAAAGCCCAGATGCGACCTTTACAGTTTCCCACTCAACATCCCCACAGGGGTGCAGTATTTGATGCAGCAGAGAAGCTGCAGTCATATTCAGCTCTGGCCTACTGCCGGGCCCAGTTTCTGTGGTTAGATGTAATCTATGGAGGATGCAGAGGTGCTGGCTGGGAGGCCAGGCCCACACTTAGCACACCGTGGAGGGAGAGGTGCTTTTTAGGGCTGTTTTCTGCTCCTTTGTGTTCTTAGTGTCTACTATTTCTGATACAATTGCTGTGGAAAGCCAGGATCCAATTCTCTCTCTTAAACTGAAAGACATGAATTCAGAGGCTGGTTTTCCCCATGGTATGAGGATGTTGTGTTCACTGTTAACACTGTTGTCTGCATGGATGACTCCTGCCTGTGACAGGTACAGACTATGAGGTCAGTCACACCTGCTTCTGAGTCTCGAGGATGCCTAGGGGCAGTGATTCTGTAAGCGTTGGTCCTCAGAGCATCAGGATCACCTGAAAGCCTGTGGGAACGAGATTCTTGGGCCCTTCCCAACACTTACTGAATTTAAAATTTTGGGATGGGGCCCAGCAACCCACGCCTGAACAAACTCTCCAGGGATTCGGATGCACACTTCAGATTGAGGACCGCTGCCCTGGGCGCTTCATTCTGAAGAACGAGTAAATGTCTCTCTCAGAAAGTTCTTAATAGGCCAAGGCTAAGGCTCAGATCAGCCCCACACTCTCCTCCGGGCTCAGTGAACGGTGCTCCAGGTGCCACCCCATCTTCACAGTACGTGTCCTAGTGGAGGACGTGGCGGAAAGCGTCCAGTTCTCCACAGCGCTGAACTGAGCACCTGCGCAGCCCCCACTGGACCAGTCCAGCTCAGGGCCAGGGCAGCTTCAGGAACCACAGACAATGTCCCCTCCCTGCCGTACTGTCTCCCTCTCCATAATTTCCACTTATCACTGCAGGGGTCCCTGATGAAATCCACCTGTGAGACCAATACCATCTCTTTTGTGTACATGAGGAAACCAAGACGTGGAGAATCAAAAACTTGCCACAGAGTTATTAAGGGATAGAATTGGGATTAAATCCAGTCAGTCTAACTCCTAGATCCACTGGGAAATTGGGGAATTCCTGGGATGCAGACTTTGAAAATGCTGCTCCTAGAATCACTGTCTCCATAAGGTTCACAGCAGGTGTCAGAAGAGCCCTGGAGTGCCAGCCGACTGCCACCGGTCCCTGTTTTCCCAAATGAGGCGGTGGATCCAGATGGGAATAAATGCAGACACAATTCTCATGTCAAAGTGGGTACATTTTGATTTCTCTTCATCTATTTGTGCTTTAATTTCTTCTCCAAACTAAAGGCAAGAGCTGTTCCCCTCTCCCGAACTCCACACTCTGCTCTGCACACCTCACTGGGATATCCGGCAGTAATCTCCCTGGGAGTCCATTTACATAGCCCCTCGTTGCTCACCCTTGCCTGCTCTTCCCTGGTCCCTGTACATATGCCATAGCAGTCAAGCCAAGCCTGATAGTCACTCTTTGCTCCTTCCTTTCTCCCATCTCCCGTTTCCACTTCATCAGCAAGTCAGGCTGGTTCTACTTCCAAAACGCATTCTACATCCGCCTGCTTTGTCCCCATCTCTACAGTACTCACCTACCTCCAACCACTCCCAATTAATCTTCCCATATTTATCATCTATTCTAGTCAGCTTTTTTGCTGCTGTGACTAAAAGACCCGACAAGCACCATTTTGGAGAAGGAAAAGTATATTTGGGGGCTCACGGTTTCAGAGGTCTCAGTCCATAGACAGCAGGCTCCATTCCTCGGGGCTCGAGGTGAGGCAGAACATCACAGGGGGAGAGTGTGGTGCAGGGACGCAGCCCACATGATGATCAGAAAGCAGAGAGAGACTCCACTCGCCAGATACAAATTATAAACCCAAAGGCACACCCCCAAGGACTCACCTCCTCCAGACACACCCTACCTGCCTTCATTTACCACTCAGTCAATCCCATCAGGGGATTAATTCGCTGATTGGGTTAAGGATCTCCTCACCCAATCATTTCTCCTCTAAACCTTCTTGCGTTGTTTCCCACATGAGGTTTGGGGGACACCTCACGTCCAAACCATGACATCATCCCACTTCCTAAAATCTTTTCCACAAGTAGACTGAGTAAACTTTTGAAAATACACATTGGCGTGGCTGGAGGTACATAGCTCAGTGGTAGAGTGCTTGCTTAGTATGCACCATGCCCTGGGCTGTTCCCCAGCACCACAAAAATAAGTAAGTAAATAAATAAATATTTTAAAATAACAAAAACGCACGTTGGCCTATGTCACTCTTGTTATTGTCTGGGGGCTCCATCATCACATTTGGAACAAAACCCAAATTCCTCCTGCAGGCTGCAGAGATCTCAAGGATCAGCCCTTGGCCGTTCCCTTCCTCACTTCCTCCACATCCGTTCCTGGTGCACCCTCTTTAGCCACTCTGGCCTTCTGCTCTGCGAGCAGAACTTATATTCCTTATTCTTTCTATTTTTAATTCATTTTTTAAAATGTCCTGTCCACTAATATGTCAGCTTCATGAAGATGACCTCATCGCCAGGCCTGGCACATGGTAGGTGATCAACAAGTATTTGTTGAGTGATTGAGTTTGCACGAGGGAGACTGAGATGCCTGAGAGAAGGAGTGTCAGCAGAGCCCACGACTACCACCATTGGTAGGATCGGTTGTTTCTGGTCCCAGCATGGGTGTCAAACATAGCGTGTTACCTGACTATGGCAATTGATCTTCTAAATGAAGTGATCTGGCTAAAAAAAGAAGACAACTGTGAGGATCTGAAGGAAGGCCAACCACAGAAAGGGAATTGTGAATTGCATACAGCAAGGAGCCTGAAAGAACAAATGTCAAAGAATCACACTCAAAGAACAAAGGCCTCATTCTCACACACAGGCTTTTTTAACACAGAATCCTTGGGATAGAAGAGGAAGGGGGGCGGGGGAGAGAGAGAGAGAGAGATTGAGAGACTGGAAGCAGAGAGAAACTGGACAGAAAGACACATTTCTGTTCAACAATGGGCTCAAATCTTCCACCAAATAGCATACGTATGTATATTTTCTCCGGGGAGAAAAGTAATCAGAAGCACATTTTATTATGTACAAGGAAAAGGAAAACCAGCAGGAAGAGCAGCATTTGCCAAACTGAGCACGAGGACATCCCTCCACGGTGGCCCGTCTGCCAGCAGGTTCCAGGGCGTCCGCTGGGGCCAGGATGGCTCTTGAAGCCTCACGCGTGACAGGGCACTTCCCACAGAAAGCCTTCCGTGGTTGACGTGAGATACTGCTGCTCAGGCAGGAAATGAAAGTGAGCAGAAGCACACAGAGCGTGCGTGCTGCAGGGAGCCGCCCTTGCAGCTCTAGTGTCAGCCAGGAGCAACCTAGAGCTGTGTGGGGACAGCAGTGCAGAAGAGCAAGTGGCTTCCTCTTAACCTGAACTTGTTTTAAAGGGAAAGCAGTGTTGTGCACACGTACCCATAGCTTATACATCAGAAGAACTTCGTAAAGTGGCCCAGGAATAAAGAGGTGGTTCCGAATAGTCATCATACGATTTATGGCTATTTCTATTTCAAGGTATCATTATAAGAAATACATTTTGTGTTTTTTAAAATAGGCTTTAAAAAAGAAATGTCTTTTTTAAAATACACTTTTACTTGTTGATGGACCTTTATTTTAGTCATTTATTTATATGCGGTTCTGAGAATTGAACCCCGGGCATCACACATGCAAGGCAAGTGCTCCACCACTGAGCCACAACCCCAGTCCCCAAAAAGAAATATCTTAAGAGAAATTATAACTGGAAAATTTCCAAAAATAAATTTGGCAAGAAATACTTCTCCATGGTTTAAAAAAAATGAGTTGGAAGAGATTGTTTTTCTTGTGTCATTTTTCTCTAAAACCCATTTCTACTTCACGCGGTGGCTCTGCTGCCAGCTTATGATCAGGGTAGTGACCCAGACACAGAAAGACAGCCCTGATTCAACTTCCAGCTCCAACATGCCCAATCTGGGTGAGGCACTTAATCTCTGAGCCAAGCTTTTCTCATCTGTAATATGGGGACCATAGAATTATCATAAGGATTAAATGAAAAAATGAATGTAAAACATCTGGCACAGAGTAATGTGCAATGCACAGTCATAATAATTATTATCCAAATCATCTATGATGTGCCTCTGCCATGGCAGGCATTGTTCAAGGTGCTAGGGATGTGTACCAGGCTGCTGCCCTGAGCTGGCACAGATCGTACACAAGGCAGACCCACAGGCCGCCATTTGCTTCATCTTCCACGGGAACAGCACATCTGGAGCTGGCAGCCAAGGAAATGGGGCCATAGTTTGTAGCCCTGATGGAGAAAAATAAAATGGGAAAAATCTTATTCTCTAATGAAACAAACAATATTTATTATTATGACTTTACACTGTGTTAATACCCTGTCATTCATGGAGTGGGCGACGTAGAAGGACTTACTCCTACAGTTAAGTAGTTTAAAATCCAACCAGGGAGTCAAGATACATGATATGGGAACAGAAAAGACATATATCCGTGCTAATGACACGATGAGGTCCAGGCGGGGCGCCTTTGCACAGTAGATGAGGACTGTGCAAACGACCCGGCCGCAGGGCCGTGGGAAGCAGTCCCAAGGATCAGCACGGAGTGATCACTCCAGGCCTTGGGAGATGCTTGTGAGAACATTGTAAACTCTCCCACGGTCGATTATGAACATATAGGAAAATGAAAACGAAGAAACGAACGGGTCTTCGGTGCGCCCTAATGAAAACCTTAGAGACGCCGAGGACGCCAGCATTCTGCTTCTTCCAAAACTGGCTTTATTTTTTTTCTTTTTTCTTTTGGTGCTGGAGATTGAACTCAGGGGCACCCGACCACTGAGCCACACCCCCAGCCCTATTTTGTGTTTTATGTAGAGACAGGGTCTCACTGAGCTGCTTAGCGCCTCGCCATAGCTGAGGCTGGCTTTGAACTCGCGATTCTCCTGTCTCAGCCTCCCTAAGTGCTGGGATGACAGGCATGGGCCACCTCGCCTGGCTCTGGCCTTTTTCTTCACACAGCTGACCGTCGATCTTTCCCATCCGTGCCACACTGTCATGTTCCTTTCTATGTTTAGGTTCCCTCCTGACAGGGTAGCGTTTGCACTTCACTGTCACGACATCCCCAAGGGTTTCGTTGATGTGAAGTGTTTTCCTGCGTCCTGCGTGTCACTTGCTGCAGACCCAGAGGCTCTGCAAACCCAGCAGTGTCCTGGTGGCCCCGTGGGCTCTGTCCTCTGTGGTGCCATCCACTCTGAACTCAAATGGCACCCCCGGCACCATCACTTTCCACCTCCTCGTGCACTTTCATCTCTGTTTCTATTCACTCCTTTGTCCCCTTGGAGCAATGTCACCAGGGAGAATCACTGGGGGACAAGAAAGAAACAGAGCTGCTCACCTTGCTTTCTGAGGGTGACAACCACAATCACACAGAGGCCCGACTCTGTCTCTAGGAAGTGACTGGTTGTCCAGGGATCCTGATGGGCACCTGCTATTTATGTAGTGATTTGCGTGTAGCAAAGTTTGTACTGTGTACAGTTAACGGTGAATAGACCTTGGTAACTGAGACTTGAATTCTTACTGGAGAACTGGCATTATTTAATAAAAATGTGGTAGCTGAATTCATGCATATCAGGATCATGCAAAGAGAGAACTTCCTATATCATCTTATCTCTCCCAGCTTTTAGCCTGTATCAATGGACAGTATGTACCCATGAAAGAAAGCTCTTGTACATTATAACTGAATTGGATTAACGAAAGTTTAATGAGGGTAATACATCAAAATGAAGTGTTAAACATGTACCTTAACGTAAAACACATAAGCCTAATAAATCTCTATTAAATCACAAAAATCAGTACACTTTGTACACAGCCATCGAGGCCAAAGAGCAAGGGCTTCTTGGGGTTTCCAATACTTTATTCCCTCTTTTTTCACCTTATTTTTGCCTTTTCTCTTTCCTTTTATTATATGGAAATCCAGGTCAAATTAAATGTAATACATTGTACTAAGCACCACTGAATCCAACTTTTACAAAAGTAATTCTCAAGGGATTGTGGCTCAGAGGTAGAACGCTTGCCCACTGTGTGCAAGGCACTGGGTTCGAGTCTCAGCACCACATATAAATAAAATAAAGGTCCTTCGACAACTAAAAAGAATTTTTTTTAAAAGGAGTTCTCAAGGCTGGGGGTGGAGCTTAGTGGTAGAACACCTGTCTCATGCTTTTGTGTACCAGGTTCCATCACAGCATCAAAAACATAACATAAAATAATTCTCTATCTGACTACTTTTTACCCTCCACCTACCCATCCTCCCACATGGAAAATGTTTTTCTTCTCTTAATAATGGTAGTGTTATGGGGTGGAAACTGAGACGATTTTCCCCATGTTCAGATTTATGCTGTTTTAATTCCTCATGATGAGCACTGACGAACATGTTTAATGTTTACAAACCAACAGTAATTTTCCCAAATACAAAAAAAAAGGAAACACTTTTTTAAACAGTTGAAAAAATTCCTTTAGAATTTTCCTGAGTGGCTCGTTAATTTTCTTAGAATTTCTCTAAGGAAGACACACCGTAGCACCTCAAGTGGCAACGCTGCTCGTTGCTTTTTCTCTCCTTGATCAATTGATGGTGCTGATTCTTCTTTTTAAAAGGAACTGACAACAGTCCTGGGTCCAAAAATCCACTCCTGCTTCTTTATATTATCTCCTGCTCCATGCTACACTAAGACAATTCTCCTACTAGTAAAGATCTTGCCAAATTTTACCTTTTTTTTTCTTTTTTTTTAAATTTATTTATTCTACTTAGGTTTACATGACAGCAGAATGCATTTTAAGTCATTGTACACAAACAGAGCGCAACTTTTCATTTCTCTGCTTATACACGACGTAGTTGAAAGATAAACATTAATGCTTTTCTGTAAAGAGTTGGTTTAAAAGGCCTCCTGAGGAAATGATCCAGGACTTTGTTCTGGGCAAAGATTTTTTGGATACGACCCCAAAAGTATGGTGACAAAAGAAAAAGCTGACAAATGGGATGACACCCGACCAAAATCCTCTTCAGAGTGGAGGAACACTGGACAGAGAGAGGACCGCTCCTGCGGACCAGGAGATGACTACAGATTGATCCCCGCAAGGGATCAATTCACAGAACATAGGAGAAACTCAAACAATTCAACACCAAAAAAAAAATGATCTGATTTAAAAATGGGTGAGTGACCCAAATAGACATTTCTCAAAAGAGGGTATACAAATGGCCAACAGGTGTAGGAAAGATGCCAAACATCACCAATCAGGGAAATGCAAATCAAAACCACAACGAGATATCATGGGCTAGAGCCAGTTAGAACGGCTGTCATCAAAAAAAAAGAAAAAAAGAAAAGAAACTAACAAAGTCTGGTGAGGGTGTGGAGAAGGGGAACTCTCCTACACTGCTGGTAAGAACACAAAGAAGTGCAGCTTATGGAAAACAGTGTGGAGTTTCTCAAAAAAACTAGAAAAGGAACCACCATATGATTCAGCAATCCCACCACTGGGTACAAATCCAAAGGAACTGAAATGATTACTCCCAGGAGATATCTGTACTCCTATGTTTATGGCAGCTCTACTCAAAAGAGCCAAGACATGGAATGAATCTGAGTGCCTACCAACAGATGAATGGATAAAGAAGATGTGGTATTTTGCACAGTGGAATACTATTCAGCCATAAAAAAGAATAAAATTCTGCCATTTGCAGCAACATAGCTAGCTCTGGATGAGTTTATGTTAGGTGAAATAAGTCAGGCACACAAAAATAAGTGGGATATGTTCTCACTTAGAGTTTGGATAAGCCTTCCAAGGGCCCATGTGTTAAAGGCTTGGGCTTGGTACCCATGGTGTTGTGGGAGGTGGTGGAACCTTCGCGAGGTTGAACCCAGTTACAAGTCTTCCAGACGTATGAGCACATGCCCTCATATGGGATATTGTGTCCCCGGCCTGTCCTCTTCCTCTCGTTTGGTTCCTAGCTGCCAAGAGGAGAGCAGCTTGATCTTCCATATGCTGCCTCACCACAAACTGAGCTGCAGGACCACCTGATCAGGGACTGGAGCCTCTGAAACTGAGAGCCAAAATAAACCTCTTTTTAAGCTGGTTATCTCAGCTATTACAGTAACGGGAAACTGACTAACACCAGTGGAACTAAAAAGTTGATCTCAAAGAAGTAGAGAATAGAATAGTGGTTACCAGAGTCTGGGGAGGATCTGGGGGAGGGGGAGGAGAGAAAAAGGAGAGGGGAGAGAAGGAGAAAGGGAGAGAGGGAGAAAAAGAGAGAGGGAGAAAGGGAGGGAGAGAGAGAGATTTTCGTGGTTATAGGGGTGTAGCTGGATAGAAGGAATTGTCGAGAGCCATACGTGGACTGTGTGTGGACCAAACTGGGACCTGGGAACTCCCAGATAGGTGTGAATTTCTATTCCACTCTGCCGAGTCCCACACAGCACCGGAGATGGGGTGACCTGCCGTAGCCACGCAACCTGCTGACTGCAAGTCGGGAAGCAGGACTCCACCCCTGGAGCCTTATCCTTGCCTTTGATGTATCCCTTAAATAAACCACAGGAGCCATTTTCCAATTGTTCGGCTCCAGTTCCCGTGTGGGCAGGACCTTTCAGATTCTCTGCATTTAAAACTATTTTTCTGACTTTATCTTTTATTTCTTCACTAATTATTTCAGACTTTATTTTCTCAGGTGGTTTATCCTCTCCTGAACAGGAAAGATTACCCTGGCGAGGTGCTGGCCGCCTCACAATAAGGAATAACTTCTAATGTGCTATATCACACGGTAGGATAACAATGATTGACAATTAACTCAGTATTTCAAAATAGATAGTAGAGAGGATATTAAGAAAATTTTAAGAAATATTTGTCAAATGAAGAGTGGCCTGACTTTGACTCCCCAACACAAAGAATGATAAATGTCTGAGGTAATAGATATGTCAAGTACCTTGACCCAATTATTGCACATTATATGCATGTATTAAAAGGTTACACTCTACCCCATAAATATATATATTTACTATATGTCAAGTAAAAATAAACATCTGCCTGAAGTTTTATTTTGTTCTCTTTGCATACTCAGAGCCTTCAAGGTCAGCACTCTCAGCCTTAGACTCTGTAGGGAGATTGGAATTCTCAGGAAGATATTAGAAGCCATCCAACTGAGTCTAAATCGAATGTGTCTTTAAAGTTTATTCTAAATCATACTTTCTTATCATAAAACATTTGTGTTCATTAAATCAATAGAGAATAGCCTCTGGCTTCCAGGAGGTTATCTTTTTTCCCAAACCCAAGTTCACAAAGAGGCTTTGACTGTTTTCCTTAATTGAACAGATCAGTTTAAAGAACAAGACAAACAAGCACCTACTTGTGCTGAACCCCAAGCGGTGCTGGGACATATTCAGGGTTGAGTCTGTGACCTGCTTCTCTCCCTCGGCATTCCTTCCGGGAGATCTGCTCTTGTTAGCTTCCATTTCAACTAACACAAAGGGCAGTTCCAATTTTTTTCTCCTGCCCTGTCCCGTCACCCCCAAGCGATCTCTATTTGTGTATTTCTAGTGGCCTATAATATACATCTCAGGACTTCCTACAAGGTAATGTCCAGATAGGATTCTCTCATCTTTTTTTTTTTCTTTTTGTACCAGGGATTGAACTCAGGGGCACTCGACCACTGAGCCACATCCCCAGCCCTATTTTGTGTTTTATGTAGAGACAGCGTCTCACTGAGTTGCTTAGCACCTCACTGAGGCTGGCTTTGAGCTCATGATCCTCCTGTCTCAGCCTCCCAAAGTGCTGGGATTATAGGCGTGTGCCACCATGCCCAGAGGATTCTCTCATCTTAATCACCAAGGCCACTGCCAAGTGAACTCCTGCTCTGAAACTTGGGAGCTCCTTTCTTTCCCTCTGTCCAGCCTTACATCAAGTCCCCTGGCTGAATGTTCACGATGCTTCCTCTTTTTCACTTTTTCCACCACTCGTGGCTGAAATCTAATCCTCCCAGCCCATTCTGCACTCTCTGGACAGCAGAGACCCCAGTCCCTATACTCATCCTTGCTCTGCCCACAGGAATCCACAGCATCTCCCAGAAACCGGCTCTCTCTCCCCAGCTTCAACTCCACAGCCATGGTGATGTGCCCTTTTCTTACTGAGTGTCAAGGGATACTACTTCCTGGTTGGAAACACTCTGTCGATGATCAGCTTATGCTTCCTCCCTGCAGAACACCTCATTTTATTCCAAACTCCTTCCCAGGCCTGAGAGGTGCCTGCCTATCTTTCTGACTCATTTCCTACCACAGTCACCAAGGCCCCCTCTGCAGTAGCCACACTTGATCTTTCCGTTCCTTCTCACCAGAGGCCCTGTGCACCCTCGAGAGCCATTCATTCAGTTCATTGCATGACAGGCTCTTAATCATTAGGGACTCCGTGTGATGCCATCTCTCAGCGGCCTTCCCTGGCCATCCCAGTGAATTTGTTACACTCAGAGCTGCTTCGGTCATGCTCCTGAGTTTTATTTTCTTCGTATTATCTTATATGGGTTTTCACTTTGTTGTCATTTGTCTCTGCCGTTGGAATGAATAACCCACATGGAGCCTGCAACTTGCTCTCCTGTGCACTGCTGAATCCCTATATCCTAGAGCGCTGCCCGGAACCCCATTTAACTTAAGAAATATTTGTGAATGAATGAGTGGCCTGACTTTTACTCCCCAGCTAGGCCAGCTGCTCTCTGTGCTGTCTTAAAAATCCACGTGCAAATCCCTAGCCATGTATGCTCCTCACTTTACTCTCCTGTACCAATTTTCTTGGTTATTCCTTTTGTCAATTTTTATCAGTCACTTCCTTCAAGATCTAGCTCAAAGGTCACCTGCAAAAACCTTCTTGGATTCTCCCTGCCATGAACTCTCCATTTCGTCCCCTCCCACTGGAACCCTAATTTTATTATACTGAGAGGCTTTTGACATGTTGCTTCGTGACTACAGTGCCTTTCTTTTTGAGTCATCTGGTTGTTTTCTTGTTGAGCAAAGGTGTAGTTAGTGACTGGGAATCCTGATGACAGCCCCGGGCTTTGGAAAGCCATTTTCTACATCTACAAATTAGAAGAGTTAGTCTAGACCAGAGGCTGCAAAACTGCAGGCTCAGGGTTGGTTAAGGCCCACAGATGTGTTTCATTTACCCTTAGTAAAACCCAAGTTAGTTGGCAAAGTTTAAATATTGGGAAATTTTAGAACACTTGGAATTCTAGCCTCTGAAAAAAGTCATATTGGGCAACAAGAGACCTACATTCTGCATGGCAGAAAATTCACCAAAAAAGAAAGCAGCTGTCCCTGAGCACTGGGTACAGGCCCAGGACATAGCTCCAGACAGTGTCTATGCTTTCCTAGTTACGCGAACTCCCTGTCTGAGTTTGCATACAGAAGGAACCCCAAGACTGCATTATCCCCGAGGTCCCTTCTGCTCCGTGTTCACGGTTCTGGCTGCACATGACATATCTCTCCAAACATAAGTTCACAGTCTGGTGCTCTTCTGTTGCTTGTGCAGGTCACACAGCTAGACAGAAAGCAAGTGATTAAAATGTGTTTGCTGAACATTGAATTTGGTTGAATTCATAAATTTGCAGTGAAAACCTACTACCACATCATAAAAAATTCATTACAGATGTTTGGTTGGCTTTTATAAAGAAAGGCATCCTGACAAAATGGAATTAAAATAAAAACATAGTGTTTGTGTGATACACAAAATCCAGCTCTAGATAGAAACTAGCCACATGAAGCTTCATTTGGGCAACAGAAATGTAGTCCTTGAGTCTCTGTTGTGTGTAACTCCCATTGTGGTTATGCAGGCGTATCAAGAGCAGAATGTACTCCAGGGATAGAAAAATATTGCTATTTGTCCTCCCAAGTAAGGATCATGTGCCCCACAGCTAGACAGGCTGTGACCCTGTACTGCAATACCAATGGCTATCTTGCTGTGTTTCCACAAAACTACAACCACCATCTTTAAAAAAAAACCCCATTTTTCTCTTTGCAATAATTCATTAACTTTAAAGGGGAACACATTTCATATAGTTTCCAAGGGTTAACAGCAATAGCTGAAAGATTCTACACCCAAGACATGCCCCAAGCTGGGCTGAATCTGGTCCCCCAAAGTGAATGGAAGGCGCGGGTCTCTGACTCATCAGACCTATTAGCAACATTGTCAAAGCCCAGAGTCTTCTTCCCACTGTCTCCTCCATCTTTCCATCCTATTTTAAAGGATACTCAGGAATGATACAAACATTTAATAGAGAAGATATTGCATTTCTCAAAAATTCTGCACATTAGAAGTTTACATTTATTCAAAAAAGTATACTCTAAAGAACCAAGAGACAAATAAGTTAATCTGATGAGAAATTTTAACATTTACAATAAAAGCTTTTCAATTTGGGCATTTTTAATTTCTCCTTTTTAAAGGAACAGAGCTGAAGTGTATACCCTTGTGCTATCTATGAAAAACGAATAGTATAAATAATAGTTGAAAAGAATCATTTACTTACCAAAGAAAATAATTTGTTTTGCAACACTTGAGGTTTCTTTCATTTGTAAAACACTTATTCAAAGTGTAAGCAAGGCCAGAGCTTCTTAGATATGGTAATCGTTTATCTACTGACTAAATCTGGGCCTGATTAATCATTTTTCTGGTTACTGTATATACTTGAAAATAATCAAATTGCATTTCCTTTAAAATGGTCCAATTTATATTTGAGGTTTGGGTACTTTTCATCTCTCATTGATGTGTAAACTTTTGAGATCACACAGTTTGCATGTTAAAAAAAAACCTAGTTGTACAGTGGAAATCTTCTGTGACCTTCTCCTTCCCAAACCTTGGTTTCTTCATTTGTCAAACAGAGATGGTGATACTACCTCTTTCCCAGGGAAGGAGAGAGGGTTGAGAGAGAGAAAGTGAGCACTGTAGAATGAGCAAAGTCAACATCATCAATCCTAGTAAGTCCTGAGGATGCTGTGATGAATTATGCATTTCTACCTTAATCTGCATGACCCCAATTGGCAGAAGACACGGAGACCCAAAAAATTAGGAAATTTCCTCCAGATCACACGTTGAAGAACTGTCCTCTTTGGCTGCTCCTGCTTACCCACTGGCCTTAAGTGGGGCACAGCTCTGCCACAGAAGCAATTAGAAATCAAACACATGAGTCAGAGATCTTCCTTGACTGGTGATTGCAATCCTGAGCCTGGTTTTCATATATGCCTGTAGAACAGCCTCTTTAGTCGAGGTCTGTACCCTGTGCAGGGAACATGAGTCACCCCCTACCCATCCACTCCTCCACATTCTGACTCTCTCCATTATGAATGAGGAACTAAGAATTCTCCTCTCCTCATCCCCCACGGGAGTTCAGCAACAGCCCTCTCCGCCTGGTATTTCACCCTCTTAGTTAATGGCCTTCTTAGATTTTTGTATGCACCTCATCCTCTGGTTCAAGAAGCCATGTAACTTTATATCATCGAAGAAGAGCAAGACATGGCTTGGATTATGGATTGGTTTTCAAAACACTGCACTTTCCGATTCATACCACTCCACGCCCCTTCACCTGCTAGGAAGATGTGCCCCAAGTGCAGAGGACACTCCCTGTCAAACATGATTTTGCTAGGTTCTTTCCCCAACAGATTGATGGAAGAAAAGGTGTGTGGGCGACAGTGCTGGTGATGATGGCCATGGTAACAGGGTGGTGACATTGGGAGGGTGGCAATGGTATCAGTTAAGGGGTATCAATGCTGGTGATGCTGGTGATGGTGGTGGTAACAGTAGAGGTGGGTCATAGTGACGACAGCGTTTTTCAACCATGTGGAAAATGCTTGTGTGGGCGCAAAATGTCATTCTACTCTCTGAAAGTTTATCTTATCAACATTTCATAACTTATCAGGATCCTGTGAGGTTGTTAAAGTTTGTGAAATGAACTATTTTCCTCAGTGGCATAGGTATTGTTTCCTTTAAAGTTTACATCCACCATAGACCTAAAGCAAATGCTTTCATCATAAGGCCAAGGATAAAATGAAATCATGTCATATGGATTCAGATACTTTCTCAATTTGGGGAATTCTAGGTATGGTACCCATGCAAACCTAACGTACGCTCCCACATGGATTTAAGAGTCTTATGGAGCCTGGGCATGGTGGTGCACGCCTGTACTCCCAGCTGCTGGAGAGGCTGAGACAGGAGGATCGCGAGTTCAAAGCCAGCCTCAGCAATGGCGAGGTGCTAAGCAACTCAGTGAGACCCTGTCTCTACATAAAACACAAAATAGGGGTGGGGATGTGGCTCAGTGGTCCAGTGCCCCTGAGTTCAATCTCCAGTAAGCCCTCAAAAAAAAGATTTTTATGGAGGAAGACAACATGATAGCTGTCATGTAGACTAACTGAAAAGTTTAGAATAAATGTGGTTTCTAGATCACGAGGCTGCTCTGGCTGGTGACAGAGGTGTGGTAAATGTGCTGAATGCCAGGCCTTCGGAGAAAGCAGGGCCGCACCCTGTGCGAAACCTTTCAATGACATCAAGGGACAAGAAGGAACTGTGAGCAACACTGCCAAGGGCAGAACAAACCTTCCCAGGCTCCTCCATGGCCTGGTCCCTTCTCTGCTTCTGGCCTCGGGCTCTCTGCAGCCTCCTCCTTTTTTCCCCAAGTGGAGGAATGCAACTCCAGGGCATCTGTCCTGCCTTCCTCCCCCAGGGGGCTGGGACTGCCTCCATCCTGCACTAGAAAACTCCCAGAGCCTCTGCTCCAGGTGTGGGTGAAGAACAAATTGTTGTAATCATGAGGCGTCACTTCGTCACCCGACACCACTTCTTTCCCTAGCGTGCGCGGGATCTGCACTTCTGTAACCAAGGAAAGACAGCGACTATGGGAAAAGGAAGACTTCTGCCGAAATGCTGAGTGCTGTGCTCTTTTCTTGGACCTGTCTCCATAGGCACCTGCAAAGCTGCGATATTGGCCATGTGAGCAGCAGCCTAACCTAACGTCCCTCTGCCCAAAGTGTGTCCCCACAGGCCAAAACCCTTCTCCTGCTTCGTCAGCCTTGTCACCGTGCCCACCCACCTGAGTCTCCATGTGGCACCATTCCATATGGTGCCCGCGAGCCCACGTGGTCCTTGAATTGAGGGTAAAATATACATCCAGTTTCCAAAACTGAGCATGAAAAACATAATATAAAATAACTCAATAATCCTTGCCATTGCTTGTCAGCAGAAATGCTAATATTGTAGATGTATTGAGTTAAAGCAAATATATTATGAAAATTAGTTTTACCTATTCTTTTTTACTTCTTAAAATATGGCTAATAAAAATTTCAAATTGCAAATGTGGTTTGTAGCTCACATTATATCTCTGTTCTATATGTAGGTCTACATGATTTCCAGACCTTTGCACTGGTGTGCTTTAAGAAAAACCATCCTTGGACAATAGTGTCTAAACTTGTTTAATCTTTTTATATGAATATCAAATAGTTTCAAATGACCTGTCAACAAAATCCTGCATTTTTAAACATTTTTTTTCAAAGAATGAGTGTGTATATCCAAAACAAAGCTAGTTGTACCAGAAATTCAAATCTATCAAGCCATTACATAGATAATGGGACAAGTACAGCCATACCAGGCACAGTGGCTCCCAGCTGTTTTTGTGTGGTGGACCCGTATTGTTCACTGGACAGATACTTATCGTGGGCCTACCTATTCAAGACTCTGCTAGGAGACCTGAAACTATAAAACCACCTGAAGGAAACAGGGAAAGCTCCAAAACATTGGTCGGGGCAGAGATTTCTTGGATAGGACTCAGAGCACAAGCTATGGCAGCGAAATGGAAGGGACCACAGGAAACCAGAGCTTCTGTACAGCAAAGGCCACAGGAGTGAAAAGACAGGTCCCGGGCTAGAAGGAAACATCTGCGCACCACAAGTCAGAGGAGGGCTCACGTCCCAAACATACCGGGGACGCAGACTTCTCAATAACAAGCAAACAACCCTATTTACAAATGGGCAAAGGACTTAAATAGACATTTCTCAATGGCCAAAAGAGATATGCGAAAATGCTCAACATCTCTAATCATCAGAGAAATGCAAATTAAAACCACAATGAGGTATCCACTCACACCTGTTCCACCAACGGTTATCAAAAAGATGAAAGATTAACATATGTTGGCCAGGCTGTTCACTGTTGGTGGTGTTGAGAATTAGCACAGCCATTTTGGAAAGCAGTGTAGAGGTTTCTCAAAAAAAAAAAGCAAAAGTAGAATCAACACATACTCCAGCGACCCCACTCCCGGGTGGACCCAAAGGCAACGAGATCGAAGTGCTGAGGGATGTCAGCAGCCTCGTATCCGGAGACCAAGATTCGGAGACCAAGTGTCCACGGTGAAAGGATGTATTTTTAAAATGTGGTGTATATACACAACAGAATGTTCTTCAGCCACTAACAAATAATTTTTAAAAACCCAGGAAATTGTCATTTGTGACACCATGGTCAGACCTGGAAGACATTATGTTAGGTGAAATAAACCACACAGAGAGACATGCGCTGTGTCATCTCGCATATAGGAGGAATCTAAGTGAGGTGAGCACCCAGAAGTGGAGACTAGAATGGCAGTTGCCAGGGGCTGGGGTTGGAGGAGGAAGAAGTCTGTGCCAGGCTCTGGAAATAGAGCTGATAAATCCCATGAGTGTTAGGCCCTCTGCCCAGAGAAATGTGCACGTGCGCGCGCACACACACACACACATACACACACACACACTCACAGATTTGCACATAACACTAGGCTCTTGAGAATTTTCTGAGGCTCCTCTGTGGATGCTAGATCAACAGTTTCTAAATCGGAGACGAGTATAGGCTTCAGATCAGACCTACACTGAGTGTGGTGCAGGCATCACTAGTTCTCGGGCTCTAGCTGACCTTGCCTGCGTCCCAGTTCCCTCATCTGTAAGAGGAGACGGGGAGCACACCATGGGATGTTGTGGGGATGGGCACGGTGCATAGAAAGGCTTTCTGTTCACACAGTAGGTGCTTAACAGCTCATAACCTTCGTTTCTCGTCTTGCCTTAATAGGAGGCAGCTCAAAAGTGTACATTAGAGGACATATTCTTTCCATCCAAAGCTTCCTTTGTGTATCAAAGTCTTAACTTCTAAAGTAGCCCTGCAGCTTGGTTGCTGAAACAAAAAGAGGAGTTTGGTCCTCCAAACAAGCCACCATCTTTTAAATAAGGCATGTGGGAGACATACAAACTGTCCTGGAGGAGATGCTAGGCAGAGTGTGCACACCTTTGTCTGTCCTTTCAAACAAATTCGTGACTGTCAGTCTTACAGATAGGCTTCTGTTTGCAGGGAACTGTTTTGTTAGTTTTAGAAAACGATTCTCTTAATACACATTTCTTATAGGCGATCTCCAATAAGAACATGCAAACTTTGGGATAAAAGTAGCCTTCAATGAATAAGAACAAGCCAGGTGAGGTAGCACACACCTGTAATTCCAGCCACTCCAGAGGCCAAAGCAGGAGAATCGCTAGTTCAAGGCCAGCCTTAGCATCTTGGCAAAACCTTCTCTCAAAATCTCAAAATAAAATTTAAAAAAGGAGATGTGGCTAAGTGGTTACGCTCCCCTGCTTCTATCCCTGGGACAGATACATATATATGAATAAGAACATGGTCTAAGAAGCCACACTATTCCTACGCTGCTTTCCTTCCAGTGCCAAACTCGAATAATCTATCCCCCAAAGCACCCGGTCAAAAGTAGCTGCCCACCAGCTACCCGGAGGCAGCCAGGCCAGCCTTGTTATAACTTCACAGACTGCTTGCCCTCTCAGAAACAAGTTATGTATGGTATTTACGTACATCTGTGTTGCTGGGCATTTTCCAAACGCTTCTTGGAGAACATTAAACAGGAAATTGATGCCACAGGGCAAATATTCATTCTTCCCATCCTCTCTCACAAAAACAAGTACAGATTTGCTGTGGCTAGACCTCGACTTCCTGCAGTGTGCCGTTCCTTATTGGATTTTAACACTAGAAGGAAAAAAAATACACTGTTTCAATTTGAGAGCATGTTGAAAATGGCTACAATGCACAAACAAACAAGCTTCCCTCGTGAGAGCACTGAAGTACAGAATCCAGTGTAAGTACAGAATCCAGTGTAAGTACAGAATCCAGTGTTTTCTAACATCAGGAAACGCAAAGGCTCAGACTTTGCTGTTCACACCGTGGATGACAGCCGCTTGGTATCTGCTCAGAAGCCTCAACCTCGATGTCAACAGTGTGCATACTGGTTTTCATGATGGAAAAGTCTTCAAGCATCTGGGCCCTGCAGTTCTTCATGGAAGGACAGCACCTTCTAATCTGGAACAGTGGTCTTCACTGAGCGGCCTCCTCCGCCTCTGAGTCTCCACATTCGCTTCCTTGTCAGCCCCAAGACTAGAGACCCAAGAGGCTCTGGAAAAAAACGGAATCTACCTCCATCCCCAGGAACGGAGGACGTGACTTAAGCTAAATTCCTCAGTGCATTATTTTCCCAGGCCAGAAACTTGTTCAAAGCAGGTATGAAACCTAAGTTCATCCATCCAAGTCAATGCTGAGGGGGCTGGGAAAGTAGCTCAGTGGCCGTGCACGCGCCTAGCACGCACATAGCCCTGGGTTCCACCCCCTAGCACTGCAAGAAAAATAAATAAATAAATCTTGAGGGTTTTGCTGGGAAGGGCAAGCACTCTTTCCTGATGGAGGAGAATACCAAAGCAGTTGGCAGTCACGGCAGTCTCAGGACCAGGATGGGGAACAGCTTGAAGTAAAGCTTCTATGCGGGAGGGCAGAAGAGAGAAACAAAACTGGCTCCAGATGTCATCACTTTGGTGCTGGATCAAGCTTTGCCTGAAGATCTGTCTCTGGGCCATTTAATAACATAAACCATTACCTCTCCAATATTATTTAAGCTAGCTTGATTTAGAATTCCTGCAATTTGCAACTAAAGCTTTGAATTTGCCATAACTATCTGTTGGAAAAGATTCATAAAAGGAAGGGAAGAAGATAAGGAAAAGATCTCATGGACTGCTTTTAAGGTCAACTTCATAACTAAATATAGAAGAGCAACAGAAGACCAATAAGCAATAAAAGAGTGATTACTGCTGAGGCAAGGCCAAGGAGCCAAAGTCCCAAAGTGATGAGCAACCAGAGGTGGGGGAGGTCACCTATGCCCTTCTCCCTGTGCTGGCAGAGCTGGTGACCTCAGCAGCAGGAAGGCCCCGTCAGCCAAGGCCATTCTCACCTCCCACCCCCTCAACTCCCAGATTGAACTATTTTAGCCACATATGCAGCTGCAGTTATTGAAATCATTTGACCTCCATTCTTGCAGATGGTTCTCAGAAGCCCTGTCTCAAAATTACACATTGACATCTCCACTTTGTAGATGGGAAAACTAAAGCCTAGAAGCTCCAGGTTATATGTTTAAAAAACAACAACAGAGACTGAAACCGTTTTCCAAAGCCCAGACTCCTTGTCATATCACAGATGCCATCCTTTAAAGTCCCTCTCTGTATGGCACATAGTGACTGGGATCCTCTAGAAGGAGGCCAGAGGACTCTGACATCTGGCTGGTCCCTACCTGCCCTTCCCTCTTCCCTCTCCAAGCCACCAACATTGACGTTGTAGATGGTTCTCGGAGTTGCTCGGAGTCCCCACAGCAGTGCTGCATGCTCTGACCTGACGCCGTTGAGACCCCGGCTCCCCTGGTCTCTGAGGACAGTGAAGTCCAAGAGCGGGTTTGCTGAGTGCATCCAGGAACACGACCCTTGCTAACCCTGTCTGAACACACGTGTTCGGACGTGGGTGCTGGGAAGGCAGGCCTCCCTCTGAGGCCTTGATCCTCCAGTCTGAACTTGAGGCAGTAGAGCAAGTCAGAGGCAAAATTGTGGCTTCCTGGTGTCCTTCCCACACCTGAGCCCCTTCTTCCCTCATCTGCTGCAAGGATCCCTCTGATCGGGCCTGCAAGTTTTCAGAGCACTGGACACACCTCGCCCGGCATCTGAACAACATTTTCATCGGCTCTGCAGCCAGGGTGACCTGGAGCACCTCGGCTTCATGCAGAAAACTGTCCTGAGCACTTGCCCCACACTGGCTTCCGGGGCGAGTGCTCACCATGCCACACACAGGCACCTCGAGATCGTGCAGTGTGAAATTGAAAAGGTGCCACGCTATGTAGGTTCCCTCGCCTGATGAGGTCCAGAGGAGAGGAAAGTGGTAGAAAGAGAGGGGGCAAACTGCAGGGCTACAAGAAGTGGTTTGTGCCTGGCCCAGTATCACCAAAAACTAGAGCACAGGACGGTGTTCTGAAGCCTGCCACCCGGGCGCCCGGCCCATCTGCTTCTCCGGTTGTCGCCTCGGGCTTGGGCATTTATCTTGGCTCTAGTGAGTCCACGGTCCTCCCTGGAGCTCGGCTGCTCTCTCTCTCTTCATTTGTTCTCCTTCCTTCCATTTCTAACTTGCCCCCATTCCTGGATTTTGCCCTCATTGATTCTGAGCCTTTGCACAGTGTGTCTCTGGGACACTGTGTTTCTCTTCTGCCTATGGCTTACTTTTTGTGACTCCATTCAAAGACTCTATGAAAGAGGATGTGTGTCTGCTGGTTCCTGTCCAGGCCTGAGCAAATATCTGGGCCTTCTGGACCTCAGGCCCATCTGTCCAAAGAAACATTAGAACCTGGGGCCATTGGAGCGGGAGCAGGCCGCCAGACTCTGACTTCACCACAGCTATGTGGTCCTACGTGTGATCACTCTTGACAGGTCCCCAAGACTCTCCCCACCCGGGAGAGTGCCTTCTTACTTGTTTCAACAACATCTCTCTCTCTCTCTCTCTCTCTCTCACCAAAAACAAAACCAAAAAAGACTAGCCAGGACAGAATGACAGGTCCCCATATATTTAGTGGCAACTTGAGAGCACTAGTGGGTTTGGGTACTAAGCACCGGAAGCAGCATGCGAAAAAATAAGGTAGCAAATTTGAACAAGCCCCTAAAACATGATCTCCTGTAATCGAGACCCAAAGAGTGCTGTGAGTTCCAGATGTGCTTGAGGACAAGGTGACCGGCAGTCACAGGGAGGGTTCACAGAGGCACAGGATACAGAGCTACAGAGGGCCCAGGCCACTTGTCCAACCCTCTCTTCACCTGGAGAAGTCTATAGAAGTTCATTGACCAAATAATCAACTCACACAATTAGTGGCAGAGCCCGGATGCGGAGTGATGACCCCTGAACTGCCCGTCTGTGTTTTGAGCTCGTGATGGATTTCCCCTCCTGGAGCGGAAGTTAAAAACGTCCAGTGCTCAGAGGGCTCCACTCACTGTCCCAGCAAATATAGACAAGGGCACATAACAAAGTTGGAACACAGTGGCCTAAAGAAAGTCTGTTTTCTAGAGGTACAGCGTGCAGTGAAGTCTAACAGAAAACAAGCAAAAACAGATGCATTTGGAATCACAGATTTAGTCTCGTTCATACCACCAACCAGCCATGTGTGTTAGCGTGCTTCTGTCAACCTCCTGGACCTCAGGCTTTTCATCAGTCAGAAGAAAAATTAGGCCAGGGGGCCACGTAGGTCCACATACATGTGACTCCTCCAGCTCTGCCCTCTGGGAATGACAGTGCCTGTTAGGGGTAAGCTCAGCAGACCAAGAGTACAAACCGGCTGATGTCCAGCAGCTAGACTGACAACTGAACAGGGCGTTCTCAAAACTCTCTGAAGACAAGCAGACCCAGGCACGGGCCTGGTCTTTCACAGAATCTTGGCTTGGATTAATTGCCATGTCTTATTGTCATTTTTATTATCAGAGATTTGTCCAAAAGTACCCAGCGAGGCATTTAAAATCATAACCTATCATAGAGAAAACATTTTTCATACACCATATAGAGACATTTCAATATTTCAGCATGTTTTCCTTCTAGTGAACTAAAAATGAGCACGTGAAATGACAATTATCCAGCATAGTGTTTTAATGTACTGTCGAGGTAGCAAACGTCCGTGGACGTGGGCTGAAAATGGGCCGTGTGGACAGAGGGTCTCCTGGTTGGAAGGTACCTGCTAAGATGGCCATGCATCTTCAGGCCACCTCAGGGCCACCGCAGAGGGTCAGACCCTGCGCACCTCCAGCAGCACCATTCATTCGAGTCTGTGGGTGGGGCCTCTGGAATTGCACAGTGGTCCCCAGAGGTCCCCACCACAGGGACCTTAATGACATCCTAGGTGTGCCTGGTGTGCTGAGGGGCCTCTCTGCCGTCTGCCTGTGGTGCCAGTTCTTGTGGTGTTTCAGAAGAAACAACTATTTAAAATAACGAGATACACAAAGTTATTCCAAATGGGCAAAGAAAACATTTCATTTCTTCAATGAGCTTTCAGTCACAGTTACATCCAGCTGCCGCGAACACCTGGGAGCAAGAATCGCCTGGATTTAAAGTCTCGTGGACCTCTACCACGGGCAGGGGCCTCTCGAATGCTGCTCATCCTCTGTGCCTACTGATTTCCTCATCTGTAAAATAGTTCCCATGTCATCGAATTTTGGTGAGAGTAGAACAAAATGAATTTGGATTTTAAAGAATCTAGAACAACACCTGACACCAGAAGCACTGTTTATATTTGTTAGTAAGTCAGAGCACAGGCCGTGTTAGTTCAGGATGCTTAACAAGGGGCTGTAGGTGGGTGGCTCGCCCACAGCAGACATTCAGTTCTCTCAGTCCAGAGGTTAGAAGGCTGATCAGGAGTCCATGGTTGGGTTCAGGCAAAGGCCCCCTTCTGGGTTGAGAACTTCTTGCTGTATCCTTACATGGCTGGGGAGCTCTCTGGCCTTTTCTAAAAGCATTAAGACCTCATGAGGGATCCCCCATAGGGGCCTCGGAATCCCTGAAAGGCCTCGCCTCTGAATACCACTACATTGGGATGAGTGTCCCCATTATGGGGGAAATATAAACATTCAGTATTGCTTGGACACAGATTTATTATCATTTACTGACTATTCCAGTATATTCTATTTGTTGTGCAGGGTGTTGTATTAGCCATTATCTATTGTCACCTGTACATCCAACTAAAATGGTCATTAAAGGGGGGATTTTAAAAAATAATGTATTGACAACTATGTAAATCTTTCTCCAAAATAGATTAGACATAAAACATATGAGTTAACTGCATGATTATTGCAGTGGAGATGAATTATTTTAGATTTTTAAAATGTATGGTCTGGGGGTGTAATTCAGTGTTAGAGTGCATAATTAGCATGCTCGAGGCCCTGGTGTCTATCCTTAGCACTGAGGAAAATTAATTTTACAAATAAAATAAATGTATAAGTTCAGGAGTTTGAGCATAAATTAGATTGTCAAACAAGGCGAAAAAGAACACCCAGATGAGGTTTCATGTATAGGTTTCATTTCTTCTTTCAAAATCATAAATATAAACTATTTTCATAAGCCAACTATGGCTTATTTCATTATGAGAATATATGAACTCAGAGTTAATTCTCCCTACCGATTTGAGATTTATTGCACAGATAGTAAAACAGAAACGATGTTAGGAAGGAAATACCATTAGCGTTCCTACCCCGACACGCCAGTGTTTGCGTTTCTTTGCTCCTGTCTATACTGGATCCTAAATGGACTGAGTAAAAAAAGACAAGAAGAAAAGAAAGAAAGAAAAAAAAGCAAGACACTCTGCTAGCCTCAGTCATCTGCCTGCTTCCCTTATCACACTACACACTCTTCTGGGTGACCTTCTGTCTGGTTAGTAAATGTCTGTTGAGCACCTCAAAGGTGCCAGGTGCTACTTCAGGGGCTGGGGACATGGTGGTGAACAAGACAGATCAGACCCCAGCCCTCAAAGAACTTAATTCTGGTCAGGAAGAGACAAACCAAGTAAGCAGAATAATTTCAGACTTCTGGGTGGGAGACACCATGGGGAGATAGGAAGGCCCCCCTGAGGATATCTGAGCTGACGGCATGGTAACAAGGAGGTAAGGCCTTCAGTGGGCGTCAGAAGCAGCTCGTGCCAAGGCCCGAGGGTGGGAAAGAGCTTAGCAGGCTTGGGGAAGCATCAGGGGGCCACTGGGGCTGGGGTTAGTAAGCAAGGACCCAAGAGGGACGCAGGGTCAGTTTTGTAGGACATTGAAGGCCTTAGTGTGGAATTTGGATTTTATGCTAATCACAGTGAGAAGACTTTGGGAGGGGCAGCACATGGTCTGTCTCACTCTCAGCTGAGTCTCATTACCTAATGGAGAGTGAATTACCAAGGGATGAGAACAGATGCAGAGACACCAACTAGGAGGCGGCCTCCAACTCACAGCAAAAGAGGGTGGTGGCTTAGACTGAGACAGAGGAGATGGAGAAAAGTAACAGATTCAAATATTTTGGAGGAAGTTCCTGCAAACTGCTGATGCAGCAGGTGAAGGAATGGGAAGAATCCAGAATGATTCGGAGCCTAGTTTGTTCTTGTCGTCATTAGTCAACTGGTGTATGATGGTGCTATTTACCGAGGCTGGGAGAAGATCATTTAGGACAGAACTCAAGGATATCTTATATATATAAAGTTTGCAATGCCTATTTGAAGTCCAACTGGAAATGTCAGGTATGCAATTGGATATTTGGGTCTGAAGCTCAGATCAGTTCATTTATATGTTGGGAGTCATTCATGCATAGCAACACCAAAGGCCATGGAACCAGAAGAGAACAGGAAGTGGAGAAGAAAATAGAAGACCAGATCCTGTGGCTTTCCAGTTTTCAGAGGTCAGGCAGAGATGAAAGCCAGCTATAAAAACTCAGTTTATAAAAACAGTGTGATGTTTCCAAAGCCCAGAGTACAAGATGAGTTAAGAGAGAGTTCTCAACAGTGTTGCATGCTATTAGCAGATCAAGTAAAATGAGAACAAACTAAAAGCTGATGGATTTGGCCATATGGAGATTTTGGGTGGTTTTGACAAGATCAGTTTCAGTGGAGTCCTAGCTATTGAAGCCAGATTGGGCTGGATTGCAAGTAAATGAATTCAAAGCATTTCCAGTAGAATTCCAATCAGGGTGCTTCTTTAAAATTGACAATACAATTCTAAAATGCATATAAAAATAAGAGACCAGGGGTTGCAGTTGGAGCTCAGTGGTAGAGCACTTGCCAAGTATGTGTGAGGCACTGAGTTCGATCCTCAGCACCACATATAAATAAATAAATGAAATGAGTAATATAAAATATTAATATACTTTAATTATATTTTATATTTAATATAAAAAAGTAATAGATCAAGAATCGCCAAAGCACTCTTGAAGAACAATGAGGGTTTTTAAAAATATCAAATACCAAGATATTAAAATCTAAGGTAGCAATGAAACATTGATAAGTGGACGAAGTGCATGGCGCAGTTTTCCAAATGGAAGGAGAAAAACTGGATCCCTAACCTCACGCCATTCTGAAATATCAATTACACATGGATTGAGAATGTAAAAGGACTAAATTTTAAAACTTTTAGAAGAAAGCTTTATGACCTCAGGATAGACAATGATTTCTTAAGTAAGTTATGTAAATTTCTAACCATTAAACTTGACTATATGAAAAAAATTTAAAACATCTGTTCCTCAAAAGACACTACAAGAAATTAAAAACTCGAACTAAAAACTAGGCTAGGAGAATATAATTGTGGTAAGTATGAACAACAAAGGATGCAATTCAGAATAGCTAAAGACCTCCTACAAGACTCAAAGTTGAAGGACTTGATAGGAAACGCAAAGGATGTATGAAGGAATCTCACAGAAGAGAAATCCCTAATGGCAAAGAGACATACGAAAAGATATTCAACGTTTTTAATTTAAAAAAAGGAAGCGAAATGATATTGAGATGCCATTTTACATCCACTAGATTGACAAAATTCAGTCTGATAATATTGGGAAGACTGCATTCAACCCACATATTGCTGAGAATTCTAATTGGTAAACCAATTTTGAAAAGAATTCATCGCTACCTTATACAACTGAATAATCTATATAGCCTATAACCTAACAATTCCGTCTCTGATACATACCCTAATGAAATGGACGCCAAGTTTATAACATTGTTCATAACATGGAAAATTAGAAGCAACACAAACATCCAATGACCAGAAAATGGATTTAATAAATCACAGAATATTCTTAGAGCATATGACATTAAGTATAAATGAATGAGGCACAGCTATATGTAATGGTATGGGAAAATCAAGTCCCACACATAGGGTATAACACCAAATCTGCCAAGATCCAAACCAGGAAAACTACATTATGCTGCTTGGGGACACACTCTCCCAGGCCCACCTCAGGGAGCTGCTGCGGCACCCGGTCCAGACAGGCTCAGAGGTGCGGGCTCCTTGCGCAGTCTGCAGCTGGGGAGTCAAGGGATAAACTTTCTGTTCTGGGACTTCCTGCTAACTGGCTCAGGAAGTCTCCCATCCACACGCACACTCCCCGCCCCAGGTTTGGCCCACAGATGGAACGGAGGAAAAAACACAGCAGCACTCTGGAATCTGCCCTGCTACTTGGTCCCTCCTCTCTCCCTGAAGCCTTCCTTTTGTCCCATGAGACAGGAACTTGCCTCCTGAGCCCTATGCCTTAGAATAAGTCATGGCTTCCATTTCTGCACAGCTGGCTCTTGGAGTTTTGAGTCAATCTTTTTGTTGTTGTTTCAGAAAGCCAGATTTTGAATATCAAAAGGGCTGTCCCTCAGGCTATTTTATTTTCCTAGGAACTTAAAAAATCATTTTGAAATTCAGAAATCCAAGCAATGACCTCTTTGTTCTGTGTTGTATCCAACACCACCCCTTCCCTGTGACAATAAGCCTCAGATTCAGTCTGTGTTTAATGTCCGTCAGGGTGAAGGCATTCTGGATTATTGAAAAGAAAACTACAAGAGACATTTAAAAATATTCTCCGTTTCCCTCTGACATGAAATTCTCTCCCCTTCAGGAGGAGTCCCTTGCATGGACCCAATTGTTCCTCTCAACAGTTTCCCCATACATTTTGCACCATAGCTACAACTTACTTCAGTACTTGTAATTCCCAAGAGCCCCCAGCCTCCTCCCTTTGTAAGATTTACAATCTTTTGCTGGAGATTAACCTTTTTTTTTTTTTTTTCCAGCTCTGAAGCCACCTCTGTGTGTGCTGCTTTGTTTTGTGATGCTGGTGGGACTGGGCAGACCACCTCTCTGAGCAGCAGTGTGCCTTTTGGTTTCTGTCAATAGGAGGCACTAAACAGACCAGAGGTGGGAGAGGATGAGGGGCTTGTCCTTCCTATCTGGTTACTGTTCCTTTAATGTCCCCCAGCATCACCCTCCCTGCTGATGTTGCACTGCCAGAGCCAGCTTCCTCCCACCCTCCATGGCTGGCTGAGGTCCCCCTCTGGGGTCTGAACTCCCCTCTGTGGTGCCTCCCAGAGTCTCCGCATCCCCACAACCCCAGCTCCTCCCTCAGATTCCTCAGACCTGGGGAATGGCAGCTGCTTCCTGCAGAGGCTCACCCTGGGAGCCCACCGGGCCTCTTCAGCTCTCAGGCTGGCAACCAGTTCCCTGCACTGGACATTCCCAGTTGAAGTCCTCACTGTGGGCTTGCTTCCTGAGGGACACTGTTCCTCCGTTGGACAGTCTGGGCCATTTTGTCTGCTCCTTCCCTGCCAAAGGTTTTGTCTTTGCGCTTTGGTGGCACTTGGTAAAGTGTTCCTTTGAAGTGCTTATTGCCGTCTATTATAATTTTTTCTTAACAGTGTCCCATCAGTTGTTATGAGCCAGTCAGAGAGAAGGTTCGTGTTTTATTTATCTCTGCTGCACCTGTAAAAGTCCTAGCAAGTACACATTCAATAAGTGATCCTTGAACCCACAGTTGAACAGACAAATGAGTGAACACAGGACTAGGAGTGTGGCGGGTGAGTACAGGAAAGGGTTAATACGTGCGCCCTAGTAGTGGCTGTCTTGTCCTCCTGCCTCTGTGGCCCCTCTCCCTCCTGGTCATCCTGCAGGCTCACTGCTCCCACACCTCTGGCCTCTGTCCCCACAGTGCTCCCTGCCTGGGATGCGTATTCATCCACTGACTCCTCTACTGCACCACGGGCTGTTGGAGGTAACTCCTTCTTTTCCACGGCCCAGGAGAGCCCCAGAATATGGCAGATAGTAAGGGCATAATTATTAAATGAGCACTGATCTTTGTGCAACCTTCTATGCAGGTTAAAGGCCATCTCTAGCCCCCGTCAAGGACAGGATGCCCCTTGACCTTGGGGCAGGTGACTGGGATAGAAGCTAAAATCAACTTAAACCACCATCATCAAATCAAACCAAAGCTCTTTTCACTCTTTACCTGGAAACCTCTGGAAAACAAAGGAATATGTTAATGTAGAAAACAGAAACACACGTGAAAATTTGCCTAAGTGGAAGTCCCTCGACTGAACTCCGTTTTCCAAATTGGCTTTCATGAAGTGACTGGTGACACTTCCCAACCACACCGGATGTGCCTGTTTTCCTTTCCTGTGGTGCTTCTGCTCACTGTAGTTTCAAATAGGTTTGAAATTTCCAAGTTGAAGGAGGGAGGGGGATAGAAAAGACATTAAGAGAGGAGTGAATGGTGTGGACGTTGAACTTTGAGACAGAAACCTCCCTAAACTCGTGTCTCCTTCCATAATTGAGCAGAAGACCCCCCACAGCCCTCTCTAACTGAATTTCTATGGCCTTCCGTGTTGTAGCCCTGATATGCAGAAGCCTCAACTAAGCTCAAATTAGCTTCTGGCTTTCCTGGGTCTCAAGGACAAACAGCGCAGCCTGACTCCCTTCCAGGTGCCCATCATCTTGCATTACTCTTTACAGATTCAAAAATAATGATAATAACCCCAAGAATGTAGCTGCTGTCAGTCTTTACGAAGTTCTTTCTCTCCCTCGTTCATTATGATTGGTATGTTCTCCTTCCTCCAAATCTACGTGGAATCTAACTTGAACTCATTTTGCACTCTTTGTTGACACCGAGTCCCGAAATAAATCTCTCACAACCTGCAAAATCCAGCTTCCTCCAATCTAGCAAGTCCACGGGGCCTCGCCAGCTAACGGAAATGAATGAGATCTCCTTACAATCTATCAAGACTGCTTCTAATTTTGTATTTTTTGCTGTTGTTTCACCGAGAGTTAAAGAATATCTACTTCAACTCGCTCTGGGCCACACTGCATGCCTTGAGCTCAGTTTGCAGATAATAAAAGGATCATAGCCTCCCACCCTGTGCCTTCAGATTTACCCACAGCTTATCAGAAGACAGGCTTCCACCCAGCTCCACATTTCTTTTTCTTTCAGCCAACCAGCTCCTCCAACTTCCTCTCTCCAAGAACAGGCAGCTGTGTATAAGATGTGTCTATGTGCCGGGGGTGGTAGAGCGAGCCTGTAATCCCAGGGGCTCAGGAGGCTGAGGCAGGAGGATGGCGAGTTCAAAGCCAGCCTCAGCTAGGGCGAGGCACTAAGCAACTCAGTGAGACCCTGTCTCTAAATAAAATACAAAATAGGGCTGGAGATGTGGCTCAGTGGTCGAGTGCCGCTGAGCTCAATCCCCGGTACCAAAAAAAAACCCAGAAAAACAAAACCAGCGTCTAAAGCACTCCTTAGGAGGCAAAGGAAACCTCAAGCTTCTGTTGTGTTCCAGCAACTTTACATCTTTACTTTCAGACAACGTTTTGTGAGGACAAGTGACATATTACTGTCCAAAAGGGGATAGAAGGCACACAGTCAATGCTGCTGCTCCCAGCAGAAGTAAACAGAGTGGTCAGCGTGGACCTCTGGGAGGAGAGGTGCCGTTCAAGGTGATGAGCCCTCTTTCCCTGGCTTGTTGGCTGGGGGCCAGCACTGCCAGGGTCTGGGAGGGGTTGTTTGGAAGAGGAGGTGGAGTTCACCCATCAGGGCATCTGGTCACCCATATTTGGCCATCTCAGCACTTTAGAGGTGGTGGTAGACATCCAAGTGATGAAAATCAGACAGGAATGCTCAGCAAGGGCAGCTGATTGCCATTGGGAAAGCAGATTCCCTGGTCTGTTCTCTGGGTGAATTCAAGTGGAGAATGTTTCACAATGTCCAACTGATATGATGAATGATCCAGTAAGTCGTGATACAGCGCAGTGTATATTTTTAATACAAGCCGGAGTTCGTCATTTAATTAGAGTGCTGCTTAAAATGAGTGCAGTGTTCTTTTATCATAATTATGGCCTCAGCTAAGGGCAGCATTCGCTTCTCTGTAAACACATTTGACCAGTTGTTCACTCACAGTCCATAAACTCCTAATGGACCCTACTGTGCGCCCTTCTGATTCTGACTCATAGTCCTAATTCAGGATCAGAATCTCAGTAGCTTGTAATCACAAGCAATATTCCACTAAAACTCCCCCCCAAGTCACCCTAATTCTGGCCTTACTTGCCATATTAATTTTTAATGTCAAAATTAAAACTAAAATTTCATGCTTTGGGATCATTTCCTGAATCAGTGATCTCTTATTCTGTGAGCTAGCAGAGAGCAAATTGCCCGAGGAACCTCTACACTTAATATTTTAGCAAAATAAGGATTCTTAGCTCTGGAGATTGAGTCTCACATGGGAGAGATGGAGATCTCTTTCTACTGTGGGGGACGTGGCCAGTACACTGGTGAAGACATAATCGAACTAAATAATTTTAGGCAATTCTAAGTGCTTTGAAGAAACCAAAACAGGAAATTGTGCCGGAGGCGGACTGGCAGGGTAAGGGGTGACCATTGCAGGACGGTCCTGGAAGGTCCTGGAAGGACCATTGAGGAGGTCACAGTTTAGACCTGAATTAAGAGCAAGTTCCCAACCAGGAAAGTCTGGGGCAGAATCTGAGGAGCAGCGAGGGAAGCCTCAAGGGGAGAAGGTTAATGTGACGTGGGGGCTGCAGGCTGAGGGGGGGAGCAGAGCTGACCACCCAACGCCGCAGACTCAGTAAAGCGCAGCTGGAAAACACAAATGGCTGCAGTCAAGAGGTCAGCAGGATTCATGCCACCAATTCCTCCTTCTGACGGCCTTCAAGGAGACGGATGGAAGCAAAGAGAGGAGATCGGGGGAGTTGAGGCCAAAGATCGTTGGCCCTGTGTTGGCAGTGACGTGTGGTAAAGTGGAGGGATTTTCAACGTTTTGGAGGCAGAACTCGGAACCGGCTGAAGAGTTCCACGTGGGGGCGAGGAAAACATCTAGGTTTGGGTAGTAGGCTGGATGTGCCATTGGATTCAGGCTGGAGGAGGGAGTGGCTGAGATGATGGTGGGGTCAAGAATTCTTTGCATTTCTGTTATATCTAAAGCGTCTACTGGACTCAGACAGGAGATTGGAGACTGCAAAAGTGAGAGTGATTGGTGTGTAGAAATTATTAAAGCTGTAGGAGGAGAGAGAGGCAGGCAGCCTCTACGTGGGCCACGAGGCAAGCCCAGGACAGCATGTCAGGAAGTGGATGCAGCATCTAAGGTGCCTGAGGGGAGCTGAACCCCAGGCAAGGAATATATTCAAGAAGGGCTGGAAGATGGCAGGAACATGCTAGAAGCTGTAGCACCGGGCACCCTAACTTTCTGCTGTGGTGAAAATAAAGGTGAAACCCATTTCATCGGAGTCAGCAGATGTCATGGAAAAGTAAACCAAGAACTTGATTCCATGAAGGGTATTTGTGACAAGTGACTGGTGCCTGGGGCTGATGATGGTGTACACAGTTCTGCAGGAACTGCCCTTCACCTGGGTAAGGGGGCATCTGGACTCTGGATTGGCCAGAAGTGGGGCATCCCACCTGTGTTTACTCATGATTTCCTGAATCCTGCCCAGGAGCACTGAGTCACTTCCCTGTGGCCTGCAGAACTGAGGATGGGTGGGGATCTTCTCTGTCGGTGTGAAGGTTCTACAGACAGGTTGGTCTAATGTAGTCAGTTCTTAGTACCAAGGCCTTTGGAGTCTTTGGGGGTGGCTGTCATGCCTACATGATAGGTGAGGTGTGCCAGAGCCACGCAGGACCAGGTCCAGGAGCCTGAGAGGTGGGCCTGGGCTTCTGAGCCAGGCCTGTCTGTGTTTGAATCCCAGCTCTGCCACTTTCTGGCTGTGGGTCCCAAGATGGGTCCTCCAAGGTCTCCAAGCCCCAGTTTCATCATCTGGAATGATGATGATGCTCCACAGCGTGCGAGATCTAACAAGGTGCCTGTGCTGGGAGACTGACCCCACCCCTGCGAGTAGCTAGGAGCTGCTGGACAGACTTTGACCTCCTTTCTCTCCTTTTACCTCCATAGCTTGCAGCCATCAGCCATGTTACATGAAAACCCCCAAGGCATCCTGATTCTGGCCCAATTTGCTGCATTATTTTTTGAATGCAAAAATTAAAACTAAAATGTTTTAGGTGATTTCCCGAGTCTGTTGATACTTTTTTGTGAGCTGGCAGACAGCAAATTTCCCAGACAACTTCTGCTGCTATTTCAGCATGAGAAAGAATTCTGTCAGAGAGCAGCATTCTTTCTGGGTCTAGTTAACTTCCTCCCCATTGCCGCTGTGCTAGTAACCTCAGAACTTAAATTCTAGAACACTCTAAGAACAGGGACATTCCCTATCGACAGCTTGCCAGGTTTCCCTGTTGTACATGGTACAGTAATTTGTCACAGAGCCATTGTCTTTTTTTCATATGCTTTATTAATTCAAGTCCCGAGACCCTGCTAAGCACCCAACATGGTGTACACCCTGGAGTGACCATCCGTGAGAGGGACACAGTCCCTGCCCTCACTCCTGCACACATCAACGTTCACCAACTCCGTTCCCTGACAGAAAAGTGGCTTTCTTTCTGTCCTGCATTCCCAAGAGGTCTTTAATTCAGAGGAAACACAGTTTAAGATTCCTGGAATTGCCTAGAAATATGAACTAAAGGTTATTGCCATCTTTTCCCAGGAAGGTTTCTCTTTGATTGAGGAATAGGAGCTGCTTGCTTTGTGTCTGCATGTTTTGAGTTATAAAAACAATGCATGCTTGTTTTAAAATGTCTTAATCTCCCCTAAAACGGGAAGCTTTTCCTCCTTACTAAAGGAGAAGCTATTAACTGCTGGAACTTAGTGTCTGTACTTCCAGACTTTTCCCCAAGCAGATACAAATACATGCCTCTGAATGCCCACCCCCATCCCTGGTGCATGCATGGTGTTTGGCTTGTTTTATTTTTGCAAAAACAACACCAGCAGTTGATATTCCACCAGTTGATATTCCACCCAGCAATATGCTATGAATAGGTTGCCATTTTGGTGTACTAATCTGTCTACTGTACGAGTGGGTTGCACAATTGCCGTGGCATAAATAAATTATAGCTTATCTGTTTTTTTTTATTTTTTTAAATATTGTTTTAGTTGTCAACGGATCTTTATTTTATTTATTTATATGTGGTGCTGAGAATCGAACCCAGTGCCTCACACATGCTAGGCAAGTGCTCTACCACTGAGCTACAGCCCTAGCCCAGCTTATCTGTTTTTTTAATCATCCTTCTATTGATGGAACTTTAGGTTGTTTCCAACTTATTGCTACACATGTATTTTCACATTTGTGTGAGCTTCCCTGGGATTGAATGCTGGGGATGGATTTTTTTTTTTTTTTTAATTTTTTAGTTGTTTATGGATCTTTATTTTATTCATTTATTATTTATATGTGGTGCTGAGGATCGAACCCAGTGCCTCACGCATGCTAGGCAAGCGCTCTACCACTGAGCTACAGCCCCAGCCCCTGGGGATGGAATTTTTAAGCCAAAGGGATTGTGCATTTTAAACTTTGATCATGTGAAATTGCCTTCGAGAAAGGTGACATTGAATGCAGGCTCCAACCAGCACACTATGAGAATGTTCTTTTCCTCTCTCTCTCTCTCTAATACTGAATGTTATCATTCTTCATGTTTGCCAGTCTGATAGGCCAAAAAAGAAAACAATGGGGTTTCATTTTTTTTTTGTGGACTTCCAGTTTCCACTCTGACATATATTACACAAAAATTATCGGAGGCCTTTGTTTTGGACTGAGCTCCAGCAGGCGGCTCCTACAGATCAGACCAGACCAGAATGGAGTTGCTTATGCTAAGTGCTGCATAATCAAACTGAAATGTCAAGGAAGCAGCTACATCCCCAAAGAGACCAGTTTTTCCTAAAAACAGGAGACTCCAGTCTGCCTGATTCCGAATCATAAGGAAGTCTCCTCTGCTTTGACCACTACAGAAAGAGTAGCCAGAGATTAACTGATCAGCTGCTTTCCCCCTATCATTATGTTTCCTTTTCCACACTTTTAAAAACTCAGTATTCTGCCATTGCCCAGTGGGAGCTCTGGATCTGTTTTGTAAAATGACACCACCCCAATTCACAAATTGCAAATCGAAGTTGATTAGATTCATAACTAATTTTGTTGTGATTTTGTCTTTTGACATATGTAGAAAGACTAGAAATCTCCATTCCCATCCTTACAATGAGAAAGAGCTGAACAAACTAAAACCAATGGCCTTCCTAGGATCTGCTGGAGAACCGACATTCCAGAACAAGCTCCATCCTGAAATCCAGAGACAGGTACATGGAGCAAGAGACTCAGAAGCCAGTGAGTATCAGTGGTGCCACTTACCGACCTGGTCATTGGGATGGGTTGCTGAAGGTCAAGCATGGACAGTGAGAGACATCTGGGACCCCAATCATAAGGGGTCCTCCCATGATTTTGAGATCTTGGCCCCCAAGAACCCCTGCAAGTTGACTGGGTGAAGATCTCTTTGAGGCTCTGGCAGGGAGTTGGGAAGAGTAGCTACAGATTCTACCCAATTCCTCTCCATAGCAAAACATCACAACACTACTCTCCAGGAGTAAAGATTTAACCCTCATCCCATCTGGGGGAGGGAACTTCCACTCTCCTCCAGCCTTCCTGGCTCACCCAAAACAAAACAAAACAACAACAACAAAAACACAAAATAGCCAAGCATGGGGACTGGAGTGTGGTAGTGAGAGTCGGGGTAGGGGTAGTGCCCAGGAAAGAAAGGCAGAAACACCTGTGGTAACCACACACAGGCCCATGAAAACCTGAGACTAATCAGGTTTTAGAACACATCCCCTGCCCTGTATTTGACCAGCACGTTAACAAACCTTCCGTGGGTTAAGGCTAGAACTGCAACACCTAGACTCCCCGGGTGACGTAGAAAGGGAGCCTCAGAGCCAAGACAGGAGACAAGAACAAGTTCACCGGAGGAACGTGAATCCTGCGGAACCTGCTACAACAAAGACCAGGTGAAGCCCAACGCTGAACCAGATTAATGTGCATCCCCACAGCACGGCCCGTTTACCTCTGTGCCCATTACACACACATCCTGTCAGGCTTTCAACAGAAAGGACAAGCCATACTAAAAGACAAGGGAAAGCAAGCGGAGGGACAAAGGGATCATCAAAACCAGATTCAGGTCTGGCACAGACGTTGGCATGATCAGACAAGGAATCTAAAACAGCTGGTGAATACGTTAATGACTGATGGAAAAGCAGACCACATGCGCACAGTGAGTGCTGCAGCAGAGAAATGGAAACCCTAAAGATCAGACGCAACCCTAGAAACGAGAAACGAAGGGAAACCAAGAATGTCTTCCATTGGTTCTTCTACTGGCCAAGGGAAGAATCCGTGAGTCTAAAGACAGTTCCAAACTGAAACACAAAAGGAATTTTGAAAAATCCAGAACATTCAAGAACCAAAGACAATATCAAAAGAGGTAACAGAAAAATATGATTGCATATTTGAAATCAGTCTTGTCCTGGTGAGATAATCAGACATACGAGCTACATTTCTAGCATAGTCAGTGGTGGCTTGAAAAAGGACATTAGGGGGCTGGGGTTGTGGCTCAGTGGTAGAGCACTTGCCTTGCATGCGTGAGTCACTGGGTTCTATCCTCAGCACCACATAAAAATAAATAAATGAATAAATAAAGATATTTTTTAAAAAAAGGACATTGGTCAGTCTACCTATAAAATGTACGTGCTTGAATATCTGATCCTTAAGGCTCTCAATCCTTTGGTAAGAGGAAGCTGAAGAATTTTCTGCAGTGAGAGAGCTAATAGATTATTTCAACTCGAAGATGAATCATCTTTTCAGGACATGTGGGGTTGAGAGTAAGAGATAGAGAAAACAGGAATAAAATAAGAATGAAACCACCTCCAGAAATCACACATATGGTACAGCATATTTTTTACTATAAGGTTTGTTTTATACTGTAAATTCCTACATATCCTCACTAAATGGATATATATTTATCCCAGAGAAAAAAATGGCTGTTAATAGAATCATGGCAGCTTAGTCTTAAGTGGTATGAGTCACAAGAAAAAATGAGTAAAAAGTCATTCAGAAGGTTCTCATTCACCAAGAGCTGAGCCTTCCGCAAGATTTAGCTTCACACCCTGAGGTGCTTGTGTGATCACTAGGATTGCCTCATGCTCTCCTATATGAGAATCTCCACAGTGCCTTGTCGGCCACCCACTGCCACGTGACCTACCTGACCCGAGTTACGACATTGAGTCGGCACTGTACATCTCTCCCCAGATCCAGAGGGCTTCAGGAAGCCACGGAGCAAAGCTCTCAGTTCCAGGGGCAGTGTTTTCCAGATGGAATTGAGACAGCTCGTTCCTAGCACCCTCTTGCCTTGTCGTGACCTTGGGATCCATTCTCTGACCACATTTAGGAAGATCCTGTCTGGAGGATCTTCCCCAAAATACCCATAGGAGTTGCTGTCACCCGTAGCAGTCGTGATGGCTCAGCAGCAAAGGCCACAGCCTAAGGAGAGCCCGGGACCTCACAGCCAGTGTGCCCCGGCTGGGGGTTTTCAGTCCTAAGTAGCTCAGCATGCCATGCGTCTGGAATAAGAAGCAGGCTCCTGAATGTTCCCAGCATGCTGCAGCTCACTGTTTCCTATCTTCTACAGAAGAAAAGCTGATTTTCCAAAACCTATACAACAAAACATGCCAGGGCGGAGAGACAGTCCGTTGAACCCACCTGCAGCTGTCCTGTGCATGAGCCCCTTTCAGACAGGGCCTGTGCTTCTGAAGCTCTGCTCTGCATCTCACAGGGAAAGCAAGCAAGCCTAGGAAAAGGCCTGACGTGGGTGGTCGTGATGGGGAAAGGGAGAAAGTAAATCTGAAATCAAGCTCCAGTTTAGGCCCAGAAACAGCCTGTAGCTGACCAGACAAGCAGATAATTCTTGCTCTCTCTCTCTCTTTCTTTTTTCCTCGCCCCTAAAGCCCTGTCTCTTTAACAAACCATGAAGAAACACAGCCTACCCAAAGTGACTCACAGAAAATCTACAGCTCTCAGCCTTTATTTTTAAATAACACGTCTAGTCATAGTATGGAGCATATAAATAGTATATATAACTTTAAAAATCCAGGATTTAAAAAAAATGTGTGGCCTTCGTTTCTTAATACCAAGGAAATGTTGAGAGCTATTTATTTTTGAATACAGCATTATTTGGATAGCAACCTTTAAAGGTTTTCTTTTACTAGTGAGAGACAGTGATTCATCTCGCTGAGACAGGCTCGCTAATTCTCTGAGCAGTACAGTCAGGGACACTCATTAGCCAACACTTTCCCTTCTCAGAAGCCAATTAGTTTTGATGGATGGTTTTTATCAAATGCTTTCTAAAGAAACTGCAATGTCTATCCTGAAATTTTCCTTTGCAGGAATCTGTTTCAGATAGCATACATCTGATCCCAGGTAATGGCTTCTCATTTGTGTGAGGGCTGCTGTCCTTTGGCATTTGCTTTTCTATCGATTGCCCCAACTAGGCTTGTCCTGGGAGTGCGGAAGCCACAGCTCTGATGTGCCTCGGGGGAGTGAGGCGATCTGCTCAGAAGTGGTGCGGTTCCCGGCTCTGAAATACGTGTAAGCACAGGGCACTCCCTCCACTCTTCCATCTCAGGATCAGTGGATTTATTGGGATAGTGCTGACATAAAGATATGAAGTAAAACATCTGAATAGAACAGCTGCACAGAATTTGGACTCGTGTAAACAGGTCTGACATCACACATTCTGCATGTGAGTTCCATGGAGTCTCCATATGGTGCTAATACAGTAACACGGCTACAAAGTCCCTGTGGCTCATGGCATGATGAGCTCCAGAGCTGAGGAAAGGGAGCCAGGAAGGCCACGCCATTGCTGAGTGGGCTGGCTCTGGGAGATGTCTCTTCTCACCGAGTGGCTCGTTTCACTGGGGATAGGAAGCCTGGCTAGGCGTGCTACCAGTGCAGAGCTTCACGTGGGGGATGTTGGTCCTCACTCCTCTGAAGGGGTAGGAGAGAGAGCTTCAACATCAATTGATGGCCGGGCGCAGTGGCACACACCTATATTCCCAGCATTTTGGGAGGCTGAGACAGGAGAATCGCGAGTTCAAAGCCAGCCTCAGCAATGGCGAGGTGCTAAGCAACTCAGTGAGACCCTGTCTCTACATAAAACACAAAATAGGGCTGGGGATGTGGCTCAGTGGTCGAGGGCCCCTGAGTTCAATCCCTGGTACCAAAAAAAAAAAAAATCAATGGATGTGGGAAGATGGGTGGAAGTCAGCTCACTCCTTACAGCTAGTAAAATGTAGGTAAAGAGGACACAATGTCAGTCAGTACCAAGTGATGGGAGGCTGGAGTCCTGCCCAGCGGACACAGGAGCACTGGTCAAACCAGCAGCACCACGCTGACCCACAGCTGGAAGCAAGGGCCACACGTGTTCTTTCTCTTCTGTGAAAGACGTGGGCTCCAGGCATTTGCCAAATAGTTCTCTGTCTCTCTGATAGGCTGTGACCTAGAAGAAAATTTCATTCTTAATTTTTTAAAAAGACTCAAAGCTATAGAATATCTGTTGGCCAATTGACCACGGAGAGGAAGACTTGGGGAGACATTTAGAGAACACAGCTTTCCCTGTGTGCTCAGCGTGGCCGATGAACTTATGAAACGTAGCAGCCATTTGCATGATAGAATCGCTTGTGCCTATGTCCAGTTGGGGTCCCTTGCATTTTAGAGCGGCACCTGTCAGCTGCAGGTGACATTGCATCCCGGCTCTGTTGAGCCTAGAATCCATTCAGAAGAGATCTCTTCAGAAGAGCTGGATTTCAAGAGTTGTGAATGTGGAGATGGAAGGATCTCTGGACACAGGTGAGATTCCCAGAGTCTAAGGAAGAGCAGCAGGAAAGAAAGCAGGGACAGGAGAGACCTCAGCTCAGGAGAGGACAAGCCCTCTGAAAGTGCTACCAAGCACACACAAACCACACAATCTTACCTAGCTACTTTTTTTCCTCCAGGGGACGCTATCTTTAATTTTCTTAAATGAAATAATTAAAAATACCCTAATAGAAAAATCCCTTCATAAACATTTTTACACAAAATGTATCCACTCTAAAAAGGAGGAGCCCCTGTGATTTTAATTGACACTTAAAACGGGGCAGGAGATGAGCTTTACAATGGACCCATTCTACACTATCGCCCAAAGCTTGCTTGAAGTCTTTATTTTAACCCTGCTGCTACGGTGGCACTCAGCAGAGATGACTGTCAGGGAGGAGCCATTGGGTTTAGGAGGAATTCTAGGCTTCTAATCGGCTGGGGCCCGCAGTGGTGTTTTAGATCCACTGCTGCTGAGATCAGAGTCTATTTTGGAGCTCTATGCAGGTTCTAGAGCTTTCTCTAATTGCCCCAACTGGAATTAAACCAACTATACAGCGTTAATGAACTGTGCGGCCACATCCGCCTCTGCCAGGCCCACTGGGCCCAAAGCTCGCTGTTTTGACCACACACTAATCACCTCTCAGGGTTTCTGCACATTCTTTCCTAAGCCAGGCAGCCCTGCCCACTCCTCAACGGGGCATTTAATCTCTGAAAAACCAAGTCACTTTCTTTTTTTACCTGAGAATGCCCACAGTCACTCTCTCACAGGCCCAGAAATAGAAGCGGGGCCTTTTTTATGACCTCTTTAATTTAATGGAGGGTGGAAGGGGGATATTCTGTAAACTAATATGTAGCTTCCTTGGTGCTTATGGCACTGCAAGCTTCTCTGGTTTAAACCGGAGAACAGAAAATGTCACCATTCTCAGCTGGTAGGGAAGGAAAAAAAAACATGCAGGTGGATGGTGTGAAATTTTAGCAGATGGGAAAGAATTAATCCCAAGTGCAGCACTCCTCTGGAAAGGTGTCTTGACAGCCTTCTGGTAATTTCCTGCTTGGCTTTGCCCACTCTGTGTTAATGCAGGAGGCAGCATGCTCCAGCTGAAAGAGCATGCATGGACTTTGGGATCCAGTGTCCCTGTCCTTCCACTTTTAGCTAGACCAGTCACCTCTCTGAGCTTGGGTTTCTGCACTTGGCACTTGGAGCGAATGTTACCTGACTCGAGGAGCTGCCTCAAGGGTGAAATGGTGATGGATACAGACCTGCAGGTCAATGCAAGCTACCTGCTAGAGCTGTGTGGCCTCAAGCCACCTACTTAACCCCTAGCCTGGGACTTTTCATCTGTAAAGTGAGGTTAATAGCCGCACCCCCACCCCTTGAGTTGTGGTGAGTATTGAATAAATTAAATTTTATAAAGTTACTAAAATACTGTTTAGCTTTTAATGTTTTCTGTAACTTTTACTTATTGGATAATACATCTATTATTTCTGTTCTCAGGTGTACTTCACTGTCTGATAATTTAAGTATAGCAGAACTGATATGTGTAACTCATTACCACTGAGCACTTTGTGCCAAGCACTAAGGGAGGTGCCGTATACAAATTTAAATTAGGGGGACCCTGGTCTATTTTGCAAAAGGAAATGGCAGGCGGGGCTTCAACTCAACAGTTCATTTTGACAGCCCCCATGGTGCAGGCTCCAACACAATGCTGAGTTCAGAAGACACACAAGACGTCCTTCAAGAGCATCTTAAATACAGCGTCATTCTATTAATTGGTGGTCATGGCATACAATTTTAGAAAGTACTGGTAAGCGATAATTGTAATAATAAAATATTAAAATAAAAATGACACGAAACTGAAATCACTGTTATTCCCACCTGAAGAGATCACTATATTTTATATTTTAGTTGAAATTCTTTTCAAACAAACTTTCAAATTTTTTTAATTCCACATGTGTGCGTGCATGCTCAGGGGCACAAAAATTGGAATCCTACTGCTCTTTAAAGTTTAATAGATTGAAAACATCTCTGTGTGTCACTGTTTTGTTCTTTATTATTATTTTTACTTTTTATTTTGAAATAGTTTGGGGTTTAACGAAGGACTGTAAAAATAGCATGGAGATGCATGGAGACCATGCAAAAATCCCATCTCTGCTTAGAGGTTCACCCACTGTCTGTGGCAACATGGCTCTTGCCCACTACAGTGACAGCTGGTATTTAACACTGTGGTTTCCCTCAGAACTCTTCTCTAGAAAAGAGCTCATTCTCTCTCACTTATTTATTTAATCGTGGATATTTACTTTATTATTTGGGTTATTATCTAATCATGTGATTTTGTTATGTACTTTGTTGTTCAAACTATTTCAGCTTTGATCACTATGAGCTTTTGGACTCGTTCATGTGCTTTAGTCATGTATTATGGTATTCTGTAACAGCAGCATTAAATGGACTAAATCAGCTATGACTATTAGCTTAATAGGGGTTTTTTGTGCTGAAGGAGAGAGACCAGAAGCATTTTAATATATTAATTCATAATAATTAAATATATTAAAAATTTTTTCTCTAAGAATTATATCACACTGCAACACCACAAGATCTCCAGACTCATCTTTATCTCCATTGCCCCAGCCCTGGAATCAGACAGTTCTCCAAGGATCCCTGGTTCTTTTTATTGGACAATGGTATTGAGAAACCAACATCACTGGGAGTTAGGCATTCTCCTTTTTACCAAACTGTCATTATTTCTAACCCTTCTGAGTAGACAGGGCTAGGAGAGAGCGATACAAAGAAATACAGGATGCGTGTGCTGGGTATGTGTGTATGTCAGTACATACAGCAGCTCGTGCATAGATGTATAGATGTATCTGTGTCTTTCCCTTTCATGTTGCTATAATAGAATACCACAGACTAGGTAATTTGTAATGAACAGAAATATATTTGGCTTGTGGTTCTGAGGCCGGGAAGTCCAAGGTCCAGGGACTGCATGTGGTGAGGACCTCTTGCTTCCTCATAGCATGGCAGAAGGCATCATATAAGAAGGGGGGGCACACCCAGAAACCCACTCCTGAAAGAACAAATCCATTCCTGCAATAATGGCATTAGCCTATTTATAAGGACAGAGCACTCAGCTAGATATTGTATATTTTAATGCTGTAGTTTTATTTTCTTTTAATAAAAACATTTCTAATTTGCCTTAAGACTTTATCTTTGACTAATGGCTTGTTAGAAGATACTGGTTTAATTGCCAAATATTGAAGGGTTTTTCTTGATATCTTTCTGTTATTTATTTCTAGTTTCATTAAATTACGGTCAGAGATAGTTTATCTGACTCCTTTTAAATGTGTTGATGTTTGTTTTATGACCCTTAGTATGATATATTTTTATGAATGTTCCATGTGTACTTGAAGAAAACGTATTTTGCTGTTGGATGGAGTTTTCTATATATGTCAATTTACCTAGTTGTTGATATCATTTTTTCAGTCCTCTACATTCATAGTAATCAGCTTTCTGCTGCTTCTCTCAATTAACAAAAAATGTGTGTTGAAGATCCCAACAAAAATCATCCATTTTCGGGCTGGGGTTGTGGCTCCGTGGTAGAGCACTTGCCTCACCTGTATGAGGCACTGGGTTCAATTCTCAGCACCACATATAAATAAATGAATACAATAAAGGTCCCTCAACAAATGAAAAAAATTTTTTTCAATGGTCCGTTTTCTGTTTCTATTCCTTTTCTTCTCAGCTTGTGTCTATTGAAGCCTGCTGGAAGATGCTTTCACAATCCAATTGGTTGTTTTCTTGAAAAAAATGAAACTATCATGAAATCTCTTTATCCCTCATAATATCCCTTGTTCTGAAGTACACTTTGATATTAGCAGAGCTACTCTGGCTTTCTTTTTTATTTTTGGCGGGGGTGGGGGGCACCAGGGATTGAACTCAGGCACTTAACCACTGAGCCACATCCTCAGCCCTATTTTGTATTTTATTTAGAGACAGAGTCTCCCTGAATTGCTTAGTGCCTTGTGATTGCTGAGGCTGGCTTTGAACTCGCAATCATCCTGCCTTAGCCTCTTAAGCCACTGGGATTACAGGTATGTGCCACAGAGCCGAGCTCTGGCTTTCCTTTGATTAGCTTTTGCTTAGCATATTTTTCTCTACGCCTTTTTGATTTTTTGTCTGTTTGTTTGTCTGTTGTACTGAGGATACCACTGAGCTACATCCTCAGCTCTTTTTATTTTTTGAGACAGGGTCTTGCTGTTAGCCAGGCTGACCTTGAACTTGCGATGTTCCTTCCCCAGCCTTCCCGGTAGCTGAGACTATAGGTGGGAGCCACCACATCCAGCTCTATCCCTTTACTTTTAACCAATCTGTCTTTTCAGTCCAGGAGAGTTTACTTTTTTCATCTGTCTTTCATTTCTTTTTCGGTCTTTTCTTGCATTAACTGAATTTTTTAATAATTCTCCTTTATCTCTTACTAAGTATTCACTTCTGTTTTAAAACACTTGTTGGTGGTTTCTCTAGGGTTCTCTGTGGTAAATGTATATTTCTTTAATTAATCCGAGTCTGCCTTCAAATATCACACTGCTCCCCATGTTGTGTAAGGGACTGGCAGCAGTAAATTCTCAACTTCTCATTCCATCCTGTTTTAGTTCCTTTGAGCTGCTACGACAAACACAGTACCTCAAATTGGGTCACTTATAAATAATCAATTTATTTCTTATAGTTCTGAAAGCTGAGAAGTTCAAGATCGAGGTGCCAGCAGGCTTGGGGTGTGGTGAAATCTGCTCTCTGCTTCCAAGAGGGCAGGCGCCCAGACCCCTGTGGCCTGAAAAGGCAAAGTCAGAGGGAAAGAGCAGAGGGAGGGAGGTGGCTCCCACAACATTTATAAGCCTGTTAAATCCCCACTTAATCCCCGCCTCCTCCTAAGGTTCAGGCCACAGCCCTTCATGCTATCTTCTCACACCTTTCACTTTACCTGAGGCAAAAAACACAACACACAACACACTGCCACCAAGACTGTTTTTTTTTGTTGTTGTTGTTGTTGTTGTGTTTTTTTGGTACTGGGGATTGAACTCAAGGGTACTCGACCACTGAGCCATGTCCCCAGCCCTATTTTGTGTTTTATGTAGGGACAGGGTCTCACTGAGTTGCTTAGCACCTCGCCATTGCTGAGGCTGGCTTTGAACTCGCGATTCTCCTGTCTCAGCCTCCCAAAGTGCAGGGATTACAGGCGTGAGCCACCACACCCGCCTAAGACTGTTTTTGACAATTCATTTTCTTTTAGAACAATTAAAAACAAGAAAGGTGGACTTTGTTTTAACTTTAATCAGTTATTCAATTTCTAGAGTCTTTATTTCTTTGTAGATTCCGATCTGAGCCTGATGTTGTAATCTTTGTGCTTGAAGAACTTCCTTTGACATTTCTCATTCAGTAGGTCTCATGGCAATAAATCCTCTGTTTTTGCAGAATGAGAGGTCCTTTCTTTCCTCTTCTTTAAAAGATACTTTCACTGGATAGAGAAATCTGAGATGCTAGTTCTTTTCTTTCAGGACTTTAAAGATACTGCTGCACTGCTATTCAGCTGGCACTGTTTCTGACAAACAGCCTCTTTTGTTCTCAGGATGGTCCTCAGGAGGTAACACTCCTTTCTCCCTCTAGTGCATCCAATATGTCCTCCCCATTGGTTTTCACCAGTGTAAGTGTTATGATATATATAGGCAGGTGCTATGGTTTCAATGTGTCCCCCCAAAGTTCATGGGTTGAAAACATGGTCACCAACTATATTTCAATCTTCTACTTTAAAGAATCAAATTATGCATATATTAGAATGTTCAATATTGTTCTGCAGCTCTGGAAGGTTATCCTCTATTTTTTCTCCCATTCTTTTCTTTTTGAATTTTTATTTTGGTACTTACTCTTGATTACCTTCGGATTCACTGATTCTTGCTATTGGCCATGTGAATCTACTAACAAAACTGCCTAAGTCATTCTTATGTTAGCTTTCCATTGCTATGACTAAATACCTGAGAAAATCAACTTGAAAGAGGAAAATTTTATTTCGGCTTGAGGTGTCAGTGAATGGCTGCTTGGCCTCATTGTTTCTGTCTATGGGGAAGCAGAACATCATGGCAAGAAACATGTAAGAAAGTGAGGCAGCCAGGCCCACAATGGCCGAGAGAAAGGAGGGCCAGGGTCCCCATAGCACTTTCAAAGGCACACCCCTAAGGACCTCAGTTCTACCTACTAGGCCTACCTTCTAAAAGTTTCTCCACCTCCAGCAGCACCATCAGCGGAGGACCATGCTTTAACGTGAGCTTTAGGAATAATTAAGTTCTAAATCATCACAATTCTTTATCACTGTTTTTATGGGGTTTTGTTTTAATTTTTAGCATTTCCATTGGATTCTTTCTTAAGATTTCTATTTCTTTTCTGAAATTAGCCACCTACTCCTGGATTTTATTTACCTCCTTCACTAGGGCCTTTCACAGAGTAATTGTGGTATTTAAAATTCTCTGTCATAGCATCATGTTGTCCTAGATCTTTCTAGTGCTCACAGAAACATCAACTGGAGGAGCTCCCCACACCTGAGAACACCTTCCCATGAGCTAAGGAATCCAGGTGGAAGGTGAAGGTACCTCAGTATAGGAAAGAGACAGGCTCACCTTACTCACCCTGTCCCTAAGCCCAGGTAATCCTGCATGGGGAAGGAGACATTGCTGTGGACTCCAGCACCTGTTCCAGCCCCCCTCCCCCCTCCCATCCCAGCTCTAGGCCCCATGGAGTCACCAGGACCACCCTAACACCAGCATCTATCGATCTCAGCTCCATGTTGGTACCCAGAGCCCCAGGCCCTAGACTCTGGACCCAGGCTTTCAGCCAGCAGCAAGGATCTAGGCCCTGGGTCAGCACCCAGAGCCCCAGGCTCCAGATCTGCCCCAAAGCCTCAGGTTGCAGGCTTGCTGTGGTGGATCCGGGCTACAGGCCTGACCCCACCCATGCAGCCCGCATGCTCCACCCACCCCAGGAAGGAGCCCCTGCTTCGCCCAGCCAACAGTGGTCAACGTCTGGGTGGAAATGAAGATGCATTCCAGCTGTCCTGGACAACACAGAAAAGCAGGAGATGATTTTATTTATTTATTTATCTTTTCCCTTCTTCAGTGAAATGGCGTGACCTTCTGGTAGGAGGGTCTGTCTTGAGTCAGAAGGGGTTTAACCAAATCACAACAGGAAGTGGTTCCAGTGCCAGCCCCGCCTGCACCCGCTCCTCCTGGGGAGCAGAGCATCCGTCCAGACTCGCTTTAACCCTGCATCTCGTGGCGGCTGCCCCGGGGGCCTTGGCACAGGGCTCTGCGCTTTGCCTTTGGGATGTCTGCTCTCATTCGCCAAAGGAAGATGCACCCGTCAGGAGCCCTGTCTCTGAATGTAGCTAATTTCCATTTAATTGGCCAGTTACTACATTGAAAATAAAGACCAGTTGGTAATCAAAAACAGGAGGACGGAGCTGAGCCATTGTGTCAGCAGGATGGAATTACCAGGCCAAAACAAGGCTGGGGAAAGTGGAGAGACGCAGCTTCAGAGCAACAGGGTTTCCGGGAGGAGCTGGCAGCTGCGGGCCTCCCCCATAAAGATGGATATCAGTTTTACTTGTGTTCGTGAGCCATCAACAGAACTGATGTTAATCGCCAGTTGGTCTTTTGTTAGAAAGCATTTGTTCCTTTATTAAATAAGAATTAAAAACACATGTACAGAGCAACTTTAAAACTGTCAAACGAGATGTGCTCGGCATCTCCTGGTGCATCCCCGGACACAGGCAGAGACTGGACAGCTTTCAGGAAAGCCCTGAGCTCTGGGCACTTGCTTACCACCTGGCTGCTAGTAGCACAAGCTTGCAGGCAGTGTGGCAAGTGTGACTGCGCCCCTCCAGGGAGAGGATGTGGAATCCACAGTGCTGGGCGAGGCTTGTCCCACTGCCCGACTGTCCCCTGCCTTGGTAATCCAGACCTTTCTCACCACCCAAGATGGACGGGTGCATCTTACCAAGACTCTCGCCTGTGCTGTTTGGCATGAAAGAGGGGTGGGAGAGGAAAAAAGGGGGAAGAGGATGGAGCACCAGTGCCTTGAGCAGGATCCCTAGGCTGTGAGCAGCTTCTTCGAATTGAGTTTTCCTAAGGCAGATGTTTTTTAGTTCAACTTTAAATCGAAACGTTTGTCCTATCTGTCTCCAAAAGGCAGGCTGTGTATCTCCCTCCTAATTAGCATGAAATTATTTCTTCTCTCTTCGTTAGAAACTGGGCTTGATATTTTTTTTCCAAAGATAAAATTGCCATCCCTGCTTAATGTTTATTGGATTCATTCAGAAGCAGTGCGTTTTCATCAAAGGAACTAAAAGGCCCCGGAGATTCAGTGAAGAAGGGCGGCGCAGGAGGGTCACACTAAGTAGCACTATCACACCAGCTGCCCAGGGATGCTAAAGTGCTGTTCTTAAAAACTGGCAACTAATAAGGCCACTCAGCTTTTAAGGTTTTCTAAGAGCCTCAACTAAATTAATCATAGCACACAATAACCCTGTAAGGTAAAATAATAATTCCTAGTATTTTGAAAGCAATCAGTGATCCACAGAGAGGGAGGTAATGTCCCCCAGAACCAAGATTGAAACCCGGACGCGGAGGGAGGCTCCACTCCCTTCCTGTCATCAAAGGCCAGCTTGTTTGTATCCAGGCAGGGCCTTGGGTGAGCCGAGCGTAGTCGGAGCAGCCCACAGCCGCAGGAATGGAAGGCCACTGTGTCGCAGAGGATGCCGGATAGTCTGTCCTCTGGGGCTGTGGGACGCAGGCTTGGGGTGGGGGCTGTTGAGCTTATTTAATTACATACTCTCCTTGCAAGTGGCCAGGAGTCCTGGTCAGGGACTCAGGCCCCACGGTGGCCTGCCCCAGGCCACCCACACACTGGCACGCCTGTGCACAAGGAGGGGCAGCTCCTTTTGGCATTAGCTCTGGCTTGGCTTCCCAGCCACATCTGTACAGCGGGAGCAAAAGCTCGTCATTTCCAGAGAACCCGGTTCTTTGAATCAGAACTGCAGAGAAACATTTGTTTTCTTTTCTTAGGTGATGGCACACCGCTTCACTCCGCCCGCCCACCCCCATGCAAAGGGATTGGGCAGAATTACTTGGAAGCCCATAAAGCCTTGTGGAGGGGGACAGTGCCTCTCTCCTCTGGGGCCTTTCCCCAGAAGAGCAAAGGGGACTCGTTGGGCTTCCTGAAAGACAGCCGGATTCTGAAGTGACACTTCACCTCCTTAGGTGTTGGGGGGGCTGTCACTGTAAAACAGGGTGCAAAGATAGTCACCAAGGCCACACTAAGGCTGCGGGAGCTGGTGGGCATTCCCAGGAGCCTCCCTACCTCCCACTCCTTGGCTTTTGCCTATAGCAGCCTCCATTCTCCACTGTGCCCTTGGGGAGAGCTTCCTTCCTCCATTCCATTAAAGATGCTTAATATTTTATTGACTCAAAACTGGGGAATGGACCCAGAGGCAAGCAAGTTTGGGATGCTGTATTTTAAACAAGATTTTTTTAGCTGCATTTGTGTTTTATGCATGGAATCATTTTAACTACTGGCTTTAAAATTCAAAACACCTCTGAAATTTGGTAACTTAAGGGACAACTACAAATGTGCCATAGCAACATTTGGACACTTTAAAGATTATTCCAGGGACTTTAGAGGTGACAAATAAGAGAAGGACTTTTTTTTTTTTTTTAACTGTGACGTTTCAGCTGCTGAGTACGGACATCAAAAGCAAGAGCAGGTGTTCCAGATTCATACCATGAAGCGCCTACGAAAGACTTCCGCACACCGCACGCTTCTCAGTGGGAGGAGTTCATCTTTCCTCTCATCAAGTGAAAATACCTCCAATCCCAAATACCTAGTAGGTTAGTAAACGAGGAAGGAACGAGAGATGTGTGCCAGCTGGGCACACTCTGCAGGCTCATCTCTGCAGGGATCTGTGGTCCAGGCCAGTGGAGGAGATGCCCTCTGCCCAGGGCGGGGCTTCCCAGGGTCCGCTTTCACCTGTGCAGGCAGGGGACAAAGGGCAGGCCCCTTGCAGGGGGTGCTCCTTCCCAGTGCCCATCGCATGGCCTCTGGGGAACGAAAGCCTTTTGATCATTCTAATATTGAATATCAAATGGAAATGAGAAGTGCATTTAAGAAGGGTGAACACTGTCCACACTTAGAATGAGTCTTATGCAAATAGGTTGGGCAGGTGTCTGCTCACTGGCCCTGCATCACCTGCTCTGAGAGGTGCTCAGGCCTCCCCACCTCCTCCCTGCCCAGAGAGAGTAGAATTTAGTTGACATAGGGTGTGGCCCAGGCAGCAGGAGTTGCCAAAGCTATCATAAAGTGCGTTCAAGGTTGAAAATAACTACAGAGTGAGTTAACGTGGCCTGCAAGGCCCCACACTCCAGCCCCAGATTAACTTGACCTTTTCTTCCTGCCCCTTATTTTAGCCTGTCTGGAAGCTGCGAAGGCATTCTCGCTGTGTCCTGAATAGATTCACTCACTCGTAGCTCTGAGTTTCATAAGCACATTGTATCACTCTGAGCGCCTACATCTCCTCTGGGAAAGAGGTGTCAATCCCACCTTCAGCGTGAGTCACTCCCCATCACAGAACCCTCTGTGCCTGTCTGGGGGAGCGCTCCTCCATTTCATTAAAGATATCTGCATGTACTTGAACCCATGACTCCTGCCCACCAGAACGTGGGCCCTTTGTCATTTCAGTGAGAAACACAGGGCTTGATAGGGTATAGACTCTCGTGAAAGCTTATTGAATGAAGGAAGGCCAGTCGCAGACTGTTGATGTTCCACCACGTTGAACCCTGTTCTCAAACCAGGATCATCTGGGAGATCCTGAGTTGGTAATTTGGAAGTAGGAGATCTACATCTTTCTTACTCAAAGTGTGGTCCGCAGACCAGCAGCAGCTACATTACGTGGGAGCTTGTTATAAATGTAGAATCTGCACTTTAACAAGATCCCCAGGCAATTTATATGCAAATTACAGTCTGAATTATATTTTTTAACAAGCTCCCAGGAGATTCCTACTTAGCCAGTCTGCCAGTCGGTATTTGGGACCCATGTTCTAGACCTCCGTTTACTGAACATAGTGGGCCCTGTGTGATCGCCTACTGGGTTCTTTTATTCTTCATTTTTCCATCCTAGCAGAGCCCCACAGTTCTGCCCAGGTATCAGCCATCCCCCACCAGGCCTGGGCCTCCAGGAAGCTTGTCCCCACCTCTAGCCCGGAAGTGGGCCTGATGGGTCACACAGACATCCCCTGCCCCAGGCCAGGAATTGATTCAGGAATGGACATGTGACCAAATTCAGATCAGTGAAATGTGAAAGTCTGGAAAAATTTCCTCTTTATCCTCAGAGAAAGCTTTGGGAAGAAAGATTTCTCTTCTTCCTCAGCATATTATCCTGCCTGAGCATGATCCCTGGGGACTGTTCTTGCCATCTTACTCTCTGCCTAAAGGGGAAGGCCAGCACTGGGGAGCCCAGCAGAGAGGCCGAGTGCACCTGGGTCTTAGGATGTCTCTCTTCAGTCTCTGGACTTTTGTAATGGAGGTAGTTGCAGGGTGAACTACATGCAGGTACCTTTAAACCATTTCTATCCCTTGAAACCAAAGGTACCCGCTGATTTTGAACATTATGCTGTGTTAAGCACCTACCACAAAGCCTTATGCTAAGTGCATTGTACAAACTTCTTCTAACCCTCAGATGAGCTATAAGGTGGGTGCCAATTTTCCCATTCTACAGATAAAGAAACTGACTCTCTCGGAACAGTTAAGTTGTTAAGTCAAATAGCTAGTAGGTGGCAAAGTTAGATTTGAACCTAACATGAGAATTTGGAGTCTGCAGGACTCCCGAGCAAACCTTCCTAAGTTGCCATGCTTCCCATTTAGGATGCCCTTCTATATGAGGCTTCAGTAGGTCAGCATTTCTCAAATGTTTGGGCTCAGGACCCCTTTACATTCTTAAAAGTACTGCTAATCCTAAAGGGTTTTTATTTATTTGTATTGTACCTATAGATATTTACCACATTAATAATTGAAACAGATTTAAGATGTTTGTGACTCTCTTGAAGATATATTAACCCATCTCGTGCTACCATTAAGTAATACATTTTTATTTTTAAAAGACTACATGTTCCTGGGACTGAGGTTGTGGCTTAGTGGCAGAGCGCTTGCCTCGCACGTGTGAGGCACTGGATTCGATCCTCAGCACCACATAAAAATTAGTTAACAAAATAAAAAATGCAGTGTTCGTGTATAACTAAAAAATATTTTTTAAAAAAGACTACATGTTCCTAAGCAAAACAAAATGGTGAGAAGAATGACATTGTTTTACATTTTTGCAGATCTCTAACATCTGAGTTAACAGAAGACAGCTGGATTCTATCTGCTCCTGCATTCAATCTGCTGAGATATATTGTTTTAGTTGAAGTATACAAAGAAAATCTGGCATCACATAGACTTGTCATTGGAAAAGAGAGGAATATTTTATGACTCTTTTCAAATAATTGTGCAAAGTGTTTTGATACTACACCAAAACTGCACAAATTTTAGTTTCTCAAAAGGAAGTTGCAATGCAAAGTCTAAAGCCACGTGAATCATTTTTTTCATTTGTATCACATAAAAACTCTATGATCTGTCTTTTGCCTTGAATATTTTGCTTATGCGTGTTTTTAACATCAGGCATTGGTCATTTGGAAAATTCTGTATCACTGAGTTTTATAGAGCTCCCAAATGTTGACACATTATAACGTATAAAAAAATGCATTTGTAGGGGCTGCAGGTGTAAATCAGTGGTATGATGCCTAGCATGGCTAAAGCCTGGGTTCAATCCACAACTGCAAAAATCAAAAGGTTGAATTTGTTGACATCACCATTGGTCTCATCAGTAAACTCTTTACATATTGATAACCTGCAAAGCTCATGGCAGCTGATACAAGTTTTCCAAAATTTTAATTTTTGCTTAAAAGTTCAAATTTTACAACTGAGGACAAATACTATCAAGTATTTTCTTTGGTTGTTTAGTTTTGAGAGAATGTCTGCCAAATACCCAAGTAAGAGTGGTATTCCATGACCAAAGTAGATAGTTTAGCTTGTAACTCAATTACACGGGTGCCTTTCCTTGAGACAAATCTTCACATTTCCTTGTCATCACACAGAATATGAAAATGATGTATATTTAAGGGTCTTAAGGCAATCAAATAAGTAGTTTTCACAGCTTCATCCAATATTTTTTTCCCTTTGTTTCTGGAAAGCAAACCCATGTCCACATGCATGCTAGGAAAGCACTCTACAGCTGAGCTACGCCCTGAGATCAACCCAAGGACATTCTTAAATAAATCCAGTGGGGCTTCTTCTTTTCTTTCCCTTGTACTATGAATGTACAGCGGTATAGAATACAATGACTGTTAAGTCGCTTAATCACAGTTTAGTGCCACTGCCTTGATTTGTGCTGAGGCATCAGGAGTCTTCTCCACAGTGCTTGTACATCATCGGAGCAGTGTCAATACTGTGAAAAATGTAAATGGCATCTTAGTACAATGGACCCACTGGGTCCCCTGAAGCGTTCCTGGGCTCCTAGGAATCGTCAGGCCACACCTAGATAACTGCTGTAGTAAGTGATTATTTGCAGTAAATGAAACCTCTTAGAGGACATCATGGATATAAAATGGTCACCACAGAGGCCTCTAAGGGACTGGATTCTGTGCTGCATCACAGCTCTGGCTCCTGCATTTGGGCCAATGTCACTATTGGCTCAATGGTTGCCAGTCCATAGGGCTGTGAAAACAGGGCTTCTAGGCATCTCCAGGTGCTGAAGTGCTTGGGAGGCCTTAGGTCAGAGGGCACAGGAACTAGCTCACCACGTCCATGTGCTGCCAGTTACAGATACACCAACAACACTGGACATCCACAACTACCTTCTCTGTTCCCCTGTTCAGCCCATTAGGAGATTTAACACGTACCCAGCTTAGAAATGCACTATTTAATATCATCTGATTTCTGTTTCTGATTCTTAAGATACTCCTATTAGTGAAGTCATGTAAGTTCAGCCTTTTTCTTAGGCTAAATTTTCTCTGATGCTGAATAATTATTAAATAATAAAGGTTGGTATTCCAAAGGGCAATGGGACTCTCAAACAGCATCTTTCCCCCGTGGCCCACCAGAGGCAGGCATCTTGGCAACAGAACAGCAGCTTGAGATGTCACACTGAGCCCAATTCCAGGAGAGCAAACTGAAGTCCATGAGTCAGCCCCCATGCCCTAAGCACTGGGGAAAAAAGAGATTTTCCTTTCTCTTGCTGGAGGAGGAAGACTGACATTTTGCTTGAATGCCTACAGTAGGAAAAGCCATCCTGCAATTCCAGCCCCCAGGGACCTCCAGTCAGACGCAGTCCCTTGACTCGTGATTGCTCTGTGGAATTTGCCCTGGCACCATCTGAAGAGTTAAGGAGATCTCTGTTCCTCAGTAGCAGAGACTTAGTGCTGACTAGAACTAGGGGAAAGGCCAGGCATGCTGCTTGCCTGCTGTATCTATGGAACAAATTCCTTAAAAGCACAGAAGCAAGACAGACAACCCCCAATATTGACCTGAACTTGATCTACAGAATGATAGTTTCTACTTTGCAGCATTGCTGTGAAAAAAATAAAAATAAAGAAAATCAAGATCTGAATGTGGCAGAAAAAGAAGTTCCCCAGAGCGTCAGAGAAACAGCTCTGAGTTTTAGCAAGGTTTTTCCTAACACTTGACCTAAGATGTTCCTTCCTTTAGGAATATGCCTTTTTTTTTCTAACACAAAAAGCAACTACATCGTGTACTCCCACCCTTAATCTGTGCTGGGAATTTAGGAGTTGTAACGATCTCTTCAGCTCTGGGCCTTTTAATCTTCATGGCAAGCTCACCGGACTGTACCTCCAGACCATCCCAGGCCTTGAGAGGGAAGACAGAAGGAGTGGGGCCTAGGGCATCCCTGGAGCGATCATTTCCCAGGTGTTTCTTATCTGTGTGACATGCCTGGCCTCCATGTGCCAAATATGAATTCAGTCTTGGCAGTGAGGGATGTGCGTTCACACCTCTGCAGCTTCCCAGTGATCGGCTGTACACCCCAACTCCACCGCCCCTTTTTATTTTTTCCACTATTTGCTCAGCACTTTGGTTCTTATCATTCTGGCAGCAGAACACTCTTTCCCTCTGAGCACGGTGCTGGTGTATTATATCTATAGCGCACTAGATTGAGAAATGGACCCATGAGTTGGAGGAATTTGTGTTCTGGTTCTGCCTCTAAAGGGTCATAAATATTGGAAAAGTCATGTCCCTCATCTGGGCTTCACCTGTAAAATGGGGATTGGAGAGAGGGCCAGATTTCCAGTGGTTCATAAACTTGGAGACCAGAACTACATTTTTAGCAAGATCCTCCTGCTACCACCCCCTTCCACCCGTCAAAGACAGCAGTGAATCCCTGTGCTGAGATCGGCTTTTGGGAACCTCTGGAGTTGATTGCTTCTGGGTCCTCTTCAATCCTAACATTTGTTTTTTCTCTTTTGCTAAATGCCAAGTTTTTCCTCCACCCCCACTAGCTTGCAAACTGTCAAAGCTTCTGTGCCTCCTAGGTGGTCCGCAGACTCCCCTCCCTGTCTCTGCAGGCTGTAGTCTGGACCTTCCACAGCTCCAGAAAGATGGGAAATTTGGTGCTTTTTAAAAGGGTGCAAGGGAGGATCATAGGGGTCAGATGAGAGCCAGCAGTCAGATTGGAGCAAAGGACATCTGCAGGCGGGCACTCCTCCAGCACCGTGTCCTAGTGGCCACACAGAGGCTGCTGGTGAAGGAAAAGGAGGTTGCTGCCAGTTTCTGGGGGAGCAGCCAGGCCTGGGAGCGCTGTGTGGAGCTGCCCCATCTACGAGCACTGAGGACCCACGCAGTTCCTGCTCCTATGACGGAGGTCGTTGCTGGCTGGAATGCACTAACACTTACTCTCTGCAAGTGTGCTGGGGCTGCTGCCTCAGGGCAAAGCCCAAAATGTGGTTTCTGAATCCCCTGATCCTGTGAAGTCACATACTGCAGACTAGAAAAGAGAGAGAGAGAGAAAAAGAGAGCACGAGAAAGCCAAGCCAGTTGGCTATGCATCTGGAGAAAAAGGCAAATCTGGATGGTTTTAGGGAAAACAAAGATGACAAGCTTAAAAGAGAATTCCAGAATGAGTGTCAGTAAACACAAACACAGCAGGAAGACCTCCATCACCCAGAAGTGAACCACTAGCAGAAACCTGTGTGGTGAGGAATATAAAACTGCCATCCTCGTCTACCCAAGGGGCCACTGCGGCTTCTCAGCTTCTCGTTTAAAACACACACATTAGAAATAGGATTCACCGGGGCTGGGGTTATGGCGCAGTGGTAGCGTGCTCGCCTAGCACGCGTGAGGCACTGGGTTCTATCCTCAGCACCACATAAAAATAAAATAAAGATATTCAGTCCACAGAATTACAACTAAAAAAATAAATATTTTTAAAAAAAAAGAAAAGAAATAGGATTCACCAACAAGATCCATACTGAAACATAGACAGAAATTGAGATACAATTCTGACCACATTTACATGTATTTCTTAAAGCTACTATGAAAAAATTTGAGTCACTTCCTGCTAATCAGCTTATCGATCTAAACCTACCATGAGAGAATCAGAAAATCATAATGCTAGTCAGAGTTGGCATCAAGAACGACAGGAAAACATCTCGGCTGATGGGGAAATCGACAGTGTCAGAACGGCTTAGATACCTAGGAGGACCCGATGACGGAAAATCGCAGGCCGGCTGACTGGTTAGATAACCGTGGGAAATTTTATCGCCTCTGTGTTTTTGTAAGTAAAATGGGGGCAATGCCGTTTCATGGCTCTGTTGTGAGCAAATGAACACTCCAACCCTGCACTTGTAATTAAAATGTAAACTTCAGTTCAGTGAGAAGAACGTTCTCATTTTAAGAACCAGAAGAACACACACATACACTTCAATTTTTTTTAAAGGAAAGTCTTCCAAAAGTTAGTTTCCTTCCTTCCACAAGGAAATAAATAATTGAGTTGAGAGGAGAAATATAAAGCTGACTCCGCTTTCCGCTGGGTGTCCTTCTTGAACAGACAACAGAGCCACATGCAGTTTGGTGGTAGAGTGTGCGTTTAGCAGGTCTGAAGTCCTGGGTTCAATCCTCAGTACCACCGAGGTGGGGGGGGAGAAAGTAATCATGTTTCATAACATTTACTAAGTATTTGTTTTGCATGTATTCCCTAGATGTTAAAAATAAGCTTCGGAGTCCAATGAGTTCAAAGACACATTTCCTTGATGCTCATAAAAATCTTTCACCTGCTGTGGGAACTCATGGCCTGTTTAAAGGTCGCATTTGTGTAGGAACAGGTGCTACCAAGAACCAGATCACACCCAGGCTGAGAGAAGGCAGCCAAAGCTAATGCCCTGGGATCCATGGTGCTGTCCCTTCCTCTTGGTCACTTGCAAAGCCACATCTGGAGATTTGACGTGTGTGTTTTTTTTCGTTTTTGTCTTGAGTATCGAGGAATCAGGGCGTTAAGCTTCCCTGAGGATAGTAGCTATGACGCGAATTCCCCTACCATCCTTAAAACAGAAAGGAAGGAGAAGAAAGGCGAGAGAGATGGACAGACAGGCAGAGGAGCCGCTTTGCAGGTCTGGTAAGGATGGTGGCTCAGGTCAGGGGAGGTGGCAGATGCGTGAACACAGCCTGAAGCACTGCTGCCAAACTCTTGGCCTCCCCAGGGGTCTGTGTCCACCACCCAAACATGCACGTCGCTCAAAATGGCAACAACCTGGCAGGGGCCTGCTGACAGGGGAGGCCCAAGCCTGCTTGTGGCTGGAGAGTCATCCTCTCGAGGAGGCACCGTGAACCATCAGCTCTTGGGGAAGCGGTTCCAGCAGAGTGCCCAGCCTCCTGCTCTGCACCCAGGCCTCACCTCCGGGCTTGGCTTTTCCAGGGATACTGGACTGCCATGCTTCCTGAGCCAGGCTGTGTCTGGTAAATGGCATTTTGAACTCAAGACATCAGACCGCTTAGGCTGGAAACTGCCCTACTGAGCACCGGGCAGTCAGCTGAGAAGAGGCTCCACCTTTGGGCCTGGGCCACTGTGCTGGGAGGCTCTCCCACTGCCTAGCAAGGAGGCAGGACACCTCTGCCCACCATGAGAGACCCAGGACAGGGGAGACTGTGCCTGAAAAGCCAGGGAGCTACCACCCACCCTAGGGTCTCTATCTAGCCTCTGAGCCTTTGATGTCCGCACCAAGGCCAGCTGCTGCCTACAGCTCACCAGGCAGCCCAGCATGGTCCACAGCAGCTACACTTTCTGCTCAAGACAATCAGACCAGAACAAGCAGGAAGGGGGATGTGGAAATCCCTGCTATTCTGGACCTGGCATCTGGGGTCCCAGCTGTCCAGGAAAGGTGCTGATGCTCCCATTCGGAGAAGAGCTTTCAGAAGCAGGGCACACAGCCTCCTGGACTCTCCTCGCTTAGACTAGGATTCCTCACTCCCCTGCACTCCCCTCCACCCCACTTCTCTGTGGGAGGAGCAGGAAGGGGTGATGTAGGTTGATATCCTTGGGCAACAGGCACAGTAAGAAGTCCCTTCCTCATCCTCTCCACTCCCACTGTCCACTTCTGCCTCAGGCAAAGGAAATGCGGGAGGGACTGCAGACATCCCCACTCCCCGCTCCCCAGAGGAGCATCTGCTTAGGCTGAGGCCCTCAAGGGTCCCCCCAGTGCCTACCTGCACAATGAAAAGTGACCTGGAGAGAGGGCAGCGGGCTGTCAGCAGGAGAGGTAGCCTGCTGGGGCTGTCTCTCCAGAATTGCCTCGAGAGAGCGCTGTCCATGGCAGGGGGACCCAGGAGCAAGTGGCAATGTGGTTGCCACCAAGGCACTGCTGAGAGCTGGCAGAAGAGGTCCCACTGAGCTGGATGTCCCACATCAGGGAATGCTGTGGTCCCAGCTTCCCTGTCCCTCCCACACCGTGACCGGCAGGATCTGCAGACACAGCACAGAATTCTAACTGAGGCCTGAGAAGGAACCTCCAAGCTGGCTCCGCTGAGGCTGAGCACCCGAGAGTGACCGGAGGGTGAAGCGCCTGCCCGTGATGTGCTAAGGAAAGCTTTTGTTTCCTATTTGCTAGGAGCAAAGCAAACAGGAAGGTAGTGACTAGAAACATCTTATGATTGCACCCCACCAAGGTGGAACTGTGGGCAGTTCCGTCCTCAGAAGCAGAAGGGGCCTGCGGGAGTCTGACTGAGAAGCTTCCAGATCCTTCCGTCCCTGAGATGCCAAACTTGACGGTAGCAGGTTCTCGTTGGAAAGACAGCCATGTGGGGGCTGATTCCATTGTGTGGAGGCTTGGCTGGAAGATGGTGACATTCCAGCCCTGTGCCCCTGTGGGAGTCCTGAGGGGAAGTGGGAGGAAGCATCAGAAGAAAAAAGTGGAAAGAGCCCCTTCCATGAAAGACGTTGAGGTCAAGCCTTACTCTAAAGTCACTTTTATCTCAGTGCAAACTCTTGGGTCAAGAGGAAAAGCATTTTGTCTGACCACCACTGAACCCAAAGTTCTGCTGCCCAAGACAAGCCGCTAGTCACATGCACCCATTATATAATCGAAAATTCAAATCTAATGTCACACGAGTCACATTCCAAGTGCTCAGTGATCATATGAGTAGCAGCTGCTGTGTTGAATGGTAAGATATGGAACATTTTCATCTTCATAAAAAAAAATCCTATTAGATAGCTCCGTTTCAGAGAAAAATCTATTTGTCCCAATGATGGAAGAGAAAACGGCCAACCTGGACTTCTAAGAGATCATATAACATGTACAAAACACATTCCAACCTCACAGGCTAGCCTAGGTTAAGGCCGTGCCACAGGAGGGAGGGAGGCACTCATTCCTGCTGGGGACGTGTGGGCCTAGGAGGCCTGAGCCTCCCTTTGGGGGTGGATGGTGCCATGGAGGAGGTTTGGGGCCAGGCATGGCCCATCTGCTGGCAGCGGCTCTGACCCCAGAGTGATGACTCAACCTGGAGAGGTGACAGTGATGCTCAGGGAGGTGATGGCAGGTGGCAGGAGGGACTCCATGATGACAGTCTGCCTCCTTGCTGGAAACCCCTAGGAACTGAGTGAGACTGAGACTTAGAAGGACAAGAGTCTGGGAGGGGCACCCTGCAGGGACTTTATGCATGATCCCCCTTTCCTGTGGGTGCTGGGTTGAGAGGTAGTGGAAGTCATTAGTTATCTAAGACTGTGTAGCAAATTATCCCAAAACTCAGCAGTGAAACAACAAGAATTATTTACCCTCTCCAATTCTGTCCCTGTGGGTGTCCCAGGGACCAGATTAGTGGGCCGGTCTGGCTCAGGATGCTGCCTGAGGTCGCAGTCACCGGAAGCACAGATGGGCGGAGGTCCACCTCACAGCCTCCCTCACAGGGCTGACTGGTGGGTGTGGGACAGGTAAGAGGTGTTTGTTCTTTCCAGGTGGATTCTTCACATGGGTTTCTGGAGTGTACTCTCCCCTGTGCTAGGTCCTGAGTGATTCAAGTGGCCAAGGTAGAAACTGCCATGCGTCATTTGACCCACCCTTGGAAATCACACACTGGTTCTTCAGCTGTATTCTGTGGGCACACAGAACAGATGTGAGAGGAGACTACCTGACCACATGAATGCTTGTTGGAAAAATGCATTGGGGTTATTGTGGAAGCTGGCCACCATGAGATCACACAGAGCTAAGACCTGCCTATTACCAGAATAAGTGATCAGAAATCTGCCAGTTGCTAGTGACCAAAACTCAACTTAAATTTTCTCAAGGAAAAAAAAAAATCAAAAGAGAACTAGCATATATAACTGAACGGTCTTGCCATCATTGGGTAAATGTGCTTACATGATGCTCAGGGAACGGTCCTATGCTCAGCTCAGCTTTCCTCTTTGGCACGGTGGCCACAATAGATCCTGGCTGGCATCTCTAGTTTAAAAGAAGACTGTTTCCTGGCATCCCAGAAACAGCTAGGGCTTTCATTGGTAAAATATCTCTGAACCAGTGAGCATGACCCTTTAGGATGTGTTCTCTGATTGGCAGGCTTTGGTCACGTGGCCATCCCTGGACTGGAATACAGTTACCCAAATCCACTATAGCTCATTAGAAAAGCTCATCTGCCTGTGTGGATTCATGGCCTCCGTGGTCTCTCAGTCGTCCTGGGTGATGAAGGGGCCCATGCCAAGCTCAGGACCTGGAAACACATGGGTGTTTCCCTCACCTTCTCACACAGCCGGAAGAAACACTCCTCTGTGAGCTTTGTCTGTTCCACTGAGACTACTGGAGGGTGGCCCGGGTGGACACACCTCTGGTGTGTCTATGCCAGGAAGGCTTCAGTGCTGATGGCTTTACCTCCAGTGTTGTGTCTCTGCCAGGAGGTGGAAAGAGCAACTCCTCAGCAAGACCTTGAAGACGTATGATCAGAAGTATCACGTCAAGGCAGGGGTTGTGGCTCAGTGGTAGAGCGCTTGCCTAGCACGCGTGAGGCACTGGGTTCGATCCCCAGCACCACATTAAAAAACTAAATAAACAAAATAAAGGTATTGTGTCCATCTACAACTAAAGAAGTGCCATGTTAAAAGAGACTCACGCCAGGCGCGGTGGCGCACACCTGTAATCCCTGCACTTTGGGAGGCTGAGACAGGAGGATCGTGAGTTCAAAGCCAGCTTCAGCAACAGTGAGGCGCTAAGCAACTCAGTGAGACCCTGTCTCTACATAAGACACAAAATAGGGCTGGGGATGTGGCTCAGAGGTCGAGTGCCCCTGAGTTCGATCCCTGGTACCAAAGAAAACAAAGATTGGTGCTGTGTATGCAGCTAGACTCTGCAGGGCTGGCATGTGCTGCCTTCAGCCCTTGGACACAGCAACACGGTGACATCCAATGGCCCACTTGGACTTGGACTGATTCTGTCAGTGCACACAAACACGGGCCTTGGGACGAATTTGACTTCCTGGCTCTCCGGCTCACTGCAATAAACAGCCATCTGAGCGGGGTGTGGCGGGGCACTGTTAGACCCTGTGTCACAAGCAGAGATCTGGGGCGGCTCTGCTTGCCAGGCCCCCGTGGCGTCCTGGTGGTTGCTGCGTCAGTTCAGCTTTGGTGTGGGTGCAGCATGAGCTGAGCACGTCACATGTCCTGTGTCCTTCAGTCCTGGCAGCCTTTCTGAGGTCAGGGCTGCTGATTTCCCCATTTTATAGATGGGAAAACTGAAGCTGAAGAGTGATATCCTGTTACTAAGAAAGGGCGAATTGTGTTTAGCACCCGCTTACTGGAACAGGTTAGTAGGGAGCAGCTCAGAATGGCTTCCTCCAGAAGGAGTCACCAGAGACATTTCAGAGCTTAAAGGAATGAGAGGAAAGTTCCCTTAAAGATCATCTTGTCCTACGACCACGAGCAGCAATTGGGGGCTCTGGGTGACTTCCTGGCCAAAGATTCTGTATTCTTAGTGGCCTGGGCCTCTAAGGTCATGGAAATGGTTCTGATGAGTTTGTCGTTTTGGGGACTTGGGTCCCACCAGGGCCCAGGAGTGGCAGTCTGTGACAGCAATCCATTGCAGTCTTCTGAGAGCAATTGCACATAAGGACCCCTGGCATCTCCAGGTGCATCTGATTTCCACAGCTGCATTTCCCTGTCCAGCCTGGCGCCCTGGCTGAAGGGACACAGGATCCACTCCTACTGTGAGTGCTCCCAGGTCTCCGCCACCTCATCCTCTATCTCAAGACTACAGAAATGCATTCCAAGAAGTTTCTCTTTGGAAAAGTTACCATCCCTGGCCTTGAGGTCAGCACAGGCCTCCTTTGCCCTCCTCTACCCTCCTCTGCCTCTGGTTCTGCTAGGTGAGCGAAGTCAGCAGCCTGGAGGTTCTCAGCCTCGACAAGGCATCAAGTGGGGAAGAAGTCGTGTGTCTTCTCTCCCAGGGATGTGTGCAGAGGCCTTCTGACCTCACTCAGCAGCGGCAGTTTGTCCTGAGCAGGACAACAGTTCCCAGGATGACCCGGAGACACTGAGACTCTGTGGTCTTCACAGGTAGGGCGTGGCGGGGTGCTCGTTCTCGTAGATTGGCACAGTCCGATGCCTGAGAGAGGCCGGGAGCATTTAGCCCTCTTTCAACTCCAGATTCTCCAAAGAGCTGGAATTTCATGGTTTTCTGGAACTCTGACCACCGTGAGAAAGGCTTCGGTTTCTGACCTTTGGCAACTGTCCTGGGCTGTGATTCTTTCTGGCCTGACACTGACCTGGCGTCTATTCAGCCCACCATGCCAGGTGAGGAAGAGGCAGCGCAGAAGAGAATGCAGATGGAGAAACTGGCCTTTAAAAACTAGAGTTGATAACTGGATTAAAAATCCTCCACAGGAACCAGGAACCCAGGGCATGATGGTGTCTTTCAAAGAGATTTCTTTGATTCCGACTTTACAATGCTCAAAGATCAAATCCACACCCTCGAGGGAGTAGTGCTGCTGGTCTGGAGGAAACTGGGAGGGAAAGACAGAGGCTTCCCACCCTCCTCAGTGGCCTTTGCCACCCTTCAGTGACTGTCCCACAGCAGATGTTGAGCACTCTTGGGCCCTCCTTGCCCAACAGTGGCAACACCCTGCGGTACACAAATTCGAAGGTAAAGAAGCAGGATTGTTGCCTGGTACAGTGGCGCACGCCTGTCATCCCAGCACTTAGGGAGGCTGAGGCAGGAGGATCGCGAGTTCAAAGCCAGCCTCAGCAATGGCGAGGCACTAAGCAACTCAGTGAGACCCTGTCTCTACATAAAACACAAAATAGGGCTGGGGATGTGGCTCAGTGGTCGAGTGCCCCTGAGTTCAATCCCCAGTACCAAAAAGAAGAAGAAGAAGAAACAGCAGGGTTGTGTTGTGACATTTCATGACACCCAGGAGCAAAAGCCTTTAAATGACAGCCTCTACAGAGGGGGGCTGTTTGGAGGAGCAAATTTGTCCCTCAGCAAGGGTGTGCAAGAGCCAGAAGTCCAGACCAACTGGCAAGTCTCCTAAATTTTCCTCCCCATAATAATTGCCTGAGGGTAAAACCTGGCTTTCCCCAGCCTCTCGTGGCTCCTCTCTAGCAGCGAGATCTCGAGGTCTGAGTTCAGGTCATTCTTGTGGCCAATTGAGCTTGGGGCCCTCTGATCTGAGGGATCACCCTCTGCAAGCTACCGTAGCTCAGGGCTGTGGGAAGCTGTGGTTCTGGGTCCCAGTCTTGACTCTTACCAGACAAGTGGCCTAAGCTAGTCCCTAAGCCTCCCTGGGTCTCACCCGTCAATGGGGTAATTCTCCTGCTCTTACAGGGCTGCTGTGCATCTTCAAAACCACACATCTAGGGACCTGGCCCCTGGACGTCTTCCCAACCCTCAGTTAATGACCATTCTTCGTAGTAGCTGAAGAAGGATGACAATTCTTAATTCTACTGGAGTTGAATAAAGGAGTTGTCTATCATCTCAAATGAGTGTTCGGAGTCTTTTTAAAGCATTGATCTAAATGCTTTCAAACATACATGAAAGTATAAAAATAATGTAACCGCCCTCCATGTCCCATTACCTGGATTCCGCAAGAATGACTGTCTTGCCCTGCATTCTCGTAATTCAGGTTTTTAAATGATCTCTACAGTAAGCTGTGCTGATGCTACCTTTTATTTATTTATTTATTTATTTATTTATTTATTTATTTATTTTGGTGCCGCAGATGGAACTCAGGGGCACTAGACCACTGAGCCACAACCCCAGCCCTATTTTGTGTTTTATGTAGAGACAGGGTCTCACTGAGTTGCTTAGCACCTCACCCTTGCTGAGGCTGGCTTTGAACTCGCGATCCTCCTGTCTCAGCCTCCCCAAGTGCTGGGAGTACAGGCGTGCGCCACCGCATCTAGCCTGATGTTACCTTTAGCAGGAGAAGGAAATTCGCCAGGAAAAGCCAGTATTGGCATCAACAACACTGAGTAGTGGTGACTTCTACCCCGTCCGCGCCCTGCCTGTTCATCAATCCCCTGGCTGACTCAGTTCCTTAGTTCTGTGTAATCTGTCCACAAATAAGCCGGCTGCCTGCGCCAGCTAGCTCAAGGTGCCTTCCGCACCTTGTGGAGTCAGCTCCATCTGCAAGACGCCATGCAGTGGACTCACGCCCCACCGGGGCCTCATCTCACTGCACGCCAAGCGCAGAGACGTGCGTGCAGGACACGCTGAGCAGGCCAAAGTCATCAGGTGTGGTGTGCTGGGTGGAAGGGCTGCTCCCTCCCAGGGGCCTGTGGGTCTCGGCAACTTGGCCATCCTCTGCCATTTTCGAGACTCTTCAATCACGGATTGAACCCAAGGGTACTTAACCACTGAACCACATCTCCCGTCCCTTTTTGTTTTTTATTTTGAGACAGGCTTTCGCTAAGCTGCTTAGATCCTAGTTAAGTTGCTGAGGCTGGCTTTGAACTTGCGATCCTCCTGCCTCAGCCTCCCAAGCTGTGGGATTATAGGCATGTGCCACCACGGTGCCTGGCAGACTCCTTGTTCTTAAAGTTTCACTCCAAGGTGGTAACAACCCCAGGGGGAACTCACAGTTCCTTGTGTTTCTTTTTTCATAAATAAGACCATCGAGTGGCGAACAGATCAGCCTAATGAACAAGGCCCTCACCCGTCCTTTCAGCTCTATGACCTCCGGAATAGAAATCAGGATTCACTGAATTCAGAACAGACATGGCTCCTGGGGGCCTGGGCTGCCGGAAGGGCGAGCTGCCGAGGTTCTGGGATCCGGGAAGCCCGGAGAGACCCAGGAGGGGAAGGCAGTGGCTCCAGCTCAGGGCAGCAGTGTGGGGTTTGGTGCCCACGCTGCTCCCCCTGGAATTCACCAGGAAGCCTCCCTGGAAACACGGCCCTCGCACACCTGGTCACGAGGAGCCGTGCAGCACCTATCGGGCGGCTGGCTGCCCAGGCCCCCCGGGCCTCCCACAGGGGAGGCTGCTTACTGTGGAACCAGCCCAGAACACTGCCATCGCCCACTTTCTTGCTGGGTCACTTGCCTGCCGGTTCCCTCTCCCCTGGGTGTTCGTAATCCCCAAAACAAAGCCCCGTGACTAGGAAGCGGTGAGCCTTATCTCCCTGGAGGGCCATCTCCCAGCTCCAGTCACTCTGAGCATGCGACACACTGGGAGCACTTCGGAGGTCAGAGAGTCAAAAGGTGTCCTTTTTCACTTAAACAAACAAAACCTATTAATCACGGTCAGAAAAAGACAGGGAGGACAGGAAGGAAGGCAGGAGAGTGGGCAGCTGGGCACCGGTCACAGGCAGCAAAAGCCCAGCTTCTGGTTTGTCACTAGCGTGACCCAAGCCATCCCTCCTGGAGGAGGCGCTTGGCCTTCCTTACAATAAGCTGTTCCTTCCATCTCCCCGCAGGTCCTGGGAGGCCTGGGACTATCGTCCCCTCTCGCCCTGGCGGGTCTTCGAAGCTCTTCCCTTCCACCTTGGGTTACATCCACCTTTGCAACTGAATGACAACATGGCTTGGTTGCACCTCTTCCATTTTAAAGTTGCTTATAAATCATGTCATCAGAATATTGAGTCCTTTCCCAAGTGACGAACAACACTGAGCACAGGGCAGATAGGAAAGTAACCACTGAGCCTCCCCCAGCGCCCGGCAGCGGCCAGGGCACAACCCTGAGCATCTCCTGTTCCTGCCAAGTGCCAGCATCGCCATATCACAGGACTTGCTGGGTCATTCAGATTTCCACCCCAGGTCCTGGACCAGCGCCCACAGCTGCTGCCTACGGCCTCTCAGAAAACAAATGCCTCTCGGGGGTGACTTTTGTTCCCTCTGGTGTAAATAGAACTCACCAGCCTTGGGAACCACTTGCCCAGGCTTGCTGAGTCACCCGTCCCTGGGAAGGGTCTGAAGCAGGAGCCAGAGAATGGGCTCCCTCTCTCCCAAAGCCTGTGGGCACGCCTCCCGGGCACCTGGCTCCGGGTGGGCCTTTGCACAGCTCTGGGTGTCAGGCTGAGCGCCGTCCTGTTTGCACACCAGCAGCCCCTGAGCCACAGGGGGCAGGTGGCACGAGGCCTCCTCTACCTGCCCTTCCATCTGGCAGGGACTTTCCAAAGGCCATCACTGCCAGCTGATTCACACACATCCCTAGATGACAGGCTCACAGGCCATCCCTGCTTTGTGGGTGCAGGCCTGGGCACTGGATACAGCAAGCGTGCTAGCCACAGGGCTGGATGGCACTCTTGGGGCCTGGTTATGTTCCTCTGCTCTCGCACTGGGCAGCTTCTCTTCTCCTGGATGGCACTTTCTCCTGGGGTGTCTTACAAGCTTGACAAAGGCAAAAATAACCATCAATGCATGTTTTAAAAATACAGCACTGACACGGCCACATCAATGTTCATGGCAGTTCAATTCACAATAGCTAAGCTATGGAACCAACCTAGGAGCCCTTCAACAGATGAATGGATGAAGAAAATGTGGTACATATACACGATGGATTATTACACAGCCATGAAGAAGGATGAAATTATGGCATTTGCCAGTAAATGGATGGAACTGGAAAGTATTATGCTAAGTGAAATAAACCAATCTCCAAAAACCAAAGGCCAAATGTTCTCTATGATATGCAGATGTTAACTCACAATAAGCAGGGATGGGGAGGTGGGGTTGGGATAGAATTTCATTGGATTAGACAAAGGGAAATGAGGGGAAAGGAGGGGGGATGGGAATAGGAAAGACAGTAGAATGAATCGGACATCACTTTCCTCTGTTCATATATGAATACGCGACCAATGTAACTCCACATCATGTCCGACCACAAGAATGGGAAGTTATACTCCATGTATGTATAATATGTCCAAATACATGCTACTGCCATGTATAACTAAAAAGAAGAAATAAAACAATTTTTTTTAATGCACACTGGTTGATTGCTGGGACTTTAGCTTCCCAAGGGCTCTGGGCCTGTATTAGAGTTACCCAGGGCCAGCCTTGAGTACAATATGCAAATGAAGCTTTTGTAGGCAGAAGGGCAGATGATTCTTGGCTGCTGTATCCCCAGGCCCCCATGGATGCCTGATGCCTGATGCCTGCCTGGCTGGGGCTTCACGACCTGGGCCCTCCTCTGCCCCACAGTGAGCAAGGGACTTTTTTTTGGTACTGGAGATTGAACTCAGGAGCACTCGGCCACTGAGCCACATCCCCAGCCCTATTTTGTGTTTTATGTAGAGACAGGGTCTCACTGAGTTGCTTAGCGCCTCGCCATTGCTGAGGCTGGCTTTGAACTCGCGATCCTCCAGTCTCAGCCTCCCAAAGTGCTGGGAGTACAGACGTGTGCCACTGTGCCCGGCCTGAGGGACTTTCAACTGGCCTTCAGCTGAGGTTTTCTGAAGAGCTCATCACCAGATCCGGAATGATCTCCACTACAGATGAGGAACTGCAAACACGTATAAGCTGGTGGTTCCTACGCACTTCCTCCTTTGGAGGAGCCTTCAATCTCCTGACTTGGCGCCCTGTGTTGGCTTTTCTAGGGCCACTTTGCTTCAGGGCTAGGATTCAGGCAGCCAGGCTGGCTGTCCATAGGTCCTGGACAGGACAGTTACGTGGAGGACTTGGAGACTTCAGAGAAGCCCTCAGGCACCAACCCGGCTGATACACAGGTTCCTGGCGGTTCATCAGAAGGACAGACGCTGTGAAAACGCTGAGCCACGCTCGCTCAGCAAGATTACTGGAGGACACGTTCCTTCTGGAGCAGTGCCCGAGGCCCTCGGCAGGGAAGCACCTGCTGGCTCTACCTTCCCCCGGCTGCTCAGGTGATTAGGGGTGAAATTCTTATTTCCTAGGCAGAAATCTAAGGCAGACAGATGTTTGATAACCTATGGGGAAATATGCTAGGAATCTTAAATGGAGCAGAATCCTTGCAAAGTCTAGTACATCTCTCGAACACAAACATATACTTCGTTTTTATTTGAAGATTCTGAAAGTTCTGAAAATATGTGCTATGGAAAGAAGTGGCATCCGGAACTCTTTGGATCACCTTGGGTACTCATATCCTAGAAATCAGGTGACTCAAAAAGCCCTGAGTGCTTCCGGGCTCCCTTAGCACTGCACTGTTTTCTTCTCAGCTTTGGTGAAACTTGATCAAGTGTCCAGGTCTGGAGGGGCCAGACCTTGGCAAAACTAAGAGCGAGGGTCCCGCCTTCTGCCAAGTGTTAACGTTTGGAAGTTTTTACTCATTGAGCTGGGGCCTGAGAAGAGACCCCTTGGCAGTCTCTGAGAGGTTCTCTTGAGCCAGGTGCTGTGGGTCTGTCCCACACAGGATCACCCAGTCCTGCCACATTCTTCCAGGGTCAGAAGTTCACGCAGGTCCCTGGGCTGCTGAGGTGGGAGGTCTGGCCAGGGCCGACAGGCCTGTGATGGCTGCTCTTCCTGGGGCTTCAAATCGGGACAGCCATGCCCACGGTGCCTAGATAGCTCTCAGCAGGGGTGAGTAGGAACCGCAGTCCAGCTGGAAGTGGGCCTGGCCAAACTCCCAAGCAGCTCTTTCAGGAACTCTATACAAGCTTGAGAAAACACTTGTCATCTGTGTTAAGGAACTGGAGGAGGTGACCTTCATGTGGAAAAGGGGTCTCAGGTCCCCAAAGCCACCCCTTGGCATGGCACTGCTGCATAAAACCTAGATGCAGTTTTCTCAGAAGAAACTGAGCCACAGCCTTGTGAGAGAGGCTCACGCTTTGTCCATGAAGAGACATCCTCCTTCAGACACCTGATTAATCAAGATGGAGAAGAGGTTTCCAGCGAGAAAGTTCACCCAGTGTCGTTGTGTCTCCTGGGATCTGTGACGTCTAGAAAGCTCAAATGACATTGTCACGTCTTCCTGGTGCCAAGCCAGGGAATGGTGGTATGAAATGTTTATGCCAAGAGTCATTGAAGTTGCCCACACAGCTGAATCCAACTAAGTAGGCCCAGCCCAACCTGCCGGCCACACCTGGGGCCCGACTGGATAGCCCTGCAAGGGATGTAGAAGCACCCTCCAGCAAACACGCCTTCCTACTAGCTCACTGAATCATCTGCGGCAGCTCCTGCCTCACAGAACTTCCTCAAAACACAGGCTGCACAGACTCAAAGACCTCTGCTGCGCTGTTCATTAAAAAATGTTCTTCAAGCCAGGTGCTGTGGCACACGCCTGTCATCCCAGCACTTAGGGAGGCTGAGACAGGAGAATAGCGAGTTCAAAGCCAGCCTCAGCAACAGCGAGGCGCTAAGCAACTCGGTGAGACCCTGTCTCTACATAAAACACAAAATAGGGCTGGAGATGTGGCTCAGTGGTCGAATACCTCTGAGTTCAATCCCTGGTACCAAAAAGAAAAATAAATGTTCTTCAAACCACTTTACAAATATTCATTTGTATTTTGCTCAGAGGCAAAAGGATAATGCAATTTATTTTCCTCCAGGCCCAAATCAGAGGACTAGATCTTTTCTGCCAGCCCCACTGGTTCTCCCTGAAGTTGTTGTGAGCCTTGTTTTCCCTCCAAGGCCTGTAGAACATTTCTAGAATCTGTTAGAAAGTCCTCTGGGCCCCCAGCTGTGTGCCTTTCTTGGAGGGCCCTGGAGCATTCTTCCAGGGTAAACATCCTTGGTACCAGAGGCACCTTGGCAGTGAGCACGTCATTCAACAGACGCTTCCCAGTTCTCTCCTTCAAGGCGCTGGGTGAACAGGACTGCTGGTCATGCTTCCTGCCTTCCTATAGCCTACCTTCTAGCTAGTGGTGGCCAGAAAGGGGAGAAAATAAATAAACAAAGAGCAAAGGAATTTCTGATCATAACAAGCAATACTAAGAACTGAATGATAATTGTGTCACATTCTGTTAAACTGCTCTATTTTTAAAGGGACTGCACAAAGAGCAAACAGGCTAAGGGACCACAGTCCTCTGGCTCTTTCACTTGGGTGAGAGGCATTGGAGGGCTGGTGGCTTGGTTCAGCTTCTAAGATGGGCAGCACTGCGACGTGTACCCAGATTCCCCATGACTATCCTTCGACCCAATGGCCCCACTTCTGGCAATTTAATCTATAGAAATGATGTTACATAGGCATGAAGATACAGGTACAAAGAATCACACTGTCGCAGGTATAATAGCAACATATCAACAACCCCCAAGTTCGTCAGTAGGAGGATGAAGAAATTATAGAATATTCACACGAGAAAGTACTTTGCAGCCACTAAAAAGGAACGAAGATGAACTCTAAGATAAACCGTCAAGTGAAAAAAAGCAAGGTGCAAGAATTGTGTGTGTAATATGCTATCATCTTTGAAAGCTATACGTTATCTTTGGAGGGACCCATCAGAAGCTGGTAACCATTCTTGCCTTGACAGGGGACTCTGCACCTTCTCCTGTAGCGTTTGCAGCCTCTGCTTGTGCATATGTGAGCTTTGGAAATAAATAGATGCTTTGAAAAATGACACATTACTGTATAAATAGTTAGATATGAGCTGGGCATGGTGGCACACACCTCTAATGCCAGTGCTGACACAGGAAGATCACAAGTTTGAGGCCAATCTCAGCAATTCAGTGAGACTCTGTCTCCAAATAAAAAAATAAAAAGGGCTGGGAGCCGGGCACGATGGCGCACACCTGTGATCCCAGCACTTTGGGGGTGGAGACAGGAGAATCACGAGTTCAAAGCCAGCCTCAGCGATGGCAAAGTGTTAAGCAACTCAGTGAGACCCTGTCTCTACATAAAACACAAAATAGGGCTGGGCTGGGGCTCAGTGGTCGAGTGCCCCTGAGTTCAATCCCCAGTACCACAAAGAAAAAAAAAAGGGCTGGGGATGTAGCTCAGTGGTAAAATACCTCTGGGTTCAATTCCCAGTGCTAAAAATAAATAAATAAATAAATAAATAAATAAATAAATAAATAAATAAATAAATAAAATACGAAGTAAAATATATAAATAAATCTATGAAAATAAATGTATATATTAATAATCATTAATTAAAATAATATATAATAAAATATAGAAAATAAAATATATATTTATTTTAGTTACATATTTGTAACTCACACACAAAGCTCTTTTCCTATATGCTGGTACATATAGTCCCAGCTGGGACGAATTTAAAGTGCTAGCCCTGGACAGCAACTGTGATTCGTTTGGTCACCTTTTACACCACCCCCACAAGAGCACTGCTCAGCCAGGGTTCATTATGGGCTCTGCAAGATGGAGCTTAGGAGACAGTTCAGGGAGGGTATCTCCCCTTAGGACAGACTTCTTCCTTGGAAGACAGTCCATACAAAGATTCGAACAACTACCCTGACTAACGTTCCCATGGCGAACTGGAAAGAAAAAAAAAAATTCTTGACAAATGCTTTCCAGGGCATGTGACATTCCAGTCTCCTCCTGTGTGGAACAGGCCTCAGTTTCTAGGAAGGAGCCTGTTGCAGCAGGCACGTCTTCCTCAGCGCTCACAGAGTCTCGTTGCTGGGCCCAGGTGATGCTGGGCTGATAAGAGGCGTCAGCTACCAGGACAATGTTGAGACATGGATGCAAGTAGATGCCTTCCAGACGTCTGCATTCCAAGTGTGGTCTCTGGTTACCTACAATCCTCTGCCAAACAAGAGGAGTAAATAATGCACATTACCTCCACTCCTCCTGGGAGTGCAATCTGTCCATGTTAAATAAAGCATGTGTATGTATTATTTGGAAGGAAATTTGCCATCGGAAAACTGAAACAGCCATAAAATGACTTTCAGCATCCACTTTGAAAATGCACCAGGTATGTGGCTAGTGGGCTTGTGAGGTGTTAACTTGCTGTAGGCAAAATCTCCATTAGGCAGGGCTCAGGGTCGGAGTCCCTCTGGGGCTGCAGGAAGGAGAAATGGCTCATTGGAAACAGCCCCAGCACCAGCCCCAGAGCGCCTGCATGTGCAGCTGAGTCAGAGCAGTCTGGCCAAGAAGGATGAGGAGGCCAGGAACTGCTCGTCACCAGGGCGTGCACGGCAGCTCGCATGCCCCGCTGAGGACCTGAGTGGCATGGAGTCTGCACACCCTGAAGCTGAGTACAGGCGGTAGGTGTTCCTGATGGTTCTCACAGGCCATTGGTCCCCTGCTGCAAAAACCCAGGGGAAAAAGCCAGAGTGGATCCTGCAGGCAGGCCTGTGCGAGGGTGCTCATAGGGCAGAAGTAGGGAGTGAGTCACTGCAGGGGGCCCAGCTAGCTCTGGGTCTGGGTCCCTTGTCCTCATGACCAGGTCTCAGGGAAGGCCTTTGTTTCTTCCCTGGACAACACGCATCCTCTGATATTCTGGGAAGAGGGAGGAGGATGTGGAGAGAGAAAATCTGAGAGAGAAAATAATCCAGACCGAACTCGAACTCAAGACACAGAGTGGCTGCCTCCCAGGGAGGGAAGGTCTTATTACAGGCAGCACATGTGTCTGAGTCCTGGGGACTCGGTGACAAGTGTGAGCAGTCTTGGATTTCAGCTTGATTGCTGTCCTCTATCTTTTGAGACTCTGTTTCTAGTCACTCAGTCCAGAATCAGATGACTGCTTGAAGTTTATTATGTCTCTAAGGTCAAGGTCTTTCACAATAACAAACCGAGCTACAGGTTCAATTATATCTTAATTTGTCTTAGAATTGTTGTGCGGAAAGCCAGTGGAAATCTGAACACTCATCTTACAGACCTAGAGGGGTTAGGTGACTTGGTTAAAGCTCTCAGAAAATCTGGGACTAGAATTGAAGCTTTCTCTGAGCATAGTTCTTTGCTGCTTGAAAAATAACAGTAATTTTCCACTTGCACATTCTATTCTAACACTTTTATTCACCCTGTGTGGTCGATTTCCCTGTTCTGAAAAGAGCGGAACGTGTTGATTCGGTAGGAATTGAGAGAGAGAACACACCAAAGCCTGTGTCTAAGGGTCTTTAAAACTTCATGTGATTAAAGGCATCTTAATGGACAAACAATGTCCAGATTTGACAACACTTGAGACACAGAAACAGACTCCAGCAACTGTGAAATGAAGAAGACAGACAGGCCAGCCTGTCCGTGGGGAGCCCTGCTGCTGAGGTCACCTCTGCACTTTATCATCACAGGTGACGGTCACATGGCCCCCCAAGTGAAAGGAACTGGGCATTTTCCAGGTCAATAAGTCTAAACAAACCTCATCATTTGGCACCAAGGGCCTTGTTCTATCAGAATGTCCCAGTTTGGCCGTCTGTCTTGATCGAGTCAACCAGATTGTTACCACTCTTGCCTGCCTGTGAAACATGACTAGGGACGGCGCCTGTATGGCCCCATGTGGTGAGTGTCCTGAGAGTGAGAGGCCCCACTCTGCTGAGCCAGAGAGACCTGCCCCCTTTTTGAGGTGGGTCTCTGGTGCACAGTGACGCTTTGGGGACATATGCTGCCTTACAATGCCACGTGTCTCTGTCTTATCCTACTTACTCTTTTTTTTTTTTAATATTTTTTTTAGTTGTAGATGGAACAATGTCTTTATTTTATTGCTTTGTATGTGGTGCTGAGGATCGAACCCAGGGTCTCACGCATGCGAGGCAAGCGCTCTACCACTGAGCCACAGCCCTACTTACTCTTAACTCTGAAGTTAAGCTTCCTCCTCAAGAACAGTATCTAGGAGTCTGCTCCTTGCTATGGCCTCTGTGTCACTCACTGAAGAAACATTATTGAGTGTTCAAAACACCTGGTTTCTGAAAAAGCACCAAGGATACAAAGATCCCTTAAGGGGCTCACGGTCTCACTGTAAAGACATACCTCCAGGAAACAATGATAGCGTGGTGTGGTCATACCACATGGACGTTGCCTGGACAGTGACTAGAAATCTGACTGGGAGCCACAAGCCCTGTTCTGTTTCTCCTTCCATTGGTTCATCTCTGTAACCCTTGAGCTTCCCCTGAAGGCAGACATCACATCAGTGCCCCACATCCGAAAGCTGGCTAATTCTCAGTCTGCTCTGTGTTGCTGTAACAAAATAACTAAAGCTTGGTACTTTTATGAGGAAAAGAGGTTTATTTAGCTCACAATTGTGGAGTCTAAAAGTCTAAAGAGTGGGTGGCCCATCTGTTCCACTTAGAGTAAGGGCCTGAGGCTCTATCACATGGCAGTTATCACATGGCAGGAATACCTAGGAGAGCAGTGAGTAGCACATGCAGAAAAAAGTCACATGCTGTCACATCAGCCCTCCCTCATAGGAACTGACACCCTCCTCTGAGACTTAGCCCACGCTGCAAGGCCAGCCCTAATCCCTCCACGATGGTGGTTAGCACCCAGTCAGCTCCCACAGGGACCCACCCCTCAAGATCTTACAACCACCGTTCAATACTCTTCCTTGGGGACCCAACTTACAGCACATGGACTGTGGGAGACAGACCATGCTGAAACCACAGCACTAGTGTCAGAGATAAGAAGGTTCCACGTGTCCACTCCTTCACTTTTACCCCAGTGACCACTGCTGTAGCCAGAAGCAGTAGCCTCAAGCCAGCATCTCAGAAATGGAGTGCACACAGGATCAGCTGAGGAGGAGGGAAACACCTCCTGTCCCATGCTGGAATCGAACCCGGGGTGCTCTCCCGCTAAGCCACATCCTCAGCCCTTTTTTATTTTTAATTTTCAGACAGGATCTTCCTAAGTTGCCCAGGCTGGTGTTGGTCTCCAGCCCCAGCCTCCCGAGTTGCTGGGATTATGGGCTGAGCCATTGCATCCGCTTACATTTGTTTTTATCTCTAAAAAAATAATAAAGAAATGAAAAATGTTGTTGCCCCAGCTTTTAGGTTCAATGACGCTGGCACCCTCCGTAGGTCTGTCTGTTGGGTGAGCACATCTGACGTGGTACCCTTGGGAAAGGAGGGGTATCCAGAGCAGAAGGGGGCTTCCCACTCTTTTCCTGGCTGCAGATTATTTGTGCTTGGTTCAGTGGATTTAGGATCATGTCATCTGAAGTTAGGGGTGTGCAAACCAGAGCCCTTGGGCCCAATCTGCTCTGCTGCCTGTTTCTGCGGATAAAGTTTTTTTGTTTTTTGTTTTTTTGGTACTGGGGATTGAACTCAGGGGTACTCGACCACTGAGCCACATCCCCAGCCCTGTTCTGTGTTTTATGTAGAGACAGGGTCTCACTGAGCTGCTTAGTGCCTCAGCTTGTTGCTGAGGCTGGCTTTGAACTCGCGATTCTCCTGACTCAGCCTCCCTAAGTGCTGGGATTACAAGCGTAAGCCACCACGCCCGGCTAGATAAAGTTTTTTTTGAACAGCCAGGTTCACTCATCTATGGCTGCTTTCAGACAACAGCAGCTGAAAGAGCTGATTTTGAGGAGACTCCACTCCTCAAAACCTAAACACTGACTCTCAAGCCCGTTACAGGAAATGTGTGCCAGCCCCTGTCCTAATAGTTCAACTTTTGTAAAATTATGGGGGGGGGGGGTGCATATAACCACAACGACCTTTACAGCACACCTAGGTTCACTGCTATCTTGTGACAAAGTTCTGAAAAGAATGGTGAATTTAAAGATGAGTGATATCTTTTTATATTGTGAAAACAGCCTTGTTTCAAAGTTGCTGACATTCTTTTTTGATGACAAATAGCTAACTCTAGTGACCTATAAGATACTTTTGGGAGAAAAAAATACATAAACTATCTTTTCAAGGTAAAGGGACATTTTGAAACAATGAATGAGAAATGCTTACGTATTTCACAAGATCCTGGTACACAGAGTGTTTTGAAAAAGAATATTTTGAAGTGTTTCCATTTTATGTGATTGGTTTTTTTTAAAATGTGTATCATAAAAAATGTTCACATCTGCATTCTTATAAACAGTGGGAATTAGGATTTATTTATTCTTTCTGAAAACCATCTAAATGAGGAGTTTCAGTGAAATTTCCTTATATCTTAATGAGAATACAACTCATTCCTACTCATTTTTAAGAATCGCTGACTGAAAACGGAAAATGTGACGAGCTGAATTTTAACAGAAATTTTTACCCAAGGAGGTTAAAAATGAAAACTGAGCATTGTGATTTGGTAAGCTCAGTCAGTGATCGACTGCTTCCATTTAGATATGTCTTTATGATACATTTTCCAGTTACTATTATTAATATTTCAATAATATTTTCTGTAGACTTTATTATTATTTAAATTACAAATAATAAACTTGTTTTCAGTATTTGGTACTCTGGCGATTTTTTTATTCGTGATATTAATTATAGAGAATGATGGGTATCACTGTGGCCCATCTGCCCATAACCGTTTGATCAATTTCACTTCCCAGGACCTACCCTCCTCCTCCCCCTGCCCCCTGGGTCCCTCTTCTACTTCCATCACATTTACCCCCTTAAATTTGTGTATACTTAATAAATAGAAGAAAACCACTCATATAAATATGCATACAGTGAGGTCCATGCCCCTAAAATTTTTAATGATTGGAATGTACACAACAGTGTTTAGAGAGCAACGATTTTGAGTGCGAACTTGAATGTTAGCAGGCTGAGGTTTAAGTAGAGCTCTGTGCTGGCTGTATTCTCTAGATTAAAATAATCCTATACTTCATTTTCCTAATTGTAAATGGAGATAAGGCAACTGAGACAAGGCTCAGGATCCTTAGCACAGAGCCCAGTCCACAGTCCATATTTCGTAGGTGTGAATTCACACTTATTAAGTGTCGATATCTTCGCAGTCCCTCAGTATCTCCCTTAGTATCTCCAGTTCTCCAGTTTTGCGAGGCTGCTCTCCACTGTCTCCATAGAGGAAGTCCACTCTTCTCCTACTCGTTCATGGGAAGGCCAGTATAATGCTTCAGATTTTTATAGAACGTACTCGCCTTAGTCTGTTCAGGATGCCTTAACAAATCAGCATAGCATGAGTGACCTATAAACAACAGAGAGTCATTCCTCACAGTATGGAGGCTGGGAAGTCCAAGATCCACACTCCCACAGATTTGGAGAGGGCTCACTTCCAAGTCACAGGACAGGGTCTTCTCACCCGGCAGAAGTGACAGGTAGCACTCCTTTATGAAGATCCTAATCCTACCAGTGAGGGCTCTGTCCTCAAGACTTGATCACCTCCAAGTGCCAATGTACTAGAGATTAGGTTTCAACATGAATTTAGGGGAGAGAGGACACATTCACCCTAGATCAGGCTTTGGTTTATTTTTCTAGTGGCTGCCCGATTCCCTCTCCTGGGTCAGTTCACTATCACTTGGAGGCTTTAATCTGATCCCTCTCCACAGGACCAGAGGAGTCATTGATGACCCCTCTCAGGGATTCCTTAATGCACCAAAGACACAAGGCTGTCATAAGACTTCACAAAGATCTGTGGATAACACAGGGCAAGGACAGCTCAGCACTGGAAAGGACTTAGCTCTGAGGTATCAGACAATGCCTTTCCTGAGCTCCTAGCTGCTGACCATTGCTGGCCAGTGTTGGGACTGGCTTGTCTCCCTGATGTTGGGAGGGATGCTGTCCTTTCAGGAAGACTCTTGCCTTCTTAGATCTTTGCTGAACTTGCAGTCCAGCCCAGATTTTCAGATCACAACTGGCAACTATGTTGTGCCAGGGCCCTCAGCCTAGCTGCCGTCCAGGCACCATGCAGACGCACAATGAAGAGTGCTCCCAGGAACTGCAGGGCTTGACCTGACCCATGCCATAAATCTGGAGGTGGATGAACAAAAAAGTCACTTTCAAAATCAAGAAGCCCATTAACACAGCTTTCTAAGCAAAAAACATCTATCACTAATCAATCAACAGGAGATTTTGAATGGAAGGTTTTTCTGTTTTGATTCCCAAGTTTCCTGGTGGAATTTTTTAGGCAGGGCTCAAGGTCAAAATTTGTACACTTCCTTTCTCTTGTAGGAGTCTGTATAGTAAAACTGGGACAATAAAATATTTATTATCCCTACTTTGTCTACATCAGCCCTAGGAGTTGTAGTTCTTTCCCTCTCCACCACCATCGCTACCAGTAGCAGCAATACCATCATCATCACCACCACTATGACCCACATGACCACCCTGACCATGAACGTCAGTCACCACCAATGCGAAGAACCACATCATGGCCCCATGACCACCACACAGCCATCACTGCCTCCTGTTCAGCCTTCCTGAGGCCCGTGGCTTTCTACAAAACCTGTGGAACAGAACAGAGTGCTTTATCTCGGGACCCCGCACGTCTGCTTGCTGTCTCTAACTCTTTGCTCACCAGATCCCCATTTCTGGAGAGGAGGAGAGAACAAAACTTATGTCTCTCTCCTGATCTCTTGCTTCCACAAAGCCAGACTGACCTCATCAGATTTCAGACTTGGTCCTGAGCTTGGTGAGATAGTCGTGATTCCGACATGCTGTTCCACCCTGTCCAACCTATTGTTTCCCTTTGTCTCCAGAGAAAACTCCCTGCTCCATAGACCTGGGAAGCCCCAGCTCTACCCAGACAACTCAAACTCTTGAAGGATGGAGATAAGAATCATGATAAATATCCCCTTGCCTTTATTGGCCCCTTTAGGCCTGTGGCTATTCTGTGACAGAGAACTTGCACCCTAGTGAGCCTGACTGTTGACCACACTGGAGCCGCTTGGTTTCCCATCTATTCTGGCTCTGGATGGGAGGTTTCTGTTGAACCAGAACAGTGGGCACAGGACTGCCCTTTAGCTGGAGAGTGTGCCAGGGCAGAGGCAGAAGCCCGCTCACAGCAGTCTCCTGATCCTCTGCTGCCATAGCATCGTGGCATGGCTTCACAAACACCATCAGCCACAAAGGACAGCTTCCTAGAGGCTTTCAAGTTTCTTCCTGTACTGAACATGGTCTAATATAGGTCGCAGAGGGAAGGGAAATCCGATTTTTAAAAGCAAGAGTGCTTTCCTATAGTTGGGAGCACTGCCGCAGCGGGAAGGGGAATGTGAGCAGCACCTGGGTGTCTCAGGAACAGATCAGAGAACTCTGGGTTCAACTTCCAGACTCCATGAAAGCAGCATACAGTGTAGGTAGCAGCAGGCTCTCGTGATGTTCCAAACTGCCACTGGTACTCTACTCCCTTGGGATTTCAGACCCTTTCACATTTTCAACAAGCATTGGGAAATTTACACATTGGTAGTGCTTTTTATTATGACTTTTTTTTTTTTTTTTGGTACCGGGGATTGAACTCAGCGGCACTTGACCACTGTCACATCCTCAGCCCTAGTTTGTGTTTTATGTAGAGACAGGGTCTCACTGAGTTGCTTAGCACCGCACTGTTGCTGAGGCTGGTTTTGAACTCGTGATCCTCCTGTCTCAGCCTCCCAAAGTGCTGAGATTACAGGCATGCACCACTGCACCCGGCTTATCATGACTTTATATTAGAAGTTTCCTGATAATCCTCCAATATGATCAGTATTCCTATTACTCGGATTAGTTTCTATTGTGGCTGTTACAAACTACCACAAACATAAGTGTCTTACAACACTATGGATTTATCATCTCAGTTCTGGAGGCTGGAGTCCTCCAACCAAGGGGCTGGCAGGGCTATGCTCCTTCTGGGCTCTGGCAGAATCTGTTCCCTTACTAATTTTCTGGCTTCTGGAAGCCACCTGCATTCCTTGGCTAATGGCCTCCTCCCATCTCTGAAGCCAGCAGTGTAGCATCTCCCAATCTCAGCTCACAAGCACCCCTGTGACAACACTAGGCCCATGGTATAATTCTCGCTACAATGTGAATGTGACGATTCCACCCGAACTCATGTTGAGGCTTGGTCCTCACTGTGGCAGTGTGGACAGGTGTGCAGGACACAAGGATGGTGCCCTCATCAATGGATCCATGCTTTTTTCATGGAGTTGGTTAGCTCTGGTGGGAGTTTGGCCCCCTCTTCTCTCTTCGCACATGTCCACTTGTCCGTTTGTTTTTTCCACCGTATGACAAAGCAGGAGGCGTTTTCCAGGTCAGAGGCAGTTGCCTGATCTTGAACATTCCACACACCAGAACCTTGAGCTAAGTAAGTACTTTTTAGAAATTAATCTCAGATAAAATGGACCAGACATCTCCTAAGATCATTAACTTAATCACACACGTAAAGCCCTTCTGCCATACAAGGGAACACCCACAGGATCCCGACACAGGCTCTGGACATCTTTGCGAGCCATATTCAGCTTACTATCCTACTCTTCCGGCCACCACTGGATAGAATCTGATTGCATCCTATGAGCCAGACATTGTGCTAACTGCTTTACATGCTTTATCTCAATTTGTCTGCAAGCCAAGTACTAAAATTGTGTAAAAAGCTTTCTTGGACAGGCTGTGACTTAGCTGCACTTTCTGATAAATGACAGTAATTTATCACAAAATTGAGTAATGATTCACAAAATCTGCATTCCCACTCCTGCCGAGCACTGACTTGCACATGCCACTAGTTAACTAAAACTGTAGCTTTAGAAAAATGTAGCCATAAAATCTAGTCCTGGCTGGGATTGTGGCTCAGCGGTAGAGCGCTTGCCTCGCGTGCGTAAGGCCCTGGGTTCGATCCTCAGCACCACATATAAAGCAATAAAATAAAGACATTTAAAAAAAAAAAAAAAAATCTAGTCCTATTGGTAGAAATTTGCATTTGGAAGAAATCTGACCACATTTATAAGTGGTTAGAATTGAAACTCAAATTCTGGGTTTAATTGGCTGAAATCATTGAAACCAATGCTAATTAGATTTATGGTTGCTACTCCTAAATGGAAGTTAACTGGACCCAGCTTAGAAAGTATGACTTAAGCTCTTAAACAAAATACTATAAAATACATAACCTTCAAGGGGAACTTGTCAGCAAAATCTGGGTTGCTGACCAGAATTTGTCACTGCTGATCAAGAAACAATTTTAAACTGATGGTTGCTCAGGAATGTATTTTTACTGAAGAGTGCTAGTCATGTAGTCAAGTGGCGTCTGTTCAGCACACTCTTGCCACTCGATGGGTTTAAAAGGCCGTTCTTTGCATACCACAAAGCACTTCACAGCTCTGCTGCCGAACACAGGACCCACCAAATAGATGGTTCGGCACTTGAGACTTGCTAAGCATTAGAAGGGTTAGCAGCTTTTGAACACATAGTTGAGCTTACCAACTATCTAATTTAATTAGGGCTATTTTAAGATTGGATAATTAAGGAGAAATACCTGGTTAAAAATATTGAGTTTGCACATAGAAATAGACAAGCCTGGTGATTCCCAGGCAAACTGAACTCCTGCAGCACATGGGAATTATCACATCGGTGACCTGAAGGTCTCTAGACTAAGTACGTTCCATGTATCCATGCAGATATATATGGCTGTGATAAGTAATGGTTTGCTTAAAAAGAAGCAGCCAGTTCCTACTAGCTTTTGATCATTCTGCCTTTACTAGTTACCTAAGTACAATCAAGTACTGTCATGAAGGTCTCTGAAATTCTGACATACTTAAAATGTTTGGGCACTGTTCCACTAGCTTCAAGAATTTAGCAGGCGTTTGTGAGACATTTCTAACACAAACACTTCCATTCATGTAGGATTAAAGTTTCAAAAGAGCTGCCCTCTGACAGTTCCACAGAGGAGTTAAGTCTCCCAAAAGATACTCAAGGACTTAAGCAATGAAACAAGACCAACAACGCTGATGAAACCTTTCCACACTCACAGCCCACAAGGAGCACAAGCTAGCAAGCTCTGGAGGTGGACAGCAAGCACCAACGCACGGCACACCACTGACTTGCCTGCAGTGAGCACTCAAGTCTATAACTCAGAAGACTCTGAGCCGGGCGCGGTGGCGCAAGCCTGTAATCCCAGCACTTAGGGAGGCTGAGACAGGAGAATCGCGAGTTCAAAGCCAGCCTCAGCAATGGCGAGGTGCTAAGCAACTCAGTGAGACCCTGTCTCTACATAAACACAAAATAGGGCTGGGGGTGTGGCTCAGTGGTCGAGTGCCCCTGAGTTCAATCCCTGGAACCCAAAAAAAAAAAAAAAAAAAAGAAGACTCTGTCTTTGAAACCCAACGCTACTAAGAAAAATGCACCTAGATTTGAATTTTTAAATGAATGCTATTGGTTGTTTATGTAGCACTTTACAGAAGACTTTTGCATTGAAGGGTCTTGAAGTTCCAATGCTACTATCAGTCTTTAAAAAGTCTACTTTAGAGATGAGAAAACTAAGCATGTGAAAGGTTATGATTTGTCCAAGATTGTGGTATAGGTGTAACTGAAGAGCTCAAGTTATTAAAGATCAAATATTTGCAATAAAATTGAGTGCTGTAGGTTACAATCTAGGAAGAGTGCTGTGCGGAATACACTTCATTGAATTCCAACTAAGGAAAATTAGAAACATTTACAGTCATCTTTTCTTAAATGAAACAAACCCTTGATTCAAACTAGCAGTACGCTATTCTGACAGTACATTAAACCAACAGCATGGTACTGGATGTTAGTCATTTGTAGATGTTGTAAAATAAAATTACTCTTATTTCAGAACCTAATGATTATGTATCATTAAATAATCATTTACATAACTAAATAGGTAACAGAAGACAAAATCAGGTTTTAGATTAATAATTCTAAGGCACCCAATATTTATGAAACTTTGCACAAAGGAATCTTGACTACAGAACTGTAACACTGGACTATTTCAAAAAGTTCAGAATTTTTTTCCTAGAAACTTTTTTTTTAAAAAAGTCTCACCATGTTGCCCAAGCTGGTCTTAAACTATTTCAAGTGAGCCTCCTGCTTCAGCCTCCCAAGTAACTCAGATTATAGGTGGTGCCACTGTGCCCAGCTTACTAGAAATCTTTTTTTTTTGGTGAGGGTACTGGGGATTGAACTCAGGGGCACTGGACCACCAAACCACATCCCCAGCCCTATTTTGTATTTTATTTAGAGACAGGATTTGAGTTGCTTAGCGCCTTGCTGTTGCTGAGGCTGGCTTTGAACTCACAATTCTCTTGTCTCAGCCTCCCAAAGTGCTAGAATTGCAGGTGTGTGCCATTGCACCTGGCCCCCATTTCCTAGATATCTTAACCAAAGTCAAATGAAGAGTAAGTTCCAGCTTTCTTAAATGGTGTAAATTATAGTTGTGCTGATAGGAATTTATCAAATACCTTCTACTATGTTTTAATCTATAAAATCATTTCAAAATTTAGATTGTTATTCTTATTTAGAACACAGTACTACTGCAGAAATCTAAGCATTATGGTAGAGGGTAAAGTCCTATCAAGGGGGCTCCCATACACCAGTGAGATGACCTTCAGTCGCTGAAATCCAAGGAACAAATTTTTTATATTTCCTTCATACAATTGAAGAGGACACTGGCTCATGTTTTTCTCATGCTGTTTGCTGATATTAATGTACTTTCTGTGGATGCCTGGGGCAGCAAGGGGTAAGCAGCACATTCTGATAGGTCTGTTCATTCAGTCATTCAATCACACATCTGCTCATTCAACCCAACAGCCAGCCAGCCAGCCAGTCAGCAAGCATTCACAGATCACCAACTACATGGTGAATTCAGGCACGTATTGTATATAGAAACAAAACAACAAGGTTTTAAAGAATTACCATACTTTTATTTTTGCTTAGTTTTATTAAAAAAATAAATATGTCATAAAGCTTTTGTTTCTTTTAGGGAGGAAAAAAGGAACAGGTTTCATAAAATCAAATAAGCAATGGTAAGATGTCTTAACTTGGGAAAGACTGGGAACCACTGGCTTAAAGTCATAACTGAAAGAAAGAACAACTGCCACAGTTGCCTGTTTCGTGTCAATGCAGCAAACAGGGTCAACTAGGGCCAAATGAACAGCTGTGTGGAAGCCCTGTAAGTGCTCGAACAGGCGATTCGCTGAGATACCGGTACAGCTGTATCTTGCTTTAAACAGAGGTTCCTGAAAAGTCCTAGGTAAATGAAATAACCACAAGTGTACTAGGAGAGCCTGGTGTCTAATGGAATTCTGTGGTGAATTCTGTGAACAACCATTGCCACTCTAGTAAGATGTAGGATTTGCTTGAGGTGAAGCACAGCTGCTACTTCCAAACTGAGGGAACAGCAGCGTGTTCACCTAGCTGTGCTCCAGCAGGGCTGGGGCACAATTCCAAGTTTGTGTTTCTATTAACTGAGTAGTGTAGAACAGAGCCAGCCAGGAGGACCCAGCTGCACCCAGAAAGGCAGCACAGGGCAGAATGCCACCTTTAACAGTGATTTCAATTCAACAAATACTTCAGAGAATCTACTGTATGCAAAGCACAGTAATAAAACTTATCGGTTTGGTTGCAGATGCACTTCCTTTCTCTAAAACCTCCAGGCAGGCACTAGGTCTGGGACCCCCCCAAAGAAGGCAATACTCCTAATCCTCAACACTGGCTTTGACCAGTTAGCTGCCCAACTCCTTCGAACCGAGGTGAATGATAATGGAAGAGACTGTGTTTCCCAATGCTGAAGTTAACACAAGAATCTTATTTAGTGTAACTAATGAAAAATTTTGCTGGTGACAAATTTTCAAATGGTTCCTTTTTTTCCCCTCTCTTTCCTAAATTTCCTCTAAACAGAACTCTGAATTCTCAGGCAAACTGCAGAACAGGTAAAGTCATTAATGGTCTCTGACTGGGTGATGTGTTTCGGTCCTGCTAATAGAAATAAAAACTTCTTTCTAGCCACCAAAATTTTGTGAACTTACACTATACCAGAGTAGTAATGTTCTGGATGGAAATAAGCACGACAGTGTCAGTTCCAGTCAGCTCTATCAGTGTAAGACATGACCCTCATTTTGCTCACAGTCTCCGCCTGACCTGGCCAGACTTCTACCAGACCCAAGCAGCATTTGATTAGCTAAGCTGTTGGTTTCTTTTTCTTTTTTGTTTTCAAATGCTTCTAATAATATTGCTGCCTATATGTACAAGTGTGAATGGAGAATATGCAATCTTTAGTCTTTTCCACACTGAGTACACTAACAATTAGTAAATAATTAAACAATAAGTGGTCATTTTAAAATCTGTTTCTTTTTAAAAAAAAATTACATTTTCTAGCATTTAAAAAAATGGGTCTGAAAAGTGCCCTGTTACTGTCCAATGCTGTTCCCCACCCCGTCCACCCACTCCACACCTGCTACAAATGCTGGATTGAGTTCATATCAAATAACTTAGCAGTACCAAGGTTCTTCAAATGGAAACAGTGTTACCGACTTCTTCATACTGGATAACAAAATAAGGATAACTCTGGTCATCATTAAAAATGACAAAAATCTGAGGCTCAAAGAAATTATCCACACACGAGTCATACAGGTCACTGGTGACACTGCCAGGATTGACAGGAGGGGGCCTTCTCATGCCATGACTACCCATTGTGTATCTGCCAGTCAGCACTTTGGCCAAAAACATGAAATGGACACCTTTGGAGGACTTCTTAGAAAAGTTATGAGAGTAGCTTGCCTTCTTTGCAAAATAACTGCCTTGTCCAAACATTGTAGCATGCTTTCCACAGACTCGAGGATCAAAGTTGTGCTTGCAGATTCCATCTACCACATCCTGGGATGTTCCATGAAATAAATGTCTCTCATTTATTATTCTGTCACGGCCAAACATTTTCCTGTTCATATATTCCTTTTTCCTAATGCAAAAAGTAGATAAAGAAATCAGAAGGAAATACAGATCAATTTAGCAAGCATGATGTAGCTACAAACTTCTCTTCATGATTTCAAGGGGAAAACGCACTAATGTAGGTATCAAGGGCAAGATGTCATCAAAGATCATATTAAAAGTTTAAACAGAGCTTTTCCATTCCAGAAAAGTCTCTATCTTTCCTTCTCCACCAACCACTTGCTTTCTCTTCCATTTCAAATCCAGTTCATGTTTTACCTTCCTTGGGATGCCCTCCTTGTCTGAGCTTCCTCAGATCTGCACGGGTTCCCTTTGTGCTGTATTAGCTTGTTTGCTGATGTGAAGGGCAGCACAGTAGAGATTAAGAGCAAGGACTTCACCTGCTCAGGTTCAAATTCTAGTACTGTACCTTATTAGCTGTGTGACCTGGGGCAAGTTGCCAAACTTTTCTACCATTCACTTTCCTCTCTGCAAAATGTAAATTGTAATAATCCTATTTATAGGTTTGTTGAGGATTGTATGTGAGTTAATATGTGGAAAAACACAAACATATTAAATTATATGCAAGCGTTTATTACATTCATCACTTGATATTAGCCACATTAAGAAAATCTCTTATGGGCTTTTCACATCTCTGACTCACCTTTTATATTTCTCCCAAAGAAACTGGTTTTGGACTCTCAATATTTGCAAAATTCTATATTTAAATTCAGGCACAGTCTTATGAAAAAGATTGTAAATGATTCGGTAACTTTTGTCCTCTGCAGAAACAGGCACTTGGATGAAGTCCTGAGATGGATGCATATAAACCCAAGTTTCAGGGTAAAAGTTTGCTGAGGTGACCCCATCTGGGCAGATGATTTGTGATGATGAACTTGCTTCAAGAGGTGGAGGAGCCTGAGTGGGAACTCCACCAAGTGTCCTACGAAGGAGAAGGAACATTCATGTAAAACACTCAGAAATAAAAACATTTCACAGTATAAGTGCGCTATATTATAACTTATATGGCTTAAGTGCTTATTTAAAAAACAAAAATATTCTTGAGAAAAAAACAAAAACAAAAACAAAAACACCCTCCTGCCTGAACATGGGTAACCTATTATTAGTGTCTTCCTGGCCCCCTCCCTGTGGAGAAGCTCTGGAATGTATTGCTGCAAGGCAAACAAGCAAGGGCTGATTTATGAGTATCTCTGCTTTTGAATCCTCCTAGAGTCCTCTTTTCTATAAGGCTAAAGAAACTTTGTTTCACTGGAGTTTCAAGAGAGTGATGATAATTTTTAAGCCTTATTGGAACTGTGCTAATACTAAACAGAAGAGATTATATCACTAAAGGTTGTATGGGATGGGAAACAAAGTTGGGCAGATGATGAAACGGGGTTTGTTTCTATATAAAAAGAAACAAAAATCATGAAGCAGGCACTGAAATCTGACAAGTATCTGAAATTTCTCTCACTTTTTAAGATCACAAATAATAAAGCCCACCAATACATTCAAATTTTATAGCTTTGGGTGTGATTAAGATGGAGCTAATTATTATACCCTAGACCAGAAAGCATATCACAGAACCTTTATATTCAGTTGTTACTTTGAAGGATGACTTTAGATAAGCAGCAGCTTTGATAAGTTCCTTACCCTGCCTGATTAAATGCTTATACTTGTATCATTATTTTGTAGCCATTTTTGTTTAAAACAGAGAAAAAGGGAAGACACAGAGAGTAAGGAAATCCTGACCCTGAGACCCATCTCAGAGTCAGGGTGCTGCCACACTCCTTGACACACAGTGGTCATAAGGAAGTGATGTCTGCCAAAGGTATTTGGAAGCTTTATAACACAGAGGTTACAGCTGTCTGCAAATAGCACATCATCTCCAGAGAGCACATCCCACAATCACCCTCACCTTCAAACAGTTTATAGAGTGTTGCTGTCACAGTAACTCTACAAGGTTGCTTAGTTACCCACTTTTCAAAAACAGAAACTGAGGTTCAGGAAGGTTAAATAATTTGCCCTAGAACAGCTACCAAAGAGCAGAGACAGGATTTGGATCCATGCCTGTGTGCAGTTTCTAAACTCATACTCTCCATTTCTATGTATTTCACAATTTATACTTTTTTTAAAAAGGCTAGAAAGTGACAGATGGGTATTAGGATCACAACTCCATTTTCAAGCCTCTCACTACTACTGCTACCTCACAGTGTTTTCACAGTATGAGATGGCTCATTGAGAAGCTAAAACTAATCCTGGTGCGGTGGCACACACCTGTAACCCTAGCAGCTCAGGAGGTTGAGGCAGGAGGATGACCAGGAGTTCAAAGCCAGCCTCAGCAATTTAGCAAGGACCTAATCAACTTAGCTGGACCTTGTCTCAAAATAAAATATAAAAAGAGCTGGGGGGCTGGGATCGTAGCTCAGTGGTAGAGCGCTTGCCTCGTGTGCATGAGGCACTGGGTTCAATCCTCAGCACCACATAAAAATAAATAAATGTATTTTGTGTCCATCTACAACTTAAAAAATATTTAAAAAAAAAAAAAAAAGAGCTGAGGATGTGGCTCAGTGGTTGAGTGCCGCTAGGTTCTATCCCCAGTACCAAAAAAAAAAAAAAAAAAAAAAAGGCAGCAGCAGCTAAAACTATGGATATACAACTACCTTCTCCAGTCCCACCTCGGTCAAGTAAGCAGCTGTGCTTCCAAGTCCCTTTGTGAGAGAGTTCTGAGTGAGTAGGTCCAGGGCAAAATCCCCCAAGTGTGTGAAGTTCGGGACAGATTTAAAGTGGTGCTGGTGTCTCCAGCTTTCACGACAAAAGGCACACAGTTCTTATCCACTGGGGCATCTTCTCAAGAGCAGTGATAGATTCCTTTGGGGCCTCAGTAGACATACATTTTTCTGGTACCATGGCCCATTTTCCTAAAGAGAGGCCCCACTGCTTTAATTGAAATCTCAAAGGTCTGCAACTCCTTAAAAAGCTATCACTGCTCTACAGGAACAGCAGGACAGCACAGAATGCAAGCCCTTTGTTTTCAGCCCCTCTCGCCCTGCTCTGTACAGAGGAGGTTCCAGCCCACCAGGTTTTCCATTATTGTCAGAGGTTGAAGTTCAACACACGTGTCTGCGTTGAGGAAGGATGGTAAGATTCTCCCCCAAACACTATGCCCAAGAAAGGTTATGGACCGTCTCAGTCTGTGCTGAAAACCCAACAATGAGAATGCTCCTTTTCTTTCTGCTACTGTTCCTGCCCAAGAACCCATTCCATAAAATGGAAACTTCACATCTCTCTTAAATGTCTGTTATTTACTTCTTGAAGATGAGCCAGGGCAAATAAACCTTATACATCTTAAGATGTTAAATTTGATTCTATATGTGGTTAGCATCCATTCCCACCAATAGATGCTTACTTTTAACAAGGCAACATTCTAACTGGACTAAAACATAGATGCACATAGATGTCTGACAGACTTCTACACTCTACTTGCTTGTAGATTAAAAAAACATACTAAGCAAAGTCACAAATGTGCCTTTATTTTCTGACAATGCTGTTTCTACTCAGCTCATGGTATTCTAATGATATACTACAAGCTTCACAGTGCTGTACCAGCCTTCTCGAAAGAGACAAAGTTAAAAAAGTGTATTGAAGGGGCTGGGATTGTGGCTCAGTGGTAGAGCGCCTGCCTCGCGTGCGTGAGGCACTGGGTTCGATCCTCAGCACCATATAAAAATAAATAAAATACAGATATCGTGTCCATCTACAACTAAAAAAAATTAAAAAAAAAAAAAA